>CANTAL010000227.1:0-403394 GCA_947650365.1 Chamaelirium japonicum
GGTTTCCCCTCGGCGAGGCATCACGAGGTTTGGGAAGAAAGGAAAGTTGGCTCTGAGGTTCATAGGTCCCTTCGAGATTTTGGAGAGAGTTGGCGAGGTGGCATATCGTCTGGCACTGCCCCCGCAGCTCTCTAGCGTCCACGGTGTCTTTCACGTGTCGATGCTTCGGAGGTATGAGCCAGACCCGTCACACGTGTTAGATTGGCAGGATCTGACCCTTAGTTCAGATGCATCCTATGAGGAGCGACCGGTCAGGATTTTGGCTAGTGAGAATCGAGTGCTTCGTACAAAGACCATCCCCATGGTGAAGGTGCAGTGGCAGCACTGTAGTGAGGAGGAGGCTACATGGGAGCTCGAGTCAGCGATGCGGTCCCAATACTCTTCTTTGTTCGATGATTAGTGTTAGTTAATTTTCGGGACGAAAATTTTAATAAGGTGGGTAGGATGTAATACCCGGTACGTTTGATTTCAGGGCAGCCCAGTTTTATTATTACTAAATTGATTGATTTGTTTTTTTTTCAGTTATGGTTGTCGATGGTATGTGCTTGAACATGAGTTGGACCGAGCAGTGGGCCCCAGGTCCGGGTCGCTAGGCGACACTGGAGGCATGGTGATCGTTACACGAGCATGCGAGCACGTGTAACAAGGCATGACATGAATGTTTTTGATAATAATAAAAATTAATTAAAATAATAGGTTTTAAGGCGAGTCTGTCGGACTCGTAAGGTTTGTGCACCGGCCCGTCTTGGTGCGATGCGAGCTCGAGTACGATCCATGCTTAACTGCGAGTTATACTTGTTTGCTAAGAAAAAAAATAAATAAATTAAATAAATTAAAAATTAAAAACACCTAAATCTATAACCAAACCCATTATCGTTTCTCACCTTTATCTCTCTTTAATTCCTTTATCTCTCTTTAATCCCACACCTCTTTATCTCTCTTTAATCCCAAACCCAACCTGGCCCCTAATTGTTTCTCTCTCTTTATCTCTCTTTAATTCCTTTATCTCTCTTAAATCCCACACCTCTTTATCTCTCTTTAATCCCAAACCCAACCCCCTAATTGTTTCTCTCTTTATCTCTCTTTAATCCCAAACCCAACCTGGCCCCTAATTGTTTCTCTCTCTTTATCTCTCTTTAATTCCTTTATCTCTCTTAAATCCCACACCTCTTTATCTCTCTTTAATCCCAAACCCAAACCCGTAATCGTTTCTCACCTTTATCTCTCTTTAATCTCTTTATCTCTCTTTAATCCCAAACCCAACCCCCTAATTGTTTCTCTCTTTATCTCTCTTTAATCCCAAACCCAACCCCCCTTCTCTCTCTTCTCCTTGTTGCACGATCCGGCCAACTCCATCCCTAGTTTCCCTTCACCTTCATCGCAGCCATGGCCACCAGCCGGCGGGCCGACGGCTGTGCAATCGGCAGATGCTAACCAATCGACAGGTCAGCCCCTCTTCGTTTTCCCTGTTTTCCCTTTGGTCCTGTTGAGACCAGCTCGGCGATTTTTTTTTTTTTATTTTATGCCAAAGAGCACAAAGGCATACTAGTAGTAGTGCTCGACGCAGTTTCGACCGTCTACTCAAATTGGTATAATCGAACCATAGTAAGACTATTGTTGTTAGCAATGCCAACTATCCTAGATGACTTAATCGCAATCATCGAGGTCATAAAACCCTTCGACCATGTCGTTTGGGTCATACAATCTATGACCATTGTTTGCGGATGATGCCCCCATTATTACATCTATTTTTATATGGCATACGAATCATCGTGCTATGAATGGCGGTGGGCCGCTCAGCGACCCATATACGAAACCTTGCCGGTCTCGGAGTTCAACTAGGTGAGACGTAATGGCGGTCGTCAATCCGAGCTCAGGCTCATGCGACTCGTTTTAATTATAGTAGTAACTGTGTTTTTGTACCTTAGCCAGATGATTTCTCGGGCAAATAACGAATCAAACCTCCAAACCTTGCCTAGACTTGACCTGATCTGTGTTACCATGGTCAAGATGCTGAAGGTTCCTCAAAGCACGACAGCACGCTAGTAGCGGCATCGATGTAAATGCGATCGTTTAGGCATAATAGCTTATATGAGCTGTAGTGTGATTCTTTGCATCGGCAACGCCGACTAACCATGATGCTACCCTTGGCACATCGATTTGCGTGCCAGTAGACCGGCGTTCGATGACACTACCTTAGGCACATCAATTTGCGTGCTGATAGACGGCGTCCGATGACGTATAAATTCCTGACTCGACCAATCAGACCTAAGCCGGTAATATTTTAAGTAGCACTTAATGACCATAGGCCGCTGGTATGTTTGGCAGTTGGTGAGCACGTGGACCGAGTCGGAGGAGGAGCAGAGGGCGCTTAGCAGCATCAGCCCGAGCACACTTTCCAGGTGACACAGCACGCTCTCTTTAATAATTAATAATGTGAATATAGAAATTAAGGGTAGGTGTCCATAACACTGCATGCGGGCCCACCGGGCGTCGTCGCATGTGGTCGAGTGGACCCCGCCTTGCATGCAGAGTCGCGAGTCTAGCTACGCATGCATAAAAAGTTAATAATTTAATAATAATTATTCTATTGTTTGCATGGACACCATAGATAGGTATTCCCTTAATTTGAATAAATAAATAAATAAAGAATTATCGGGACCACACTCCTGAGGGGAGCGTGGTAACCCTAGTAAAGGGATTTTGGGCGAGAGTGCTTTATGATATTTAATTTTGATGCTGGGTTGTGAGTGGGTACGAATCCTGGTGTAATCCATCGAAAATGATTAAACACTGTTTAGTTTTCCTTTAATGCCATGTGGTTTGTTAATCGTTGTTAATCTACCAGGTTAGAGGGTAGGGACCCCATGCGCGCAAGGGTCGTGAACCACCTTGCGCGTACAGCCGAAGTTAAGTAGGTTAGGGGTCACGGGCAAGGGTTGTGGTAAAGCCAATAGGAGGTGCCCTCGAGTAGGGATTGGCCTAGCAGCCCTGTCCCGGGGAGTTGAAGTCCCCATAGTAAAGCAAGTTGGGCGGTAGAGCTCCACCGTGAAAGACGGAAAACCCCTTATGATCATCTGGGTGAATTGTGCATGGAGTTGGTGGATGCACGGCGAGAGAGCTGGCCCTCTACATCGAAATAAAAGGCCCGATAGTAATGCCCGACCGGGGGCAGGTTGAACAAAATATCCGGGGTTCATGTTTGAATGTATAATTGTTTGCTTATCAAATTTGGAATTGTATGACTGTATACACGATGACCTAGTCGGTAGGATTTGCATGTGAATATAGAAATTGCATGGACACATAGGACGGGATTGAGAACATAGCTTGACAATTAGGTTAATCAATAATTTATCTTAAAATTTGGGCGTTGTTAGTTATTAAAATTGTTAGCTTGTCACTAGCCATTTATTTGGCTAATCTCCCAAATGTATTTTTGGGGGCTACTCATTCCCACGAGTAGACTCTTCTGCAGGAGCTGAGGCACAGGAGCAGCAGTAGGAGTCCAACAGTCAGTAGGGTAGCAGCTTATTTTTTTCTATTTATGTCAATCTTAGTAGTGGTACCTTTTTATCGGATGTAATCGAATTGGATTGGAATAAGTTTCTATTAGTTAGTTAGTTTGATAAGTGGTAATGTGCCAGCTGAACTTTCTTTGGGTAGGCCTCTCCTCAAGGCCCCAAGCCTAGGTTAGATCATCACAAAAAAAAATATAAGACGAATAAGTGACCTAATTTGACAAGCCCAGTAGATAGGACCTCCAGAAAGATGCACCGAGTGTTCAGGAGCGGGTGAGATACTCGGCTCGCCGTCGGAGGCTTGAGCCTCGTGCTCCTTTAGAGGATATTCTGTCAGTATGTTGTGACCCCGTTGGGTAGCATGTACTGAAAGGATACTCCTTTTAAAGGTCGAGTCTGATCTTTTGTTTCTTCCCCTCCTTTCATTTGCTTGTGTGTGAGCGTAGAAAGAGCCCAGTGAGAATCCTAAATTGGCATAGTTAAGTAACCATACCCATAACCCTCTTCCTTTTCTCACCTCATACCCCAGGAATCAGTCTTCAGATTTCTGGGGCGTGACACATTCGGTGGATCCATTCTAATTCATTCGTACGATCCATTCTAATTCATTCGCACGATCCATTCTAACTCATTCGTACGATCCATTCTAATTCATTTGTACGATCCATTCTAATTTATTTGCACGAATATACGATCCATTCTAATTCATTCGCACAAATGTATCCATTCTAATTTATTCGTACGATCCATTCTAATTCATTCGTATGATCTATTCTAATTCATTCGCACGAATGTAACCATTCTAATTCATTCGTACGATTTATTCTAATTCATTCGTATGAGCTATTCTAATTCATTCGTACGATCCATTCTAATTCATTCGTACGATCCTTTCTAATCCATTCGTACGATCCATTCTAATTCATTCGCATGATCCATTCTAATTCATTAGTATGATTTATTCTAATTCATTCCTACGATCTATTCTAATTCATTCGCTCGAATGTATCCATTCTAATTCATTCGTACGATCCATTCTAATTCATTCGTATGATCCATTCTAACTCATTCGGTGGATCCATTCTCATTCATTACTATGATCCATTCTAATTCATTCGTACGATCCATTCTAATTCATTCGTACGATCCATTCTAATTCATTCGCTCGAATGAATCCATTCTAATTCATTCGTACGATCCATTCTAATTCATTCGCATGATCCATTCTAATTCATTCGTACGATCCATTCTAATTCATTCGTACGATCCATTCTAATTCATTCATACGATGTAATCTAATTCATTCGCACAAATATATCTATTGTAATTCATTCGTACAATGCGTTCTAATCCATTCGTACGATCCATTCTAATCCATTCGTACGATCCATTCTAATTCATTCGCACGAATGTAACCATTCTAATTCATTCATATGATCCATTCTAATTCATTCGTACGATCCATTCTAATTCATTCGTACGATCCATTCTAATTCGTTCGTACGATGCATTCTAATTCATTCGTACGATCCATTCTAATTCATTCTCACAAATGTAACCTTTCTAATTCATTTGTACGATCCATTCTAATTCATTCGTACGATCCATTCTAATCCATTCGTACGATCCATTCTAAACCATTCGTACGATCCATTCTAATTCATTCGCACGAATGTAACCATTCTAATTCATTCGTACGATCCATTCTAATTCATTCCTACGATCCATTCTAATTATTTCGCACGAATGTATCCATTCTAATTCATTTGCACGATCCATTCTAATTCATTCCTATGATCCATTCTAATTCAATCGTACGATCCATTCTAATTCATTAGCTCGAATGTATCCATTCTAATTCATTTGCATGATCCATTCTAATTCAATCGTACAATCCATTCAAATTCATTCGCACGATCCATTCTAATTCATTCGTATGATCCATTCTAATTCATTCATACGATCTATTCTTATTCATTCGCACGAATGTATCCATTCTAATTCATTCGTATGAGCTATTCTAATTCATTCGTACGATCCATTCTAATTCATTCATATGAGCCATTCTAATTCATTCGCACGAATGTATCATACGAATGAATTGGAATGGATCATGCGAAGGAATTAAAATGGATCGTACGAATGAATTAGAATGGATCGTGCGAATGAATTAGAATGGATCGTACAAACGAATTAGAATGGATCGTACGAACAAATTAGAATGGATCGTATGAACGAATTAGAATGGATCGCACGAATGACTTAGAATGGATACATTCGAGCGAATGAATTAGAATGGATCGTACGAATAAATTAGAATGGATCATAGGAATGAATTAGAATGAATCGTGCAAATGAATTAGAATGGATACATTCGTACGAATAAATTAGAATGGATCGTAGGAATGAATTAGAATGGATCGTACAAATGAATTAGAATGGTTACATTCGTGCGAATGAATTAGAATGGATCGTACGAATGGATTAGAATGGATTGTACGAATGGATTAGAATGGATCATACGAATGAATTAGAATGGATCGTACAAATGAATTAGAAAGGTTACATTTGTGAGAATGAATTAGAATAGATCGTACGAATGAATTAGAATGGATCGTACGAATAGATTAGAATGCATCGTACGAATGAATTAGAATGGATCGTACGAATGAATTAGAATGGATCATAGGAATGAATTAGAATGGATCGTGCAAATGAATTAGAATGGATCGTGCGAATGAATTAGAATGGATCGTACGAATGAATTAGAATGGATCGTGCGAATGAATTTGAATGGATCGTACGAATGAATTAGAATGGATCGAACGAATGAATTAGAATGGATACATTCGAGCGAATGAATTAGAATAGATCGTAGGAATGAATTAGAATGGATCATACGAATGAATTAGAATGGATCGTACGAATGAATTAGAATGGATCGTACGAATGAATTAGAATGGATCGTCCGGATTGTATGAATGAATTACAATGGATCATACGAATGAATTAAAATGGATTGTACGAATGAATTAGAATAGCTCATACGAATGAATTAGAATGAATCGTACGAATGAATTAGAATGGTTACATTCGTGCGAATGAATTAGAATAGATCGTACGAATGAATTAGAATGGATCGTACGAATAAATTAGAATGGATGCATTCGTGCGAATGAATTAGAATGGATCGTACGAATGAATTAGAATGGATCCACCGAATGAGTTAGAATGGATCATACGAATGAATTAGAATGGATCATACGAATGAATTAGAATGGATTGTGCGAATGAATTAGAATGGATCGTATGAATGAATAAGAATGGATCGTGCGAATTAGTTGGAATGGATCGTGCGAATGAATTAGAATGGATCGTACGAATGAATTAGAATGGATCCACCGAATGAGTTAGAATGGATCATACGAATGAATTAGAATGGATCGTACGAATGAATTAGAATGGATTGTGCGAATGAATTAGAATGGATCGTACGAATGAATTAGAATGGATCGTGCGAATAAATTAGAATGGATCGTATGAATAAATTAGAATGGATCGTACAAATGAATTAGAAAGGTTACATTTGTGAGAATGAATTAGAATGGATCGTACGAATGAATTAGAATGGATCGTACGAATGGATTAGAATGGATCGTACGAATGAATTAGAATGGATCATACAAATGAATTAGAAAGGTTACATTCGTGAGAATGAATTAGAATGGATAGTACGAATGAATTAGAATGGATCATGCGAATGAATTTGAATGGATCGTACGAATGAATTAGAATGGATCGAACGAATGAATTAGAATGGATACATTCGAGCGAATGAATTAGAATAGATCGTAGGAATGAATTAGAATGGATCATACGAATGAATTAGAATGGATCGTGCGAATGAATTAGAATGGATTGTACGAATGAATTAGAATGGATACATTCGTGCGAATGAATTAGAATGGATCGGACGAATGAATTAGAATGGATCGTACGATTCATACTAATTCATTCGTACGATCCATTCTAATGCATTCGTATGATTCATTCTAATTCATTCGCACGATCCATTCTAATTCATTCGTACGATCCATTCTTATTCATTCATACGATCCATTCTAATTCATTCGCACAATCCATTCTAATTCATTCTTACGATCCATTCTAATTTATTCGTATGATCCATTCTAACTCATTCGGTGGATCCATTCTATATCATTCGTACGATCCATTCTAATTCATTCGCACGATCCATTCTAATTTATTCGTACGATCCATTCTAATTCATTCGTACGATCTATTCTAATTCATTCGCACGAATGTAACCATTCTAATTCATTCGTACGATTCATTCTAATTCATTCGTATGAGCTATTCTAATTCATTCGTACGATCCATTCTATTTCATTCATACGATCCATTGTAATTCATTCATACAATCCGTACGATCCATTCTAATTCGTTCGTACGATCCATTCTAATTCATTCGTACGATCCATTCTAATTCATTCGCACGATCCATTCTAATTCATTCGTATGATCCATTCTAATTCATTCCTACTATCTATTCTAATTCATTCGCTCGAATGTATCCATTCTAATTCATTCGTTCGATCCATTCTAATTCATTCGTACGATCCATTCTAATTTATTCGCACGATCCATTCTAATTCATTCGTACGATCCACTCTAATTCATTCGCACGAAATTAGAATGGATCGTACGAATGAATTAGAATGGTTACATTCATGCGAATGAATTAGAATGGATCGTACGAATGGATTAGAATGGATCGTACGAATGGATTAGAATGGATTATACGAACGAATTAGAATGGATCGTACAAATGAATTAGAATGTATCCATTCTAATGCATTCGTACGATTCATTCTAATTCATTCGCACGATCCATTCTAATTCATTCGTACGATCCATTCTAATTCATTTGCACGATCCATTCTAATTCATTCGTACGATCGATTCTAATTCATTCGCACGATCCATTCTAATTCATTCGAACGATCCATTCTAATTCATTCGCACGAATGTATCCATTCTAATACATTCATACGATCCATTCTAATTTATTCGTACGATCCTTTCTAATCCATTCGTACGATCCATTCTAATCCATTCGTACGATCCATTCTAATTCATTCTCACAAATGTAACCTTTCTAATTCATTTATACGATCCATTCTAATTCATTCGTACGATCCATTCTAATTAATTCACACGATCCATTCTAATTCATTCGTACGATCCATTCTAATTCATTCTCACGAATGTAACCTTTCTAATTCATTTGTACGATCCATTCTAATTCATTCGTATGATCCATTCTAATTCATTCGTACGATCCATTCTAATTCATTCGTACGATCCATTCTAATTCATTCGCACAAATGTATCCATTCTAATTCATTCGTACGATCCATTCTAATTCTAATTCATTCGTACGATCCATTCTAATTCATTCGCACAAATGTATCCATTCTAATTCATTTATACGATCCATTCTAATTCATTCGTACGATCAATTCTAATTAATTCACACGATCCATTCTAATTCATTCGTACGATCCATTCTAATTCATTCTCACGAATGTAACCTTTCTAATTCATTTGTACGATCCATTCTAATTCATTCGTATGATCCATTCTAATCCATTCGTACGGTCCATTCAAATTCAATCGTATGATCCATTCTAATTCATTCGCACAAATGTATCCATTCTAATTCATTCGTACGATCCATTCTAATTGATTCGTTCGATCTATTCTAATTCATTCGTACGATCCATTCTAATCCATTCGTACGATCCATTCTAATCCATTCGTACGATCCATTCTAATTCATTCGTACGATCCATTCTAATTCATTCGCTCGAATGTATCCACTCTAATTCATTCGTACGATCCATTCTAATTTGTTCGTACGATCCATTCTAATACATTTGTACGATCCATTCTAATTCATTCGCACAAATGTATCCATTCTAATTTATTCGTACGATCCATTCAAATTCAATCGTATGATCCATTCTAATTCATTCGCACAAATGTATCCATTCTAATTCATTCGTACGATCCATTCTAATTTATTCGTACGATCCATTCTAATTCATTCGTACGATCCATTCTAATTCATTCGTACGATCCATTCTTATTCATTCATACGATCCATTCTAATTCATTCGCACAATCCATTCTAATTCATTCGTACGATCCATTCTAATTCATTCGTATGATCCATTATAACTCATTTTAGAATGGATCGTACGAACGAATTAGAATGGATCGTATGAACGAATTAGAATGGATCGTACGAATGAATTAGAATGGATACATTCGAGCGAATGAATTAGAATGGATCGTACGAATGAATTAGAATGGATCGTACGAATGGATTAGAATGGATCGTATGAATGGATTAGAATGGATCGTACGAATGAATTAGAATGGATCGAACGAATGAATTAGCATGGATCGTATGAATGAATTAGAATGGATACATTTGTGCGAATGAATTAGAATGGATCATACGATTGAATTTGAATAGATCGTACGAATAAATTAGAATGGATACATTTGTGGGAATGAATTAGAATGGATCGTACAAATGAATTAGAATGGATCGTACGAATGATACGATTCATTCTAATTCATTCGTATGATCCATTCTAATGCATTCGTACGATTCATTCTAATTCATTCGCATGATCCATTCTAATTCGTTCGTACGATCCATTCTTATTCATTCATACGATCCATTCTAATTCATTCGCACAATCCATTCTAATTCATTCGTACGATCCATTCTAATTCATTCGTATGATCCATTCTAACTCATTCGGTGGATCCATTCTAATTCATTCGTACGATCCATTCTAATTCATTCACACGATCCATTCTAATTCATTCGTACGATCTATTCTAATTCCTTCGCACGAATGTAACTATTTTAATTCATTCGTACGATTCATTCTAATTCATTCGTATGAGCTATTTTAATTCATTCGTACGATCCATTCTAATTCATTCATACGATCTATTCTAATTCATTCGCACAATCCATTCTAATTCATTCGTACGATCCATTCTAATTGATTCATATGATCCATTCTAACTCATTCGGTGGATCCATTCTAATTCATTCGTACGATCCATTCTAATTCATTCGCACGATCCATTCTAACTCATTCGTACGATCCATTCTAATTCATTTGTACGATCCATTCTAATTTATTTGCACGAATATACGATCCATTCTAATTCATTCGCACAAATGTATCCATTCTAATTTATTCGTACGATCCATTCTAATTCATTCGTATGATCTATTCTAATTCATTCGCACGAATGTAACCATTCTAATTCATTCGTACGATTTATTCTAATTCATTCGTATGAGCTATTCTAATTCATTCGTACGATCCATTCTAATTCATTCGTACGATCCTTTCTAATCCATTCGTACGATCCATTCTAATTCATTCGCATGATCCATTCTAATTCATTAGTATGATTTATTCTAATTCATTCCTACGATCTATTCTAATTCATTCGCTCGAATGTATCCATTCTAATTCATTCGTACGATCCATTCTAATTCATTCGTATGATCCATTCTAACTCATTCGGTGGATCCATTCTCATTCATTACTATGATCCATTCTAATTCATTCGTATGATCCATTCTAATTCATTCGTACGATCCATTCTAATTCATTCGCTCGAATGAATCCATTCTAATTCATTCGTACGATCCATTCTAATTCATTCGCATGATCCATTCTAATTCATTCGTACGATCCATTCTAATTCATTCGTACGATCCATTCTAATTCATTCATACGATGCAATCTAATTCATTCGCACAAATATATCTATTGTAATTCATTCGTACAATGCGTTCTAATCCATTCGTACGATCCATTCTAATCCATTCGTACGATCCATTCTAATTCATTCGCACGAATGTAACCATTCTAATTCATTCATATGATCCATTCTAATTCATTCGTACGATCCATTCTAATTCATTCGTACGATCCATTCTAATTCGTTCGTACGATGCATTCTAATTCATTCGTACGATCCATTCTAATTCATTCTCACAAATGTAACCTTTCTAATTCATTTGTACGATCCATTCTAATTCATTCGTACGATCCATTCTAATCCATTCGTACGATCCATTCTAAACCATTCGTACGATCCATTCTAATTCATTCGCACGAATGTAACCATTCTAATTCATTCGTACGATCCATTCTAATTCATTCCTACGATCCATTCTAATTATTTCGCACGAATGTATCCATTCTAATTCATTTGCACGATCCATTCTAATTCATTCCTATGATCCATTCTAATTCAATCGTACGATCCATTCTAATTCATTAGCTCGAATGTATCCATTCTAATTCATTTGCATGATCCATTCTAATTCAATCGTACAATCCATTCAAATTCATTCGCACGATCCATTCTAATTCATTCGTACGATCCATTCTAATTCATTCATACGATCTATTCTTATTCATTCGCACGAATGTATCCATTCTAATTCATTCGTATGAGCTATTCTAATTCATTCGTACGATCCATTCTAATTCATTCATATGAGCCATTCTAATTCATTCGCACGAATGTATCATACGAATGAATTGGAATGGATCATGCGAAGGAATTAAAATGGATCGTACGAATGAATTAGAATGGATCGTGCGAATGAATTAGAATGGATCGTACAAACGAATTAGAATGGATCGTACGAACAAATTAGAATGGATCGTATGAACGAATTAGAATGGATCGCACGAATGACTTAGAATGGATACATTCGAGCGAATGAATTAGAATGGATCGTACGAATAAATTAGAATGGATCATAGGAATGAATTAGAATGAATCGTGCAAATGAATTAGAATGGATACATTCGTACGAATGAATTAGAATGGATCGTAGGAATGAATTAGAATGGATCGTACAAATGAATTAGAATGGTTACATTCGTGCGAATGAATTAGAATGGATCGTACGAATGGATTAGAATGGATTGTACGAATGGATTAGAATGGATCATACGAATGAATTAGAATGGATCGTACAAATGAATTAGAAAGGTTACATTTGTGAGAATGAATTAGAATAGATCGTACGAATGAATTAGAATGGATCGTACGAATAGATTAGAATGCATCGTACGAATGAATTAGAATGGATCGTACGAATGAATTAGAATGGATCATAGGAATGAATTAGAATGGATCGTGCAAATGAATTAGAATGGATCGTGCGAATGAATTAGAATGGATCGTACGAATGAATTAGAATGGATCGTGCGAATGAATTTGAATGGATCGTACGAATGAATTAGAATGGATCGAACGAATGAATTAGAATGGATACATTCGAGCGAATGAATTAGAATAGATCGTAGGAATGAATTAGAATGGATCATACGAATGAATTAGAATGGATCGTACGAATGAATTAGAATGGATCGTACGAATGAATTAGAATGGATCGTCCGGATTGTATGAATGAATTACAATGGATCATACGAATGAATTAAAATGGATTGTACGAATGAATTAGAATAGCTCATACGAATGAATTAGAATGAATCGTACGAATGAATTAGAATGGTTACATTCGTGCGAATGAATTAGAATAGATCGTACGAATGAATTAGAATGGATCGTACGAATAAATTAGAATAGATGCATTCGTGCGAATGAATTAGAATGGATCGTACGAATGAATTAGAATGGATCCACCGAATGAGTTAGAATGGATCATACGAATGAATTAGAATGGATCATACGAATGAATTAGAATGGATTGTGCGAATGAATTAGAATGGATCGTATGAATGAATAAGAATGGATCGTGCGAATTAGTTGGAATGGATCGTGCGAATGAATTAGAATGGATCGTACGAATGAATTAGAATGGATCCACCGAATGAGTTAGAATGGATCATACGAATGAATTAGAATGGATCGTACGAATGAATTAGAATGGATTGTGCGAATGAATTAGAATGGATCGTACGAATGAATTAGAATGGATCGTGCGAATAAATTAGAATGGATCGTATGAATAAATTAGAATGGATCGTACAAATGAATTAGAAAGGTTACATTTGTGAGAATGAATTAGAATGGATCGTACGAATGAATTAGAATGGATCGTACGAATGGATTAGAATGGATCGTACGAATGAATTAGAATGGATCATACAAATGAATTAGAAAGGTTACATTCGTGAGAATGAATTAGAATGGATAGTACGAATGAATTAGAATGGATCATGCGAATGAATTTGAATGGATCGTACGAATGAATTAGAATGGATCGAACGAATGAATTAGAATGGATACATTCGAGCGAATGAATTAGAATAGATCGTAGGAATGAATTAGAATGGATCATACGAATGAATTAGAATGGATCGTGCGAATGAATTAGAATGGATTGTACGAATGAATTAGAATGGATACATTCGTGCGAATGAATTAGAATGGATCGGACGAATGAATTAGAATGGATCGTACGATTCATACTAATTCATTCGTACGATCCATTCTAATGCATTCGTATGATTCATTCTAATTCATTCGCACGATCCATTCTAATTCATTCGTACGATCCATTCTTATTCATTCATACGATCCATTCTAATTCATTCGCACAATCCATTCTAATTCATTCTTACGATCCATTCTAATTTATTCGTATGATCCATTCTAACTCATTCGGTGGATCCATTCTATATCATTCGTACGATCCATTCTAATTCATTCGCACGATCCATTCTAATTTATTCGTACGATCCATTCTAATTCATTCGTACGATCTATTCTAATTCATTCGCACGAATGTAACCATTCTAATTCATTCGTACGATTCATTCTAATTCATTCGTATGAGCTATTCTAATTCATTCGTACGATCCATTCTATTTCATTCATACGATCCATTGTAATTCATTCATACAATCCGTACGATCCATTCTAATTCGTTCGTACGATCCATTCTAATTCATTCGTACGATCCATTCTAATTCATTCGCACGATCCATTCTAATTCATTCGTATGATCCATTCTAATTCATTCCTACTATCTATTCTAATTCATTCGCTCGAATGTATCCATTCTAATTCATTCGTTCGATCCATTCTAATTCATTCGTACGATCCATTCTAATTTATTCGCACGATCCATTCTAATTCATTCGTACGATCCACTCTAATTCATTCGCACGAAATTAGAATGGATCGTACGAATGAATTAGAATGGTTACATTCATGCGAATGAATTAGAATGGATCGTACGAATGGATTAGAATGGATCGTACGAATGGATTAGAATGGATTATACGAACGAATTAGAATGGATCGTACAAATGAATTAGAAAGGTTACATTTGTGAGAATGAATTAGAATGGATCGTACGAATGGATTAGAATGGATCGTACGAATGAATTAGAATGGATCGTACGAATGCATTAGAATGGATACATTCGTGCGAATGAATTAGAATGAATCGTACTAATTCATTAGAATGGATCGTACGAATGAATTAGAATGGATCGTACGAATGAATTAGAATAGCTCATACGAATGAATTAGAATGAATCGTACGAAAGAATTTGAATGGATCGTAGGAATGAATTAGAATGGATCATACGAATGAATTAGAATGGTTACATTCGTGCGAATGAATTAGAATGGATCGTACGAATGGATTAGAATGGATCGTACGAATGAATTAGAATGGATACATTCGTGCGAATGAATTAGAATGGATCGTAGGAATGAATTAGAACGGATCGTACGAATGAATTAGAATGGATCGTGTGAATAAATTAGAATGAATCGTACGAATGCATTAGAATGGATCGTACGAATGAATTAGAATAGATCGTAGGAATGAATTAGAATGGATCGTAGGAATGAATTAGAATGGATCGTATGAATGAATTAGAATGGTTACATTCGTGCGAATGAATTAGAATGGATCATACGAATGAATTAGAATGGATCGTACGAATGAATTAGAATGGATACATTCGTGCGAATGAATTAGAATGGATACATTCGAGCGAATGAATTAGAATGGATCGTGCGAATGAATTAGAATGGATCATGCGAATGAATGAATGGATCGTGCGAATGAATTAGAATGGATCGTACGAATGCATTAGAATGGATACATTCGTGCGAATGAATTAGAATGGATCGTACGAATGAATTAGAATGGATCGTACGTAGGAATGAAGTAGAATGGATTGTGCGAATGAATTAGAATGGATTGTACGAATGAATTAGAATGGATACATACAAATGAATTAGAAATGTTACATTCGTGAGAATGAATTAGAATGGATCATAGGAATGAATTAGAATGGATCGTACGAATGAATTAGAATGATTACATTCGAGCGAATGAATTAGAATGGATCGTACGAATGAATTAGAATGGATCGTGCGAATGAATTAGATCCATTCTAATTCGCTCGTACGATCCATTCTAATTCATTCGCTCGAATGTATCCATTATAATTCATTCGTACGATCTATTCTAATTCGTTCGTACAATCCATTCTAATTCATTCGTACGATCTATTCTAATTGTCGAGCACATTGAGCTTTTTGAACGAATCCCACAGACGGCGCCAAACTGTGGGGGAAAATCTTCGTGCCGACCCGAAGACTTTCGCAGCACCAGTCAATTGAAATTGAAGTTGACGTCGAAGATCGTTGTTCGATCTGTCGATTGCAGTTGAAGCTTTTGATATGCAAATGGAGAGAGAGAGATGCAATCAGAGATTTGACACGAGAGATATGATCTCGGAGTTCAGCCGAAGCCTACGTCTCCGTGCTATAGGGAGCAACCCGAATTCACTAACACTTATGTTGAAGTGATCTCGACAGGCCGAGTATCACTGAAAATACTCTGATCTCTTCGAAAGAGAGAAGAAGATCAAAGAGGGGTGGAAGATGGGAAGTTAGAAATCTCAGAGCTCTGGTTCTAGAACTGAGAGTTCGATCCATTTACATTCGAAGGCTCTGCTATTTATAGAATTTCTGGGGAGGAATTCCTGGGTAAATGGCGGTTTCTGCTGTCGTATCTGGGGATCCTTCAGGTAAGGCTGGTGGGTCCTGCTGTTGTCTTCGGGGGCCCACCAGGCAGGGCCGGTGGGTCCCGCTGTTGTCTTCGAGGGCCCACCAGGCAGGGCCCGTGGGTCCCGCTGTTGTCTTCGGGGGCCCACCAGGCAGGGCCGGTGGGTCCCGCTGTTTGCAGACTTCTTGCCAAAATTTGCCCCCACAGTTACCCCCTCCAAGTTAGCTAGAGATCATCTTGCTGGCTTGGATTCGTGGTGCAAAGTTAACGACCCCCTGTCACACATGAAGAGGAGCTCTTTGTCGAGTGCTAGCGTTTGAAAATAGACTGATCGGTTGAATTTGACTGATCGGTCAAGTCTGATCGATCGGTCAAAGTGATCGGTTGAAGTGATCGGTCAAATTTGATCGGTCAAAGTGATCGGTCAAAAGTGATCGGTCAAAAAGTGATCGGTCAAATTTGATCGGTCAAATTTGATCGGTCAAGTGTGATCGGTCAAAAGTGATCGGTCAAATTTCAACCGGTCAAGGATCGGGTGATCGGTCAAAAGACATGGTTTTTTGACAGATCTAGTAGAAAAATCGACCGATCGGTCGAATTCGACTGATCGGTCAAGTCTGACCGATCGGTCAAAGTGATCGGTCAAATTTGATCGGTTAAAAGTGATCGGTCAAAAAAGTGATCGGTCAAATTTCAACTGGTCAAGGATCGGGTGATCGGTCAAAAGACATGGTTTTTTGACAGATCTAGTAGAAAAATCGACCGATCGGTCGAATTCGACTGATCGTCAAGTCTGACCGATCGGTCAAAGTGATCGGTCAAATTTGATCGGTCAAATTTGATCGGTCAAAAGTGATCGGTCAAAAAAGTGATCGGTCAAATTTCAACCGGTCAAGGATCGGGTGATCGGTCAAAAGACATGGTTTTTTGACAGATCTAGTAGAAAATCGACCGATCGGTCGAATTCGACTGATCGGTCAAGTCTGACCAATCGGTCAAAGTGATCGGTCGAAGTGATCGGTCAAATTTGATCGGTCAAATTTGATCGGTCAAAAGTGATCGGTCAAAAAGTGATCGGTCAAATTTGATCGGTCAAATTCGACCTATCGATCGAGGTGATCGGGTGCAAATCGCCAATGGAAGGGGAGGGTGTGAACACCTTCATGTCTGTTTATGGCACCGAAGGGAGAAGTGGAGGATGGTATGGTATGTTCTATCAGATAGAGATCAGATTTGAGAGAAGAAGGTTGATTGATCGGCTAAATGATCAGAGAAGTAGCTGTTGAGTTGCCCAATCTTCGATCTGCTGCTCGCCGCTCAGGTGTCGTTCATGTTGAGGGCGAAGGGCTGCTGTTTGGAGAAGCTGATCGGGTAGGTGTTGCCGATCGGGTGAAGGTCGCCGATCGGGCAAAAACCAATCGGTCAGGATTTGGTTGATCGGTCAGAAACACACGTTTGGCGTCAGATCCAGTATGTTTTTGGCCGATCAGGTGGAGGACGAAGGGGAAGAAGGGGATCGAGGTTCGGGGATGGATGATCGAGGCTCGGGGGCCGGAGTTGAGAGGATGGTCGAGGCTCGGGGATCCCTCTCAGTGTCCGATCGAGGCTCGGGGATCGGTCTTTCGAGGATGATCGAGGCTCGGGTGTCGGAGTTTTGAGAGGGGAGGAGCTGCTACTGCGAGAGGCGATCATCGTCTGGTGTTGAGGTCGAGGGTGCCGATCGGAGTCGGGGTCGAAGGAGATGGTTGCCGATCGGCAAATATTACACTAAATTGGGCAAAACACCCCTCTATCAACCGATCCCTCGAATCCTGACCGGTTGCCAGCGACCGATCGGTCGCGGGCAACCGATCAGCGTTCGGGGGTCGGAGTTGAGAGAGGAGCTGAGGGGGATGAGGGGCTTCCAGTTGAAGAAGATGGAAGAGCCGCCTGCCGGAGTTGAGATCACCTGAGGGGAAGAAAACCAGGTTGAATCTCCAATGGATATCTCGTGATCGGATGCCACGTCAATGAGTATACATCCTAGCCGTTGATGTCTTTTGAAAGGTGGGTAGTGGGCAACAGCTGCATTGCTTTTATTTGACACCGGAGAATAGAAGATCTGAGCCACTGTGCAGTCACGGGCTTGTTGATTAAGTGGTGAAGGCCTCGCTGACTGCACAGTGGGATTGAAATTGGGTCACTCACGTGAAGACTTTGCTGACCGAATCGAATATTAAATTTCAAACAAACTGGGTACCCAACGTTTCCCTCCACATTCAAATCAAACCTCTAGATGGATTCTCTTGGACTTGATTGGAAAGGATGGCATCCTTTCTCACTCACATTGGATGAAATGCTTTTTAGCCAACCCAGTTGCTGGTGGTTGTGATTTGTGCACTCCACTTATGAGTGGATATCATACCAATCAATAGTTAAAAAAAAAAATTCCATCCAACCGACTCATGGGTTAATTGGTGCATCTCTTGCTTCAGTTGTGGGAGACTCCACTTCATTTGATTGAATGTTAGGTGGTGGTCCCTCTCTCAAGTTGAAGAGGCTCTTTGCACGTTGACTGTGTGGCTTCGCTTCTTGTTTGCAAGTGCAAGACGTTTGGTGTCATGTTTTTGAGGTGTTATATCAGATCATTATCATTGTCATATGTTGCTTGTCCACCGAGCTTGAGTGCGATTCGTCAAGCGAGCCTGAGTATGGTTTGGTAGATCCAGTAGTTGCCTCTAGGAGTTGCTTCCGAAGCCCGCCATCTTTCATCTAGCGTCGAATGCGTAGACGAACATGGGCGACTCTTGGCCAAGGGGCGATTATTCGATTGATCGCCACTAATCAGTAACGGTCGCTAGGGTCGACTACTGTTGGAGGATCGGACGACGAAGGTCAGCCGATTACTCGTAGCATTGAAAGCCATGCCACGGGAGGTCATGCAAGTTAGTTGAGCAGGGCCAATCCTCGTCGTATGGAAGTTTGGATCGATCGAATGTCGATGCTACGAACCGAGGTAATTCGATCTTTTGCAAGATCAGATTGTATTCACAACTCTTCGAATGCACAAGCATGTACGAATGACGTGCGTACCTAGTTGTCCCCCACTGGTGGACTAACCAGGGTAGAAAGTGCCTTTAGAAAGCAATTGAATGTTTGTATGCTCTGAAATAGAATTCGAATGTCTTGCTACTGAATAGCGCTG
This sequence comes from Chamaelirium japonicum, assembly GCA_947650365.1. Classification (NCBI taxonomy): domain Eukaryota; kingdom Viridiplantae; phylum Streptophyta; class Magnoliopsida; order Liliales; family Melanthiaceae; genus Chamaelirium; species Chamaelirium japonicum. The sequence goes on from CANTAL010000227.1 coordinate 19,850, forward strand.
AGGCTATGAGCGAAGACTTCGATTGAATGCCAAGACTCAAGTCTCGGACTTTGCTGCCTCGTGCCAAGGTTGCGAGCTTGGACTTTCGACCAAATGCCAAGATGTCAGTCTCAGACTTTGCTACCAAATACTAGGACTAAATTTGGACTTTGTTCGAATGCTGCGGTTCATGCCTCAGACTTTGCCCTTGAATGGTTGATGAGTCTTCGTCTGTAAGTTGTTGGAGGACTGTTTCTCCTATCTCCTCAGTTGACAGAAGTTGGGTCGCAACGTTCTCTTAACTAATTTGGAGCGTGGAGCACATGTCTTTGTATGTTGATGCTGGCTATAGAAGAGTGTAGATTTACCCCCTCATCGGTGGTGAACTTCCAGAACGTGTCTTCTTCGAGCATGAGAGCGCGTGATGCTCTCTTATGAGTGTCGAGTGGTAGAAGTCTTCTGTAGTGACTTGGTAAGTTTGAGGGATGTCCTGCCTTTGGAGCGACGTTGGTTGAATGCTGCAAAACGCGTTGGACCTTGATCTTCATGTCAAGATGTGTTGGGGCTAAGAGCTTGGTGCTTTGCTACACGTCGAGGCAGCGAAGGTGCCTCGGATTATGTATCTGAGTGTTGATATTCTGGTAGCTTGAAATTGAGAGTTGTGCTGTTTCACAACCCGAAACCGTTTAACATTTGCACGTAAAGGGTCGTGTCGCAACACGAGGCCCTAATCTTGTTAAACGACCTGGTAGCTTGAAATTAAGAGTTGTGCTGTTTCACAACCCGAAACCGTTTAACATTTGCACGTAAAGGGTCGTGTCGCAACACGAGGCCCTAAACTTGTTAAACGACCTGGTAGCTTGAAATTGAGAGTTGTGCTGTTTCACAACCCGAAACCGTTTAACATTTGCACGTAAAGGGTCGTGTCGCAACACGAGGCCCTAAACTTGTTAAACGACCTGGTAGCTTGAAGGTTGAGCTGGCTCAACTTGAATTTGCTTGAAGATGAAACTGAATGTTGCGCTGTCTCATAACTCAGAATTTGAACAGACAAGTAGACGTTTGAGAGCAATCTTTATTCAGTATAGAAATTACATCAGAGACGGAAATCTCTCTTTTTGGCGAGATCAGTCGATAAGATCTTTGCTTGCGATAGATTCGACGGTGTAGGTTCCTTCCCAGTTGGAAGTTAGTTTCCCACTGCTCCTCTCTTGTATTGGAAAAGACTGCTCTGAGTACCGGGCTTTTGATAGGAAATTGTCTTGGCAACCCTCTGGTCATAGGCTCGCTTGATCTTCTGTTGGTAGTTCGCAATACGAATGATCGCCTGATCTCGCAGTTCTTCGGAGAAGTCAAGACCGTTTATTCGGAGCTTATCGTTTATCCCTTCTTCGACTGCTCTGGTCTTCAAGGTGTTAGTAGCCTTGTAGCTTCGTCTTGGCTTCGAGAGACTTTCCTCTGGAATGATTTCCACAGGATCCAGAGTGGACGTTGATTGGAATCGCCTCTGCTTGTGTGGGGCCAACACATTTGAGCAGTGTCCCATTGTGTGACCTGAAGTAGAGATTTGCATCTTGAATACTGTAGTATGGAAGTTTTCTTTGAAGTCTCTTCTGGCTTGAATTGAATCTTCTGCATTCGGCCTTCTTTGAAGAAGTCGAAGATTGGCTATCTCCAATCTTCGAGTTCGTGCGCCATAGTAAGATTGAAGGTTGGGAGTCTCCAACCCCCAGACCTATCTGTGGAGGCGATAATTTGTTGTTCGATGGTAACTTTAGGCGACTCTTGATAGTCGATTTGTATTTGCCTAGATAAGCGCTTCGGACTTTGCATTCGATTACCAAGGCTGTCTCCTTGAGGTTCGCCGAATGTCGAGGCAACGAGTGCACCTCAGACTTTGCATTCGAATGCCAAGGCTGTCTTCTTGGGCTTCGTCGAATGCCGAGGCAGCGAGTGCACCCCGGACTTTGTGGATATATAGCACATGCCTTTGCCTATCACCTCGTTGTAGTCTTCAAGTGAGCCCTTTCGTTTCGAACCTCACCCCCAATGTAGGGATTGGAGGAGAGTCAGACTTGAAAGGCTTAGGATATCGATGGGAGATGTCGACGATAGATTGTCTAGAAAGAGTGGGTTGTTGGATTGAAGTTGAGCCGCCGACTCATTGAGCGAGTCTCGGGTCGAAACTGATGTCATTCTGAGTAACTTCCCTCTGGATGATCCTGATAGAGTCTTCGCCATTCAGTGAAAGCGAAGGAAACAACCAGATCGCTCGTATCCAATAGGTTGCCTGCTCAACCGAGGGAGCTGAGAAGTTTGACTTTGAAGATCAGTTGTTTGCTCAACCGATCCGATGTTGTTGTCGAGCACATTGAGCTTTTTGAACGAATCCCACAGACGGCGCCAAACTATGGGGGAAAATCTTCGTGCCGACCCGAAGACTTTCGCAGCACCAGTCAATTAAAATTGAAGTTGACGTCGAAGATCGTTGTTCGATCTGTCGATTGCAGTTGAAGCCTTTGATATGCAAATGGAGAGAGAGAGATGCAATCAGAGATTTGACACGAGAGATATGATCTCGGAGTTCAGCCGAAGCCTACGTCTCCGTGCTATAGGGAGCAACCCGAATTCACTAACACTTATGTTGAAGTGATCTCGACAGGCCGAGTATCACTGAAAACACTCTGATCTCTTCGAAAGAGAGAAGAAGATCAAAGAGAGGTGGAAGATGGGAAGTTAGAAATCTCAGAGCTCTGGTTCTAGAACTGAGAGTTCGATCCATTTACATTCGAAGGCTCTGCTATTTATAGAATTTCTGGGGAGGAATTCCTGGGTAAATGGCGGTTTCTGCTGTCGTATCTGGGGATCCTCCAGGTAAGGCTGGTGGGTCCTGCTGTTGTCTTCGGGGGCCCACCAGGCAGGGCCGGTGGGTCCCGCTGTTGTCTTTGAGGGCCCACCAGGCAGGGCCGGTGGGTCCCGCTGTTGTCTTCGGGGGCCCACCAGGCAGGGCCGGTGGGTCCCGCTGTTTGCAGACTTCTTGCCAAAATTTGCACCCACACGATCCTTTCTAATTCATTCGCACGATCCCTTCTAATTCTTTCATAAGATCCATTCTAATTCATTCGCACGAATGTATCCATTCTAGTTCATTCGTACGCTCTATTGTAATTCATTCGTACGCTCCATTCTTACTCATCACACAAATGTATCCATTCTAATTTATTCGTACGATCCATTCAAATTCAATCGTATGATCCATTCTAATTCATTCGCACGATCAATTCTAATTCATTCGTCCGAACCATTCTAATTCATTCGCACGAATGTATCCATTCTAATTCATTCGTACGATCCATTCTAATTCATTCGCATGATCCATTCTAACTCATTTGGTGGATCCATTCTAATTCATTCGTACGATCCATTCTTATTCATTCGCACGATCCATTCTAATTTATTCGTACGATCCATTCTAATTCATTCGTACGATCTATTCTAATTCATTCGCATGATCCATGCTAATTCATTCGTACGATCCATTCTAATTCATTCGTACAATCCATTCAAATTCATTTATACGATGCAATCTAATTCATTCGCACAAATGTATCTATTCTAATTCATTTGTACAATGCGTTCTAATCCATTCGTACGATCCATTCTAATTCATTCGTATGATCAATTCTAATTCATTCGCACGATCCATTCTAATTCATTCGTACGATCCATTCTAATTCATTCGCACGAATGTAACCATTCTAAATCATTCGTACGATCCATTCTAATTCATTCGTACGAATCCATTCTAATTCATTCGTACGATCCATTCTAATTCATTCGCACGATCCTTTCTAATTCATTCGTACGATCCATTCTAATTCATTCGCATGATCCATTCTAATTCGTCCGATCCATTCTAATTCATTTGTACGATCCATTCGAGCGAATGAATTAGAATGGATCGTACGAATGAATTAGAATGGATCGATCGAATCAATTAGAATGGATCATGCGAATGAATTTGAATGGATCGCACGAATGAATTAGAATGGAACGAACGAATGAATTAGAATGGATACATTCGAGCGAATGAATTAGAATAGATCGTACGAATGAATTAGAATGGATACATTTGTGAGAATGAGTTAGAATGGATCGTATGAATGGACTAGAATGGATCGTACGAATGAATTAGAATGGATCGTGCGAATGAATTAGAATGGATCGTACGAATGAATTAGAATGGATACATTTGTGCGAGTGAATTAGAATGGATCGTACGAATGAATTAGAATGGATCGTACGAATGAATTAGAATGGATACATTCGTGCGAATGAATTAGAATGGATTGTGCGAATGAATTAGAACGGATTGTGCGAATGATTTAGAATGGATCGTGCGAATGTATTAAAATGGATCGTATGAATGAATAAGAATGGATCGTACGAATGAATTAGAATGGATACATTCGAGTGAATGAATTAGAATGGATTAGAATGGATCGTACGAATAGATTAGAATGGATCCATTCGTACGAATTAGAATGGATCGTACGAATGAATTGGAATGGATACATTCGTACGATCCATTCTAATTCATTCGTACGATCCATTCTTATTCATTCGTACGATCCATTCAAATTCATTCGCATGATCCATTCTAATTCATTCGTACGAATGGATCGTATGAATGAATTAGAATCAATCGTACGAATGGATTAGAATGGATCGTACGAATGGCTTAGAATGGATCGTACGAATGGATTAGAATGGATACATTCGTGCGAATGAATTAGAATGGATACATTCGTGCGAATGAATTAGAATGGATCATATGAAAGAATTAGAATGGATCGTGCGAATGAATTAGAATGGATAGTACGAATGAATTAGAATGGATTGTACGAATGAATTAGAATAGATACATTTGTGCGAATGAATTAGAATGGATCGTACGAATGGATTAGAATGGATCGTACGAATGAATTATAATGGATACATTCGTGCGAATGAATTAGAATGGATTGTATGAATGAATTAGAATGGATCGTACGAATGAATTAGAAAGGTTACATTCGTGCGAATGAATTAGAATGGATCGTACGAATGAATTAGAATGGATACATTCGAACGAATGAATTAGAATGGATCGTACGAATGAATTAGAATAGATCGTACAAATGAATTAGAAAGGTTACATTTGTGAGAATGAGTTAGAATGGATCGGATGAATGAATTAGAATGGATTGCATGAATGAATTAAAATGGATCATACGAATGAATTGGAATGGATCTTACGAATGAATTAGAATGGATACATTCATGCAAATGAATTAGAGTGGATCGTACGAATGAATTAGAATGGATTATACGAACAAATTAGAATGGATCGTGCGAATGAATTAGAATGGATCGTGCGAATGAATTAGAATGGATCATACAAATGAATTTGAATGGATACATTCGTGCGAATGAATTAGAATGGATCGTATGAATGAATTAGAATGGATCGTACGAATGAATTAGATTGGTTACATTCGTGCGAATGAATTAGAATGGATCGTACGAATGGATTAGAATGGATCGTACGAATGGATTAGAATGGATCGTACGAATGAATTAGAATGGATTGTGCGAATGAATTAGAATGGATACATTCGTGCGAATGAATTAGAATGGAATGTAAGAATGAATTAGAATGGATCGTAATAATGAATTAGAATGGATCCTTTCGTACAAATTAATTAGAATGGATCGTACGAATGAATTAGAATGGATCGTACGAATGGATTAGAACGCATTGTACGAATGAATTAGAATGGATCGTACAAATAGATTAGAATGGATCGTACGAATGAATTAGAATGGATCGCACGAATGAATTAGAATAGCTCATACAAATGAATGAATCATACGAACGAATTAGAATGGATACATTCAAATATATCCATTCAAATTCATTCGTACAATCCATTCAAATTCATTCGTACGATGCAATCTAATTCATTCACACAAATGTATCGATTCTAATTCATTCGTACGATCCATTCTAATTCATTCACACGATCCATTCTAATTCATTTGTACGATCCATTTTAATTCATTCGCATGATCCATTCTAATTCATTCTACGATCCATTCTAATTCATTCGTACGATCCATTCTAATCCATTTGTACGAATGGATCCATTCTAATTCATTAGTACGATCCATTCTAATTCATTCTTACATTCCATTCTAATTCATTAGCACGAATGTATCCATTCTAATTCATTCGCACAATCCATTTTAATTCATTTGTACGATCCATTCTAATCCATTCGTTCGATCCATTCTAATCCATTCGTCCGATCCATTCTAATTCATTCGCACAAATGTAACCATTCTAATTCATTCGTACGATCCATTCTAATTCATTCCTACGATCCATTCTAATTCATTCGCATGAATGTATCCATTCTAATTCATTTGTATGATCCATTCTAATTCATTCGTACGATCCATTCTAATTCATTCGCACGATCCATTCTAATTCATTCGTACAATGCGTTCTAATCCATTCGTACGATCTATTCTAATTCATTCGTACGATCCATTTTAATTCATTTGTACGAATGGATCCATTCTAATTCATTAGTACGATCCATTCTAATTCATTCTTACATTCCATTCTAATTCATTCCCACGAATGTATCCATTCTATTTCATTCGCACAATCCATTCTAATTCATTTGTATGATCCATTCTAATCCATTCGTACGATCCATTCTAATTCATTCGTACGATCCATTCTAATTCCTTCGCATGAATGTATCCATTCTAATTCATTCGTACGATCCATTCTAATTCATTCGCACGATCCATTCAAATTCATTCGCACGAATGTATCCATTCTAATTCATTTGCATGATCCATTCTAATTCATTCGTACGAATGTAACCATTCTAATTCATTCGTACAATCCATTCTAATTCATTCGTACAATCCATTCTAATTCATTCGTCCGATCCATTCTAATTCATTCGTACGAATGTAACCATTCTAATTCATTCGTACGATCCATTCTAATTCATTCCTACGATCCATTCTAATTCATTCGTACGAATGTATCCATTCTAATTCATTTGCACGATCCATTCTAATTCATTCCTATGATCCATTCTAATTCATTCGTACGATCGAATTAGAATGGATCGTGCGAATGAATTAGAATGGATCGTACGAATGAATTAGAATGGACCGTACAAATGAATTAGAAAGGTTACATTTGTGAGAATGAATTAGAATGGATCGTACGAATGAATTAGAATGGATCGTACGAATGGACTAGAATGGATCGTACTTATGGATTAGAATGGATCGTACAAATGGATTAGAATGGATCGTAGGAATGAATTAGAATGGATCATACAAATGAATTAGAAAGGTTACATTCGTGAGAATGAATTAGAATGGATCGTACGAATGAATTAGATTGGATCATGCGAATGAATTTGAATGGATCGTACGATAAATTAGAATGGATCGAACGAATGAATTAGAATGGATACATTCGAGCGAATGAAGTAGAATAGATCGTAGGAATGAATTAGAATGAATCATACGAATGAATTAGAATGGATCGCACGAATGAATTAGTATGGATCATGCGAATGAATTAGAATGGATCGTGCGAATGGAATGGATCGTATGAATGAATTAGAATGGATCATAAGAATGAATTAGAATGGATCGTACGAATGAATTTGAATGGATACATTTGTGCGAATGAATCTGAATGGATTGTATGAATGAATTAGAATGGATGGTGCGAATGAATTAGAATCGATCGATCCATTCTAATTAGAATTGATCGTACGAATGAATTAGAATGGATCGTACGAATGAATTAGATCGTACAAATGAATTAGAATGGATCCTACGAATGAATTAAAATGGATACATTCATACGACTGAATTAAAATGGATCGTGCGAATTAATTAGAATGGATCGTACGAATGAATTTGAATGGATACATTTCTGCGAATGAATCTGAATGGATTTTATGAATGAATTACAATAGATCGTACGAATGAATTAGAATGGATCGTACGAATGAATTAGAATAGCTCATACGAATGAATTAGAATGGATCGTACAAATGAATTAGAATGGAACGTACGAATGAATTATAATGGATCGTACGAATGGATTAGAATGGATCGTGCGAATGAATTAGAATGGATCGTATGAATGAATAAGAATGGATCGTACGAATGAATTCGAATGGATACATTCGAGCGAATGAATTAGAATGAATTAGAATGGATCGTACGAATAAATTAGAATGGATCGTACGAATGAATTAGAATGGATCGTACAAATGAATTAGATTGGATCGTACGAATGAATATGAATGGATCGTACGAATGGATTAGAACGCATTGTACGAATGAATTAGAATGGATCGTACGAATGGATTAGAATGGATCATACGAATGAATTAGAATGGATCGTACGAATGAATTAGAATGGATACGTTCAAGCGAATGAATTAGAATGGATCGTACGAATGAATTAGAATGGATCGTGCGAATGAATTAGAATGGATCGTACGAATGAATTAGAATGGATCGTACGAGTGGATTAGAATGGATCGTGCGAATGGATTAGAATGGATCGTACGAATGAATTAGAATGGATCGTACGAATGGATTAGAATGGATCATACGAATGAATTAGAATGGATCATACAAATGAATTAGAAAGGTTACATTCGTGAGAATGAATTAGAATGGATCGTACGAATGAATTAGAATGGATCCACCGAATGAATTAGAATGGTTACATTTGTGCGAATGAATTAAAATGTATCATGCGAATGAATTAGAATGGATCGTACGAATGAATTAGAATGGTTACATTCGTGCGAATGAATTAGAATGGATCGTACGAATGAATTAGAATGGATCGTGTGAATGAATTAGAATTGATCATACGAATGAATTAGAATGGATCGTAGGAATGAATTAGAATGGATCGTATGAATGAATTAGAATGGTTACATTCGTGCGAATGAATTAGAATGGATCGTACGAATGGTTTAGAATGGATCGTACGAATGGATAAGAATGGATCGAACGAATGAATTAGAATCGATCGTGCGAATGAATTAGAATTGATCATATGAATGAATTAGAATGGATCGTACGAATGAATAAGAATGGATCGCTCGAATGGATCCATTCTAATTAGAAAGGATCGTACGAATGAATTAGAATGGATCATAGGAATGAATTAGAATGGATCGTGCAAATGAATTAGAATGGATACATTCGTGCGAATGAATTAGAATGGATCATGTCAATGAATTTGAATGGATCGTATGAATGAATCCATTCTAATTCATTCGTACGATCCATTCTAATTAGAATCGATCCATTCTAATTTATTCGCACAATCCATTCTAATTCATTTGTACGATCCATTCTAATTCATTCGTATGATCCATTCTAATTAGAATGGATCCATTCGAGCGATCCATTCTAATTCATTTGTACAATCCATTCTAATTCATTCGTATGATCAATTCTAATTCATTCGCTGGAATGTATCCATTCTAAATCATTCGTACGATCCATTCTAATTCATTTGTACGATCCATTCTAATTCATTCGTACGATCCATTCTAATTCATTCGCACGAATGTAACCATTCTAATTCATTCGTACGATCCATTCTAATTCATTCGCATGATACATTCTAATTCATTCTCACAAATATAACCATTCTAATTCATTCGGAGGATCCATTCTAATTCATTCGTACGATCCATTCTAATTCATTCTCACGAATGTAACCTTTCTAATTCATTTGTATGATGCATTCTAATTTATTCGTACGATCCATTCTAATCCATTCGTACGATCCATTCTAATTCATTCGTACGATCCATTCTAATTCATTCGCACGATCCATTCTAATTCATTCGCTCGAATGTATCCATTCTAATTCATTCGTATGATCCATTCTAATTCATTCGCATGATCCATTCTAATTGTGCAAATGAATTAGAATGGATACCTTTGTGCACATGAATGTATCCATTCTAATTCATTCATACGATCCATTCTAATTCATATGCTCGAATGTATCCATTCTAATTCATTCGTACGATCCATTCTAATTCATTCGTACGATCTATTCTAATTCATTCTCACGAATGTAACCTTTCTAATTCATTTGTATGATCCATTCTAATTCATTCGTACGATCCATTCTAATTCATTCGCACGATCCATTCTAATTCGTTCGTATGATCCATTCTAATTCATTCGTACGATCCATTCTAATTCATTTGCATGAATGTATCCATTCTAATTCATTCGTACGATCCATTCCAATTCATTCGTATGATCCATTCTAATTCATTCATACGATCCATTCTAACTCATTCTCACAAATGTAACCTTTCTAATTCATTTGTACGATCCATTCTAATTCATTCGTATGATCTATTCTAATTCATTCGCTCGAATGTATCCATTCTAATTCATTCGTACGATCCATTCTAAATCATTCGCACGAATGTAACCATTCTAATTCATTCGTACGATCCATTCTAATTCATTCATACAATCCATTCTAATTCATTCGCATGAATGTATCCATTCTAATTCATTCGTACGATCCATTCTAATCCATTCGTACGATCCATTCTAATTCATTCGTACGATCCATTCTAATTCATTCTCACAAATGTAACCTTTCTAATTCATTTGTACGATCCATTCTAATTCATTCGTACGATCCATTCTAATCCATTCGTACGATCCATTCTAATTCATTCCTACGATCCATTCTAATTCATTCGCACGAATGTATCCATTCTAATTCATTTGCACGATCCATTCTAATTCATTCCTATGATCCATTCTAATTCATTCGTACGATCCATTCTAATTCATTCGCTCGAATGTATCCATTCTAATTCATTCGTACGATCCATTCTAATTCGTTAATACGATCCATTCTAATTCGTTCGTACGATCCATTCTAATTCATTCGTATGTATCCATTGTAATTCATTCGCACGAATGTATCCATTCTAATTCATTCCTACGAATGAATTAGAATGGATCGTACGAATGGATTAGAATGGATCGTACGAATGAATTAGAATGGATCGTACAAATGAATTAGAAAGGTTACATTTGTGTGCGAATGAATTAGAATGGATCGTACGAATGAATTAGAATGGATCCATTCTAATTCTAATTCATTCGCTCGAATGTATCCATTCTAATTCATTCGTTCGATCCATTCTAATTCATTCGTACGATCCATTCAAATTCATTCGCATGATCCATTCTAATTCATTCGTACGATCCATTCTAATTCATTCTCATGAATGTAACCTTTCTAATTCGTTCGTACGATCCATTCTAATTCATTCGTACGATCCATTCTAATCCATTCGTACGATCCACTCTAATTCATTCGCACGATCCATTCTAATTCATTTGCACAAATGTATCCATTCTAATTCATTCGTACAATCCATTCTAATTCATTCGCATGATCCATTCTAATTCATTCGTACAATCCATTCTAATTCATTTGTACGAATGAATTAGAATGGATCGTATGAACGAATTAGAATGGATCGTACGAATGAATTAGAATAGATATATTTGTGCGAATGAATTAGATTGCATCGTACGAATGAATTTGAATGGATTGTACGAATGAATTAGAATGGATCGTACGAATGAATTAGAATGGATCATGCGAATGAATTAGAATAGATCGTACGAATGAATTAGAATGGATCGTACGAATAAATTAGAATGGATCGTGCGAATGAATTAGAATGGATCGTATGAATGAATTAGAATGGATCCACCGAATGAGTTAGAATGGATCATGCGAATAAATTAGAATGGATCGTAAGAATGAATTAGAATGGATACATTCGTGCGAATGAATTAGAATGGATCAGACGAATGAATTAGAATTGATCGTGCGAATGAATTAGAATGGATCATACGAATGAATTTGAATGGATCGTACGAATAAATTAGAATGGATACATTTGTGCGATGAATAAGAATGGAGCGTATGAATGAATTAGAATGGATACATTCTTGCGAATAAATTAGAATGGACGTATATTCGTGCAAATAAATTAGAATGGATCATACGAATGAATTAGAATGGATCGTGAGAATGAATTAGAATGAATCGTACGAATGCATTAGAATGGATCATACGAATGAATTAGAATGAATCGTACGATCCATTCTAATTCATTCGCATGATCCATTCTAATTCATTCGTACGATCCATTCTAATTCATTCATATGATCCATTCTAATTCATTCGCACGAATGTATCATACGAATGAATTAGAATGGATCATGCGAATGAATTAAAATGGATCATACAAATGAATTAGAATGGATCGTGCGAATGAATTAGAATGGATCGTACGAACGAATTAGAATGGATCATACGAACGAATTAGAATGGATCGTATGAACGAATTAGATTGGATCGTACGAATGAATTAGAATGGATACATTCGAGCGAATGAATTAGAATGGATCGTACGAATGAATTAGAATGGATCACAGGAATGAATTAGAATGGATCGTGCAAATGAATTAGAATAGACACATTCGTGCGAATGAATTAGAATGGATCGTAGGAATGAATTAGAATGGATCGTACGAATGAATTAGAATGGTTACATTCGTGCGGATGAATTAGAATAGATCGTACGAATGGATTAGAATGGATCGTACGAATGGATTAGAACGCTGTGGGTGCAAATTTTGGCAAGAAGTCTGCAAACAGCGGGACCCACCGGCGCTGCCTGGTGGGCCCCCCAAGTACCACAGCGGGACCCACCGGCCCTGCCTGGTGGGCCCCCGAGTACCACAGCGGGACCCACCGGCCCTGCCTGGTGGGCCCCCCGAGTACCACAGCGGGACCCACCGGCCCTGCCTGGTGGGCTCCCGAGTACCACAGCAGGACCCACCGGCCCTGCCTGGTGGGCCCCCGAAGACTACAGCGGGACCCACCGGCCCTGCCTGGTGGGCCCCCGAAGACTACAGCGGGACCCACCGGCCGTGCCTGGTGGGCCCAACAGCCTGTGGAATCCCCCCAGGAGATGGTAGCGGGGTCCACCAGCTTTACCTGGAGGATCCCCAGATATGGCAGCAGAGACCGCCATTTACCCAGGAAATCCTCCCTAGAAATTCTATAAATAGCAGAGCCTTCGAATGTAAAAGGATCCGAAATCCATTTTCCACTCTGAGATCTGATTTTCAGAACCAGAGCTCTGGAATTTCTATCTTCTCACCCTTCACCTCTACTTGATCATCTTCTTGTCTGTGAAGAGATAAAGAAGGTTTCAGTAGCACTCGGCCTGTCGACGTTACTTTGAGAATAGTGTTAGTGAATTCGGGTTGCACCCTATAGCACGGAGACGTAGGCTTCGGCTGAACTCCGAGATCACTTCTCGTGTCAAACTCTCTCTCTGATTGCATCTCTCTGTTTACATATCAAAAACTTCAACTTCGATCAACAGATCGACCAACGATCTTCGACGTCAACTTCAACTCCAATTGACTGGTGAGGCGAGGTCTTCGGGTCGGCACGAAGATTTTCCCGCACAGTTTGGCGCCGTCTATGGGATTCGTTCAAAAAGCTCAATGTTCTCGATGACAACATCGGATCAGTTGAGCAGACAACTGATCTTCAAAGTCAAACTTCTCAGCTCCCTCGGTTGAGCAGACAACCGAATGGACACGAGCGATCTGGTTGCTTCCTCCGCTTTCACTGAATGGCGAAGACTCTATTAGGATCATCCAGAGGGAAGTTACTCACAACGACATCAGTTTCGACTCAAGACTCGCTCAATGAGTCGGCAGCTCAGAGTCGGCAGCTCAACTTCAATCCAACAACCTGCCCTTTCTAGACAATCCATCGTCGATATATCATATCGATATCCTAAGCCTTTCAAGTCTGACTCTCCCCCAATCCCTATATTGGGGGTGAGGTTCGAAACGAAAGGGCTCACTTGAAGACTACAACAAGGTGAATGCAAAGTCCGAGGCGCACTCGCTGCCTCGGCATTCGGCGAAGCCCAAGGAGACAGCCTTGGCACTCGAATGCAAAGTCCGAGGCACACTCGTTGCCTCGGCATTCGGCGAAGCCCAAGGAGACAGCCTTGGCACTCGAATGCAAAGTCCGAGGCGCACTCGCTGCCTCGGTATTCGGCGAAGCCCAAGGAGATAGCCTTGGCACTCGAATGCAAAGTCTGAGGTGCACTCGTTGCCTCGACATTCGGCGAAGTCCAAGGAGACAGCCTTGACACAACTCTCAATTTCAAGCTACCAGGTCGTTTAACAAGTTTAGGGCCTCGTGTTGCGACACGACCCTTTACGTGCAAATGTTAAACGGTTTCGGGTTGTGAAACAGCACAACTCTCAATTTCAAGCTACCAGGTCGTTTAACAAGTTTAGGGCCTCGTGTTGCGACACGACCCTTTACGTGCAAATGTTAAACGGTTTCGGGTTATGAAACAGCACAACTCTCAATTTCAAGCTACCAGGTCGTTTAACAAGTTTAGGGCCTCGTGTTGCGACACGACCCTTTACGTGCAAATGTTAAACGGTTTCGGATTGTGAAACAGCACAACTCTCAATTTCAAGCTACCAGGTTGTTTAACAAGTTTGGGGCCTCGTGTTGCGACACGACCCCTTATGTGCAAATGTTAAACCTATTCAATCATTCTATTCTATTCAGAATATCAACACTCAGATACATAATCCAAGGCACCTTCGCTGCCTCGACGTGCAGCAAAGTCCAAAGACAAGCCTCAACACTCGAATGAAAAGTTCAAGATACTCTACACCGTCTCAGCACCTAACGAACTTGGAGAGAGAGCTCCGGTGCTCACAGACAAAGTCTTAGGCGACCATCGCCTCGGCACTCAGCAAGTACAAAATCCGAGACCTGCTCTCGGCACCCTAGCGAAGCCCAAAGCTCTTAGCCCCAACACATCTCGACATGAAGATCAAGGTCCAACGCGTTCTGCAGCATTCAGCCAACGTCGCTCTAAAGGCAGGACATCCCTCAAACTTACCAAGTCACTACAGAAGACTTCTACCACTTGACACTCGTATAAGAGAGCATCACGCGCTCTCATACTCGAGGAAGACGCATTCTGGAAGTCCACCACCGATGAGGGGGTGAATCTATACTCTTCTATAGCTAGCATCAACATGCAAAGGCATGTGCTCCACGCTCCAAATTAGTTAAGAGAATGTTGCAACCCAACTCCTGTCAACTAAGGAGATAGGAGAAACGATCCTCCAACAACTTACAGACGAAGACTCATCAACCATTCAAGGGCAAAGTCTAAGGCATGAACCGCAACATTCGATCAAAGTCTAAATTTAGTCCGAGTACTTGGTAGCAAAGTCCAAGACCTGAGTCTCGGCATTCAATCGAAGTCTTCGCTCGTGGCCTCAACACTATTCAGTAGCAAGGCATTCGAATTCTATTCAGAACACCCAGACATTCAATTGCTTTCTAGAGGCACTCTCTACCCTGGTTAGTCAACCAATGGAGGACAAATAGGTACGCACGTCATTCATACATGCTTGTGCATTCGAAGACTTATGTGTACAAGCTGATCTTGCGAAAGATCGAGTTACCTCAGTTCGTAGCATCGACATTTGATCGATCCAAGGCATTTGATCGATCCAAACTTCCATACTACGAGGATTGGCCCTGCTCAACTAACTTACATGACCCCCCGTGGTATAGCTTTCAATGCTATGAACATTTAGTCAACATTCATCTTTCGATCTTCTGACAGTATTGACCTCCCGGCAGCAACCGATCGTCTCGACCGGTCAGCCGCAATTCTATTCAACACTGCAAGATTCGGTTATACCCCAACCCCCTGGTTCATTACCAATTACCGGCAATCAGTCGATTGACCCTGGACCGGGGGTTGGCTATTTTTTTCCATATGCTCGATGCCTGATGAATGCTGACAGCAAAGAATCAAACGGGGACATCCGATAAGAGGGTCTCTTGCTCATTCGGTAAGAGCATGACACCAACGGCTGGATTTGCTCTTGCAAGTAAGTCACCATGGTCCTTGGACGCCACCTCAAAAATCAACCCAATTGAAGTGCCATCCACTCATAAATTGGTTGAATGACATTTCATCCAAAGCCATCCAAAGCACTCAACACCAACTGCTGTGATTCGCACTCGCAAGATAAGGAGCACAACATTACAGCTTTGTACATGAAATGTCCCTAACTTGAGTGAGGAAGTCCCACCTATTCACTAGAGACAAAAGAGTTGTCTCCATGGTTTGTACCACTGAACAATGCAGCAGCAGCTGTTGAGCCCGTGACTCTCTTCACAAAAGTAAGCAGCAGTTGAGGCCCGATCAAACAGCCAGCATTTATCCATTCACAAAAGTAAGTCAGCAGTGAGAGCCCGTGACTGCACAGTGAAGAGCCTCATTCTGTATTTCGATCGATCACAGCCCACTGACCTGATCCAACGGGCAGCATTTATGCATTCAAAAGAGTATGACAGCAGTGAGAGCCCGTGACTGCACAGTGGCTCAGTGGGGAAGTCACAACCCGTGACTGCACAGTGCAGATTTTGAGCATCCATCAACAGCCCAGATCTGTTTGACCGAGCCAAAGGGGTGCGATCATACCAGCACTAAAGCACCATATCCCAATAGAAGGGATCGGCCTCCCCTGTTCTTCCAAGCTCTGGAGCGGCAGTCCATCTCTTCCACCTCCGAGACGACGACGACAACGGGGGATAGCAGCGGATCCGATGGCAGCTCTCTCTACGCCCTTGGCTACCATCGACAAAACCCACTCGATCAAGCGCAGCTGCAGCTGCAGCGTCCCCATCTTCACCAACAATGCCAACTCCGCCTCAGATCGGCAGCCGGCGACCGATCGGGCATATTCAGCCGGTCAAGGTTTCGGCGATCCGTCAAAAAGGGGGGTTTTCTACAGATTTTGGTCAAGATTTGCCGATCAGTGCTTTCGATCGGTCAAGTTTTGCCGATCAGTGCTTCCGATCGGTCAAGATTTGCCGATCAGTGCTTCCGATCGGTCAAAATTTGTCGATCAGTACTTCCGATCGGTCAAAATTTGCCGATCGGCAACCTCGATCCCCTTCTTCCCCTTCGTTTTCCATCTGATCGGCGAAAAACACACTAGATCTGGAGCCAAACGTGGATATTTGACCGATCAACCATTTCTTGACCAGCTATTTTTGTCCGATCGGTGAATTTCACCCGATCGGTGAAATTCACCCGATCGGGCGAAATTCTCCCGATCGGCGATTTGCACCCGATCAGTGACCTGATCATGATCGGCGATTTTCACCCGATCGGCGATTTGCACCCGATCAGTAACCTCCTCCCGATCGTCGATTTGCACCCGATCAGTGACCACCTCCCGATCGGTGAAATTCACCCGATCGGTGAAATTCTCCCGAACGGTGATCTACACCCGATTGGCTTCTCATACCAATCTTCGAATTTTAACCAAATCTTCAATTCCAACATCTCAAAAAATGCAACAAACATGGGTCGAGGCCCTCCTCCCCTCTTCGATCTAATCCATCAGATCTAATCCGCGACCCTGGCAGAGGGTCTTCCGTTGGTCGATCACTTTGACCGATCACTTTTGACCGATCACCCAATCCTTGACCGGTTGAAATTGACCGTTCGGTCAAACTTGACCGTTCGGTCAAACTTGACCGAACGGTCAAATTGACCGATCGGTCAAAATCAACCGATCGGTCGATTTTCTACTGGGTTGGTGAAAAAACCATGTTTTTTGACCGATCACCCAATCCTTGACCGGTTGAAATTGACCGAATGGTCAAATTTAACCGAACGGTCAAAATTGACCGATCAGTCAAAATTGACCGATCAGTCTTTTTTACGCTAACACTCGACAAAGCTCCTCTACATATATTACAAGGGGTCGTTAGCTTTGCACCACAAATCCAAGCCAGCCAAGGTGGCCTCTTAGCCAACTTGGAGGGGGTAACTGTGGGTGCAAATTTTGGCAAGAAGTCTGCAAACAGCGGGACCCACCGGCCCTGCCTGGTGGGCCCCCCGAGTACCACAGCGGGACCCACCGGCCCTGCCTGGTGGGCCCCCGAGTACCACAGCGGGACCCACCGGCCCTGCCTGGTCGGCCCCCCGAGTACCACAGCGGGACCCACCGGCCCTGCCTGGTGGGCTCCCGAGTACCATAGCAGGACCCACCGGCCCTGCCTGGTGGGCCCCCGAAGACCACAGCGGGACCCACCGGCCCTGCCTGGTGGGCCCCCGAAGACTACAGCGGGACCCATCGGCCCTGCCTGGTGGGCCCCCGAAGACTACAGCGGGACCCACCGGCCCTGCCTGGTGGGCCCAAGAGCCTGTGGAATCCCCCCAGGAGACGGTAGCGGGGTCCACCAGCTTTACCTGGAGGATCCCCAGATACGGCAGCAGAGACCGCCATTTACCCAGGAAATCCTCCCCAGAAATTCTATAAATAGCAGAGCCTTCGAATGTAAAAGGATCCGAAATCCATTTTCCACTCTGAGATCTGATTTTCAGAACCAGAGCTCTGGAATTTCTATCTTCTCACCCTTCACCTCTACTTGATCATCTTCTTGTCTGTGAAGAGATCAAGAAGGCTTCAGTAGCACTCGGCCTGTCGAGGTTACTTTGAGAAAAGTGTTAGTGAATTCGGGTTGCACCCTATAGCACGGAGACGTAGGCTTCGACTGAACTCCGAGATCACTTCTCGTGTCAAACTCTCTCTCTGATTGCATCTCTCTGTTTACATATCAAAAACTTCAACTTCGATCAACAGATCGACCAACGATCTTCGACGTCAACTTCAACTCCAATTGACTGGTGAGGCGAGGTCTTCGGGTCGGCACGAAGATTTTCCCCCACAAACGCATTGTACGAATGAATTAGAATAGATACATTTGTGCGAATGAATAAGAATGGATCGTACGAATGAATTAGAATGGATCGTACGAAAGAATTAGAATGGATCGTACGAATGAATTAGAATGGATCATTCGAATGAATTAGAATCAATCGTGAGAATGAATTAGAATGGATCGTACGAATGAATTAGAATGGATACATTCGAGCGAATGAATTAGAATAGATCGTACGAATGAATTAGAATGGATCATACGAATGAATTATAATGGATCGTGCGAATGAATTAGAATGGATTGTACGAATGAATTAGAATGGATACATTCGTGCGAATGAATTAGAATTGATCGGATGAATGAATTAGAATGGATCGTACGATTCATTATAATTCATTCGTACGATCCATTCTAATGCATTCGTATGATTCATTCTAATTCATTCACACGATTCGTTCGAATGGATTAGAATGAATTAGAATGTACGATCCATTCTAATTCATTCGTACAATGCGTTCTAATCCATTCGTACGATCCATTCTAATCCATTCGTACGATCCATTCTAATTCATTCGCACGAATATAACCATTCTAATTCATTCGTACGATCCATTCTAATTCATTCCTACGATCCATTCTAATTCATTCGCACGAATGTATCCATTCTAATTCATTTGCACGATCCATTCTAATTCATTCCTATGATCCATTCTAATTCATTCGTACGATCCATTCTAATTCATTCGCATAATCCATTCTAATTCATTCGTACGATCCATTCTAATTCATTTGTACGAATAAATTAGAATGGATCGTACGAATGGATTAGAATGGATCGTACGAATGAATTAGAATGGATCATACGAACGAATTAGAATGGATCATATGAACGAATTAGAATGGATCGTACGAATGTATTAGAATTGATACATTCGAGCGAATGAATTAGAATGGATCGTACGAATGAATTAGAATGGATCGTCCGAATGAATTAGAATGGATCGTACGAATGAATTAGAATGGATAGCGCGAATAAATTAGAATGGATCGTACGAATGAATTAGATGGATTATACGAATGAAATAGAATAGATCATGCGAATGAATTAGAATGGATCGTACGAAAGAATTAGAATGGATCGTACGAATGAATTAGAATGGATCATACGAATGAATTAGAATCGATCGTACGAATGAATTAGAATGGATCGTACGAATGAATTAGAATGGATACATTTGTGCGATGAATAAGAATGGAGCATACGAATGAATTAGAATGGAGCGTACGAATGAACTAGAATAGATACATTCGTGCGAATGAATTAGAATGGATCATATGAAAGAATTAGAATGGATCGTGCGAATGAATTAGAATGGATCGTGCGAATGAATTAGAATGGATCGTACGAACAAATTAGAATGGATCGTACGAACGAATTAGAATGGATCGTGCAAATGAATTAGAATGGATCGTATGAATAAATTAGAATGGATCGTACGAATGAATTAAAATGGAGACATTTGTGCGAATGAATTATAATGGATCATACGATTGAATTTGATTGGATCGTACGAATGAATTAGAATGGATACATTTGTGCGAATTAAAAAGAATGGGTCGTGCGAATTAATTAGAATGGATACATTCGTGCGAATGAATTAGAATGGATTGTGCGAATGAATTAGAACGGATTGTGCGAATGAATTAGAACGCATTGTACGAATGAATTAGATTGGATCGTACGAATGGATTAAAATGGATCGTACGAATGAATTAGAATGGATCATACGAATGAATTGGAATGGATCGTGCGAATGAATTAGAATGGATACATTTGTGCGAATGAATTAGAATGGATCGTACGAATGAATTAGAATGGATCATATGAACGAATTAGAATGGATCGTACGAATGAATTAGAATGGATCGTACGATCCATTCTAATTCATTCTCACAAATGTATCCATTCTAATTCATTCGTGTGATCCATTCTAATTCATTCACACGATCCATTCTAATTCATTCATACGAATATATCCATTCTAATTCATTCGTACGATCCATTCTAATTCATTCGTACGATCCATTCTAATTCATTCGCACGATCCATTCTAATTCATTCGTACGATCCATTCTTATTCATTCGTACGATCCACTCTAATTCATTCGTACAATCCATTCTAATTCAGTCGTATGAATGTATCCATTCTAATTCATTCGCTCGAATGTATCCATTCTAATTCATTCGTACAAATGTATCCATTCTAATTCATTCCTACGAATGAATTAGAATGGATCGTACGAATGGATTAGAATGGATCGTACGAATGGATTAGAATGGATCGTACGAATGAATTAGAATGGATCGTACAAATGAATTAGAAAGGTTACATTTGTGAGAATGAATTAGAATGGATCGTACGAATGAATTAGAATGTATCATAGGAATGAATTAGAATGGATTGTGCGAATGAATTAGAATGGATATATTCGTGCGAATGAATTAGAATGGATTGTGCGAATCAATTAGAATGGATCTTACGAATGAATTAGAATGGATACATTTGTGATCCATTCTAATTCATTCCGCTTGAATGTATCCATTCTAATTCATTCGTTCGATCCATTCTAATTAATTCGCACGATCCATTCTAATTCATTCGTACGATCCATTCTAATTCATTCGCACGATCCATTCTAATTCATTTGTACGATCGATCCATTCTAATTTATTCGCACGATCTATTCTAATTCATTCGCACGAATGTATCCATTCTAATTCATTCGTACGATCCATTCTAATTCATTCATATGATCCATTCAAATTCATTCGTGCGAATGAATTAGAATGGATCGTACGAATGGATCATGTGAATGAATTAAAATGGATCGTACGAATGAATTAGAATGGATCGTACGAATGAATTAGAATGGATACATTCGAGCGAATGAATTAGAATGGATCGTACGAATGAATTAGAATGGATCATAGGAATGAATTAGAATGGATCGTGCAAATGAATTAGAATGGATACATTCGTGCGAATGAATTCGAATGGATCATAGGAATGAATTAGAATGGATCGTACGAATGAATTAGAATGGTTACATTCGTGCGAATGAAATAGAATGGATCATAGGAATGAATTTGAACGGATCGTGCGAATTAATTAGAATGGATCATACGAATGAATTAAAATGGATACATTTGTGAGAATGAATTAGAATGGATCGTACGATCCATTCTAATTCATTCCGCTCGAATGTATCCATTCTAATTCATACGTTCGATCCATTCTAATTCATTCATACGATCCATTCTAATTCATTCGTACGATCCATTCTAATTCATTCGCACGATCCATTCTAATTCATTCGTACGATCGATCCATTCTAATTTATTCGCACAATCTATTCTAATTCATTCGTACGAATGAATTAGAATGGATCGTACGAATGAATTAGAATGGATCGTACGAATGAATTAGAATGGATACATTCGTGCGAATGAATTAGAATAGATCGTGCGAATAAATTAGAATTGATCGATCGTACAAATGAATTAGAATGGATCGTGCGAATGAATTAGAATGGATACATTCGTACGAATAAATTAGAATGGATACATTCTTGCGAATAAATTCGTATGATCATAGGAATGAATTAGAATAGATCGTAGGAATGATTTAGAATGGATCGTGCAAATGAATTAGAAGGGATACATTCGTGAGAATGAATTAGAATGGATCGTAGGAATGAATTAGAATGGATCGTACAAATGAATTAGAATGGTTACATTCGAGCGAATGAATTAGAATGGATCGTGCGAATGAATTAGAATGGATCGTATGAATGGATTAGAATGGATTGTGCGAATGAATTAGAATGGATCGTACGAATGAATTAGAATGGATCGTACAAATGAATTAGAAAGATTACATTTGTGAGAATGAATTAGAATGGATCATACGATTCATTCTAATTCATTCGTCTGATCCATTCTAATTCATTCGTACGATCCATTCTAATTCATTCGTACGATCCATTCTAATTCATTCTCACAAATGTAACCTTTCTAATTCATTTGTACAATTCAATCTAATTCATTCGTACGATCCATTCTAATTCATTCGTATGATCCATTCTAATTCATTCGCACGAATGTATCCATTCTAATCCATTCGTAAGACCATTCGGTGGATCCATTCTAATTCATTCGTACGATCCATTCTAATTCATTCGTACAAATGTATCCATTCTTATTCATTCGTCCGATCCATTCTAATTCATTCGTATGATCAATTCTAAATCATTCACACGATCCATTCTAATTCATTCGTATGATCCATTCTAATTCATTCCTACGATCTATTCTAATTCATTCGTACGATCCATTCTAAATTAGAATAGATCGTAGGAATGAATTAGAATGGATACATTCGTGCGAATGAATTAGAATAGATTGTGCGAATAAATTAGAATGGATCGATCGTACGATTCATTCTAATTCATTCGTACAATTCATTCTAATTCATTCGCACGAATGTATCCATTCTAATTCATTCGTTCGATCCATTCTAATTCATTTGCACGATCCATTCTAATTCATTCGTACGATCCATTCTAATTCATTCATACGATCTATTCTAATTCATTCGCACGAATGTATCCATTCTAATTCATTCGCACAATCCAATCTAATTCAAACGTACGATCCATTCTAATTCATTCACATGATGTATTCTAATTCATTTGTATGATCCATTCTAATTCATTCGTATGATTCATTCTAATTCATTCGTACAAATGTATCCATTTTAATTCATTCGTATTATCCATTCTAATTCATTCGCACGATCCATTCTAATTCGTTCGTACGATACGATCCATTCTAATCCATTTGTACGATCCATTCTAATTCATTTGCACGATCCATTCTAATTCATTCCTATGATCCATTCTAATTCATTCGCATGATCAATTCTAATTCATTCTCACGAATGTAACCTTTCTAATTCATTTGTATGATCCATTCTAATTCATTCCTACGATCCATTCTAATCCATTCGTATGATCCATTCTAATCCATTCGTACGATCCATTCTAATTCATTCGTACGATCCATTCTAATTCATTCGCACTATCCATTCTAATTCATTCGCACGATCCATTCTAATTCATTCGTAGGATCCATTCTAATTCATTCGCACGAATGTATCCATTCTAATTCATTTGCACGATCCATTCTAATTCATTCCTATGATCCATTCTAATTCATTCGTACGATCCATTCTAATTCATTCACTCGAATGTATCCATTCTAATTAATTCGTACGATCCATTCTAATTCATTCGTATGATCCATTCTAATTCATATGTACGATCCATTCTAATTAGAAAGGTTACATTCTAGCGAATGAATTTGATCCATTCTAATACATTCGTGCGAATGAATTAGAATGGATCATACGAACGAATTAGAATGGATCGTACGAACGAATTAGAATGGATCGTACGAATGAATTAGAATGGATACATTCGAGCGAATGAATTAGAATGGATCGTACGAATGAATTAGAATGGATCATAGGAATGAATTAGAATGGATCGTGCAAATGAATTAGAATGGATACATTCGTGCGAATGAATTAGAATGGATCGTATGAATGGATTAGAATGTATCGTACGAATGAATTAGAATGGTAACATTCGTGCGAATGAATTAGAATGGATCGTACGAATGGATTAGAATGGATCGTACGAATGAATTAGAATGGATCGTACAAATGAATTAGAAAGGTTACATTCATGAGAATGAATTAGAATGGAACGTACGAATGAATTAGAATGGATCATGCGAATGAATTTGAATGGATCGTACGAATGAATTAGAATGGATCGAACGAATGAATTAGAATGGATACATTCGAGCGAATGAATTAGAATAGATCGTAGGAATGAATTAGAATGGATCGTACGAATGAATTAGAATGGTTACATTCGTGCGAATGAATTAGAATGGATCATACGAATGGATTAGAATGGATCGTACGATCCATTCTAATTCATTCGTACGATTCATTCATTCGTATGAGCTATTCTAATTCATTCGTACGATCCATTCTAATTCATTCGTACGATCCATTCTAATCCATTCGTATGATCCATTCTAATTCATTCCTACGATCTATTCTAATTCATTCGCTCGAATGTATCCATTCTAATTCATTCGTACGATCCATTCAAATTCATTCACACGAATGTAACCATTCTAATTCATTCGTACGATCCATTCTAATTCGTTTGTACGAATGTATCCATTCTAATTCATTCGCACGATCCATTCTAATTCATTTGCACGATCCATTCTAATTCATTCGTATGATCAATTCTAATTCATTTGTACGATCCATTCTAATTCATTCGTACGATCCATTCTAATTCATTCGTACGATCCATTCTAATTCATTCGTACGATCCATTCTAATTCATTTGCATGAATGTAACCATTTTAATTCATTCGTACAATGCATTCTAATCCAATCGTACGATCCATTCTAATCCATTCGTACGATCCATTCTAATTCATTCGCACGAATGTAACCATTCTAATTCATTCATATGATCCATTCTAATTCATTCGTACGATCCATTCTAATTCATTCGTACGATCCATTCTAATTCATTCGCACGATCCATTCTAATTTATTCGTACGATCCATTCTAATTCATTCGCACAAATGTATCCATTCTAATCTATTCATACGATCCATTCTAATTCATTCGCACAATCCATTCTAATTCATTCGTACGATCCATTCTAATTCATTCGTATGATCCATTCTAATTCATTCGTATGAATGTATCGATTCTAATTCATTTGCATGATCCATTTAATTCATTCCTATGATCCATTCTAATTCATTCGTACGATCCATTCTAATTCATTCGCTCGAATGTATCCATTCTAATTCATTCGTACGATCCATTCTAATTCATTCGCACGATCCATTCTAATTCATTCGCACGAATGTATCCATTCTAATTCATTCGTACAATCAATTTTAATTCATTCGTACGATCCATTCTAATTCATTCCTATGATCCATTCGCACAAATGTATCCATTCTAATTCATTTGTACGATCCATTCTAATTCATTCGTACGATCCATTCTAATTCATTCGTACGATGCATTCAAATTCATTCGCACGATACACTCTTATTCATTCGTACGATTCATTCTAATTCATTCGTACGATCCATTCAAATTCATTCGAATGTATTAATTCTAATTCATTCGTTCGATCCATTCTAATTCATTCGTACGATCCATTCTAATTCATTCGCACAATCCATTCTAATTCATTTGTATGATCCATTCTAATTCATCGCATGATCCATTCTAATTCATTCGCTCGAATGTATCCATTCTAATTCAGTGGTTCGATCCATTCTAATTCATCCGTACGATCCATTCTAATTCGTTCGTACGATCCATTCTAATTTATTCGTTCAAATATATCCATTCTAATTCATTCGTACGATCCATTCAAATTCATTCGCACAATCCATTCTAATTCATTTGTATGATCCATTCTAATTCATCGCACGATCCATTCTAATTCATTCGCTCGAATGTATCCATTCTAATTCATTCGTACGATCCATTCTAATGCATTCGTACGATCCATTCTAATTCATTCGTACGATCCATTCTAATTTATTCGTTCAAATATATCCATTTTAATTCATTCATACGATCCATTCTAATTCATTCGCACGATCCATTCTAATTCATTCGTACGATCCATTCTATTTCATTCGTACGATCCATTCTAATTCATTCGTACAATCCATTCTAATTCAGTCATATGAATGTATCATAAGAATGAATTAGAATGGATCATAGGAATGAATTAGATTGGATCGTGCAAATGAATTAGAATGGATACATTCGTGCGAATGAATTAGAATGGATCGTAGGAATGAATTAGAATGGATCGTACGAATGAATTAGAATGGATCGTGCGGATGAATTAGAATGGATCGTACGAATGAATTAGAATGGATTTATTTGAACAAAAAAATTAGAATGGATCGTACGAACGAATTAGAATGGATCGTACGAATGAATTAGAATGGATACATTCGAGCGAATGAATTAGAATGGATCGTGCGATGAATTAGAATGGATCATACAAATGAATTAGAATGGATTGTGCGAAAGAATTAGAATGGATCGTACGAATGAATTAGAATGGATACATTCGAGCGAATGAATTAGAATAGATCATAGTAATGAATTAGAATGGATCATACGAATAAATTAGAATGGATCATGCGAATGAATTAGAATGGATTGTACGAATGAATTAGAATGGATACATTCGTGCGAATGAATTAGAATGAATCGGACGAATGAATTAGAATGGATCGTACGAATGCATTAGAATGGATCGTACGAATGAATTAGAATGAATCGTACGAATGAATACATTCGTTCCTACGATCCATTCTAATTCGTTCGTACGATCCATTCTAATTCATTCATACAAATAAATTTGAATGGATACATTCATGAAAATGAATTAGAATGGATCGTACGAATGAATTAGAATGGATCATACGAATGAATTAGAATGGATCGTACGAATGAATTAGAATGGATCATATGAATGAATTAGAATAGATATATTCGCACAATCCATTCTAATTCATTCGTACGATCCATTGTAATTCATTCGTCCGATCCATTCTAATTCATTCGCTCGAATGTATCCATTCTAATGCATTCGTACGATTAATTCTAATCCATTCGTACGATCCATTCTAATTCATTCATATGATCCATTCTAATTCATTCGTACGATCCATTCTAATTCATTTGCATGAATGTATCCATTCTAATTTATTCGTACGAATGAATTATAATGGATTGTACGAATGAATTAGAATGGATACATTTGTGCGAATGAATTAGAATGGATCGTGCGAAAGAATTAGAATGGATCGTACGAATGAATTAGAATGGATCGTACGAACGAATTAGAATGGTTACATTTGTGCGAATGAATTAGAATGGATCGTACGAATGGATTAGAATGGATCGTACGAATGAATTAGAATAGATCGTAGGAATGAATTAGAATGGATCGTGCGAATGAATTAGAATGAATCGTACGACTGAATTAGAATTGATCGTGCGAATGAATTAGAATGGATCGTGCGAATGAATTAGAATGGATCGTACGAATGAATTAGAATGGATCGTGCGAATGAATTAGAATGGATCATACAAATAAATTAGAAAGGTTACATTCGTGAGAATGAATTAGTATGGATCGTACGAATGGATTAGAATGGATCGTGCGAATGAATTAGAATGGATACATTCGTGCGAATGAATTGGAATAGATCGTATGAATGAATTAGAATGGATCGTACGAATGAATTAGAATGGATACATTTGTATGAATGAATTAGAATTGATCGTACGAATGAATTAGAATAGATCGTACGAATGAATTAGAATGGATGGTGCGAATGAATCAGAATGGATCATATGAATGAATTAGAATGGATTGTACGAATGAATTAGAATAGATCGTGCGAATGAATTAGAATGAATCGTACGAAAGAATTAGAATGGATCGTACGAATGAATTAGAATGGATCATACGAATGAATTAGAATCGATCGTGCGAATGAATTAGAATGGATCGTACGAATGAATTAGAATGGATACATTTGTGCGATGAATAAGAATGGAGCGTACGAATGAATTAGAATGGATCATATGAATGGATTAGAATGGATCGTACGAATGGATTAGAATGTATCGTGCAAATGAATTAGAATGGATACATTCGTGCGAATGAATTAGAATGGATCATAGGAATGAATTAGAATGGATCGTACGAATGAATTAGAATGGTTACATTCGTGCGAATGAATTAGAACGGATCGTACGAATAAATTAGAACGGATCGTGCGAATGAATTAGAATTGATCATACGAATGAATTAGAATGGATCGTGCGAATGAATTAGAATGGATCGTACGATGCAATCTAATTCATTCGTACGATCCTTTCTAATTCATTCATATGATCAATTCTAATTCATTCGCACGATCCATTCTAATTCATTCTCACGAATCTAACCTTTCTAATTCATGTGTATGATCCACTCTAATTCATTCGTACGATCCATTCTAATCCATACGTACGATCCATTCTAATCCATTCATACGATCCATTCTAATCCATTCGTACGATCCATTCTAATCCATTCGTACGATCCATTCTAATTCATTCTCACAAATGTAACCATTCTAATTCGTTCGTACGATCCATTCTAATTCATTCGTACGATCCATTCTAATTCATTCGCACGATCCATTCTAATTCATTCGCACAAATGTATCCATTCTAATTCATTCGTACAATCCATTCTAATTCATTCGCATGATCCATTCTAATTCAATCGTACGATCCATTCTAATTCATTTTAACGATCCATTCTAATTCATTCACATGAATGTATCCATTCTAATTTATTCGTACGATCCATATGGTTACATTCGTGCGAATGAATTAGAATGGATCGTACGAATGGATTAGAATGGATCGTACGAATGAATTAGAATGGATACATTCGAGCGAATGAATTAGAATAGATCGTAGGAATGAATTAGAATGGATCATGCGAATGAATTAGAATGGATCGTGCGATTGAATTAGAATGGATTGTATGAAAGAATTAGAATGGATCATACGAATGAATTAGAATGGATACATAGGAATGAATTAGAATGGATCGTACGAATGGATTAGAATGGATCGTATGAATGGATTAGAATGGATCGTGCGAATGAATTAGAATGGATCGTACGAATGAATTAGAATGGATCGTGCGAATGAATTAGAATGAATCATACGAATGCATTAGAATGGATCGTACGAATGAATTAGAATGAATCGTACGATCCATTCTAATTCATTCGTCCGATCCATCCTAATTCATTCGCACGAATGTATCCATTCTAATTCATTCGTACAATCCATTCTAATTCATTCGCACGATCCATTCTAATTCATTCGTATCATCCATTCTAATTCATTCCTACGATCTATTCTAATTCATTTGCTCGAATGTATCCATTCTAATTCATTCGTACAATCCATTCTAATTCATTCGCATGATCCATTCTAATTCATTCGTATGATCCATTCTAATTCATTCCTACGAACTATTCTAATTCATTCGCTCGAATGTATCCATTCTAATTCATTCGTACGATCCATTCTAATTCATTCGTATGATCTATTCTAACTCATTTGGTGGATCCATTCTAATTCATTCATACGATCCATTCTAATTCATTCGCACGATCCATTCTAATTTATTCGTACGATCCATTCTAATTCATTCGGAAGATCTATTCTAATTCATTCATACGATCCATTATAATTCATTCGCACAAATGTATCCATTCTAATTCATTCGTACGATCCATTCTAATTCATTCGTACGATCCATTCTAATTCATTCGTACAATCCATTCAAATTCATTCGTACGATCCATTCTTATTCATTCATATGATCCACTCTAATTCATTCGCATGATCCATTCTAATTCATTCGTACGATCCATTCTAATTCATTCGTACAATCCATTCCAATTCATTCGTACGATGCAATCTAATTCATTCGCACAAATGTATCTATTCTAATTCATTTGTACGATCCATTCTAATTCATTCGCACGAATGTAACCATTCTAATTCTAATTCGTTCGTACAATCCATTCTAATTCATTCGTACGAATAAATTAGAATGGATACATTCATGCAAACGAATTAGAATGGATCGTACGAATTTATTAGAATGGATCATACGAATGAATTAGAATGGATCGTACGAATGAAATAGAATGGATCATATGAATGAATTAGAATAGATACATTCGTACAATCCATTCTAATTCATTCGTACGATCCATTGTAATTCATTCGTACGATCCATTCTAATTCATTCGCACGATCCATTCTAATTCATTCCTATGATCCATTCTAATTCATTCGTATGATCCATTCTAATTCATTCACTCGAATGTATCCATTCTAATTCATTTGTACGATCCATTCTAATTCGTTCATACAATCCATTCTAATTCGTTCGTACGATCCATTCTAATTCGTTCGTACGATCCATTCTAATTCGTTCGTACGATCCATTCTAATTCATTCGTATGATCCATTCTAATTCATTCCTACGATCTATTCTAATTCATTCGCTCGAATGTATCTATTCTTATTCATTCAT
Source organism: Chamaelirium japonicum (assembly GCA_947650365.1). Classification (NCBI taxonomy): domain Eukaryota; kingdom Viridiplantae; phylum Streptophyta; class Magnoliopsida; order Liliales; family Melanthiaceae; genus Chamaelirium; species Chamaelirium japonicum. The sequence continues at coordinate 51,151 of CANTAL010000227.1, forward strand.
TCGATCCATTCTAATTTATTCGTACAATCCATTCTAATTCATTCGCACGATCCATTCTAATTCATTCGTATGATCTATTCTAGTTCATTCCTGTTGGGGGTAGTCAGAAACCACATATCTTGGATAGCATTGCAAACGCACCAGAGATATAGTTCGCGAGGGAGCCCGTCCAGGAGTTGGAACCCTCGGAAGCCGAGCGTGCCCCCTTTCCAACCCGCAAGAAGCTGGCCCAACAGGGAGCTGGATGGACACCTTGTATCTGAGTGCAGCTTGCTCCCAGCCCGCAAGAAGCTCGCCCCCACAGGGAGCTGGATGGACACCTTGTATCTGAGTGCAGCTCGCTCCCAGCCCGCAAGAAGCTCGCCCCCACAGGGAGCTGGATGGACACCTTGTATCTGAGTGCAGCTCGCTCCCAGCCCGCAAGAAGCTCGCCCCCACAGGGAGCTGGATGGACACCTTGTATCTGAGTGCAGCTCGCTCCCAGCCCGCAAGAAGCTCGCCCCCACAGGGAGCTGGATGGACACCTTGTATCTGAGTGCAGCTCGCCCCTCCCAGACCCCGTAGGAGTTCTCGCCCCCGTGCTCACTAAAATCACCTTGGCAGTGGAGCGAGATCCCCATTGGGCTGAAGGGGCTCAAGGCCAAGAGCTCGCTAAGTAGCTCACCCATGCTCTCGCATGAGCTCGCCCATGCTCGCACAGGAGCTCGCCCAAGGTCAAGAGCTCGCTAAGTAGCTCGCCCATGCTCTTGCATGAACTCGCCTAGCTCGCGCAGGAGCTCGCCCGTGCTCTCGAACGAGCTCGCCTAAGCTCTCCCAGGAGCTCGCCCAAACGCGCCCAGGAGCTCGCACAAGCTCGCCCTGACCCCTGTTTATCGAAGAGGTTGCCCCCGCGAGGTCCGACTCTTGATAAATATGGGCGAAAGGACGGAGCGGTGCCGGGCGAGCTGGCCTTTGCTTCCTCCCTGAGACCGCCCAGACTCAAACATTCCAGAATGGCCACCTGGCCACGACAAGAAAGATTCCCCCCCCCCACTCAAACCGCCTGGCAGGCTTGGCGACAGAATGTCAGGGCGCGAGTACCAAGGACTGTCAGACCCACGCGAGCCAGAACGTGGGGGGTCTAGAAAGCCCTGGAAGAATCTCCACGTGTCGGGGTACGGTAGGCCGCCGATTGCTATAAATGCTCACCCCCAGGCTCCATAGTAGAGGTTCGAATTCCTTTTCCCTACCACTTTGGTATACCGCAGCTCGCCGTTGTGCCACCGTGACTGACTTGAGCGTCGGAGGGTCTGCGCTCCTAAGGGAGCCAGCCGTTCTCACGTTCTCTTTTCTTTGTCTTGCAGGCAGCCCGCACGGACCAGCGAAAAATCCCCCGAACATTTGGCACCGTCTGTGGGATCTTCGACTGGTTCCTGCGAGAATACCCCCGACCACACGGTTGAGCGCCGTTCGCTCTCGTAACTCCAGAGATGGCTCCGGCGACGAGGGGACACAGGCGACCGAGGACTCGTGCGAGATCTGCGCGCAGCGAGCCTCCTATTGAGACCCCTCAGCCCCAGGTCCCGCTCAGTGACCAACTCTTGTTGGAGATGTTGGCCACCCAGCGGGCCATGATGGAGGAACTGACGCGATTGCGTCAGGCTCCGCCAGCCAGCCGGCGGTCTGGGCCAGCGAAGACGGCATCTCCGGTGCGACCACCGGTGTCAATATCACGACCGCCCACGGTCGCTCCGGCGCGGCAGGTTTCCCAGTCGGAACCCCCAGTCGGGAGAGCGGCTGTACGCGGGGTGCTAGAAACCCCGCTCACGAGGCTGCAGAAGCTAGTGACCCAGCGGTCTAGCAACCAGGCGACCTCGAGCGCGACCATCCCTTGCCGCCGTAGCCGGAGCGTCGATTCTGACGGGTCGGAGGCAAGGTCTCTAGAGCGGGATCGCGACCCGCGCCATCGGCGACGAGGGAAAGAGCCCGCGGTGGAAATACCTTCCGAAGCTCGTGAGGCAACGGCCTCCCACAGACCAACTGACGCGTTGAAGGAATCCGCGGGTGGACGGCAAGGAGGCCGCCGAGTGGTTGCCCCCGAGGGTCGCCGCGGGGTGGGACCGACCTCGCCACAAGGGAGCGTACGAGACCGCCTAGGACCTGTGCAGCCGCCTCTGGGAGTTCTCCTCGGGCACTGGCAGCGATCTAGTGCGCCAGTAGATTTACTGGAAGACCTCGCCGCCCACGGAGGTAGCTCGCCTTTCACCAGCGAGGTCCACCAAGGGGGTTTTCCGCACCGCTGGACCCCCCCGAAGTTTGTATTGTTCGACGGGTCGCAGGATCCCGTTGACCATCTCTTGGCTTACAGAAAGCTTCTGTTTTTCCGGGACCAAGACCACGTCTTGTGCCGAGCATTCCCGAGCAGTTTGACCGGCTCGGCATTGAACTGGTTCCACAAGTTGCCGCCCGGCATGATCCCTGACTTTCCAACTCTCTCTAGGCTATTCCTGGAGCAGTATCGCTGCAATAGGCAGCCCCCGAAGAGAATCGAGTCTCTGTTTACCTTAACCATGGGAGCTCGCGAGACGCTCCGGTGCTTCGCAACACGATTCCGAAGCGCCTACCTCGCTCTGGAAGATACGGCGGGCCAAGATCGTACCGTGGTGAGTGCCTTCAGAAGCGCCCTCCCCGAGGGTTGCAAGCTTCATGACGCTCTAGTGATCAAAGATCCTCGCACGATGGTTGAACTATTTGCCCTGGTCCAGCAACACATCAAGCTCGAAGACGCTGTGTTAGACCGGAAGGGAAAGGCAGTCGAGCAGCGACCTCCTCCGGCCCAGCGACCACTTGTCGTTAAGGCAGTGGAGAAAAGGGAGGTGCCCCTGGCGGTGCCTTTGCCCGGACCGTCCGCATCTTGTTGGAAATAAATCCATGGCAGAGGCCCGCAGCGGAAGCAAAGTGAAGGTCCGAGGACCGTAGGCGGTGTGCGTTACATATCAAAATTTTCATCGAAACGATCTACATATGCGTGTATGAATCTAGCATGGCAACTACGCGAACCCCTAACGATGATCTAACGCGAAAGAACAAACTAGCATGAATGCATGTTCTAATTATGTTAGATCTACTTGTTAGAGGTCATACCTGCGTGCGGAATCTTTCACCGCGACAAATTTCTTCTTTGTCGATGGAGACGGGCTACGGATCTGCTCGACATAGATTCGGTACGACGGCCATAACTTTCTGCTCCGAACTCCGATTGGGCTGAAATTTGGACTGCAGGTAGCCAACTTTGAGACGCAACTTTTCCAACAAGTTTCACGTCGTTTGGACTTCTGTAGATCCCGGAATCGCAGAAACAACGTTGATTTTCTGTGCAGATTCTGGACAGCAAAAGGTTGCGGGAGACGCCTTCTAGTTCACCCGATCTCACACGATGCACGGCACCTCGTCGATAGATCTCTGAGTGCCTCCATATGACGAGCCTTCTCCTTCTACAAAACACCACGTGAGGAAGATGAGTCGCCATCCAATGGCGCAAGCGAGAGAGAGAGAGACGAGAGAGGAGATGCGAAGAGAGGAGAGGGGGCGGCTAGGGTTTCCCCATGCCATGGCCGGCCCTAGGGCTTGCATGGCTCTATTAATTTCGTGCACCCTCTCTCTCCTTCTCATATATAGGGCCGGCCTATTCATATGGATAAGGACAGTATGGATAAGGATGATAGATTCAAACCTTATCCCTATATATCTCTTCTTTATCTCTATCCTTTCCTTGTTTTCGAAAACGGTCAAAACCAGCCCGTTTTCTGCGCCTCATAACCGGCCCCTTCATCGGAGGCAACAACCTCCCGAAACTAATGGGGCCGGCCTTGACCAGTCTCTCAACACTTAGGGCCGGCCCCCTTAGTGCATAGTGGCGCATGGTATGACCAAAACGCCCTTATGCCACTAGTTGGTCGTTTCTCGTGTACGAGACTTTGCAAGGCACACATAAGTATAGTGCACCAGTGATTTCACTATTCTCTGAGGTTCCCGTAGGGTGCCCCTAGTGAAGTCAACTAGTCAACTCGCAACATGTCCCGGTGCATCGCACCCATGTGGCAAAGTCCACTTATGGCAAGGAATTGCTACATGCGTCTCTGCACTAACCTAGGGTTTCCCCTTAGTGCACACACGTAGCTACGCATCTACCGTGCACTAGTGCGAAGCACTCACGAAGCGTATGCTTGGACTTCTCGGTTCCTCTAACTACGTTCTGTGTTTCGAGGAGATGGTATAAGAACCATACATAATGTCGATAAGGTGGAACCTTCAGGGACCAGGGTTCATGGCTTCCAACTCAGACTCGATCGACACACTACCCGAGTGTACCATCGATCCTCTGAGTCCGAGTTAACCTGCGTAGCCACCCAGAGTGCGACGCAGGCTGCACTCCAATCCCCCCGGACTTACTATGTTCTCCCACATACCCCTGCTCTCCGCTTAGTATGGTAAACTCGCTGTCCCTCCACTGGTGCCATGACGCAACTCGAGCGGTGGAGAATACCGTCAGACTCGAGTGCTTATATGACTCGATTCCTTCTAGGTTGACCACGTACATCGTATCTCCGATAACTCTGCCGAGTAACCGGATCCGTCACCAGTAGAACTGATGACCACCTGGCCAGGGTTTAATACGACGTAGGTCAGACCAAGGAACGCACCTCCCGTTAGGGGTGTGGATAGCCTGCAGGAGTGACATGCTGATGCAACGCCAGCCGGGTAACCCAGTACACCGTGGTTTTGGATCACTGCATCCGGATCCTCACACATTGGTGCGCCAAAGCACCACACAACTGGTTAGTCCACCAGACATGGCTCCTCAGGGTTTAGGACCGTTTTACCCTAAGCAGAAACACGGTTTAGTGCACCGGTGTCTGCTCACCGATCTGTGCACCGTGTTGGTTTTGTAATCAGAGCACGTACTAAGGTACGTACCTAGATGCAATCTTATACTATCAACCATATATAGCTTAACTATAGGTTTTTACGAGCTATAGACCTCACCAATTCTAACAATCTCCCACTAGGTCTAACGAGGAATAACGGTGTTGAGCTCTGTAGCTTCTACATGCTACCCAAAAGTCTTTGCAGGAATTCCCTAATGGAATTGGCAACATTGTCTGTAGATTCCACCTCAGTACCGCTACTTGCATTTCCTCATATAACTGTCAGATCAAGTGAAGTTTGTACTTGATGGGTTTCCCCTCACGGTGGTGCCTAGTCTCCTTGGACCTTGCTTACCGCTCTTCTGTTGCAACAACAGATAACTGAGCTTCTGGTACGCGTCCTAAGTTCTCTAAGAACTTCCTATGCTTTACCACCTGATATATTACCTAGCACGCAACAACGTGCTAAGCCTCTGTGGTAGAGTCTGTGATTCACTCTTGCTTCACACTCTACCAACTACCGCTTCTAATCCCAAGATAAAAATAATCCCTGAAATCGATTCTCTGGAACACACATCTGACACTAAAGTTAGATCCTGTGTGTCCAATCGATATCAGGACCTGTGAAGTGCAAGCTAACACACAATCCTTATTTAACGAGGATTTCTGAGTATACCCTTCACATCGGTCCAAAGATCTGGACCCGGGTTCGACTGAAACCGACCCATCTTCCTGCTGCGCAATAGATATCTAGCCTCGTAAAACGAATCTGGCTAGAATCTTATCTTCATGCGTAGCCTGTAACAGCAAGAGAATCTTGCTCTGGTTATCTAGAGTTACCTTGATTCCCAGAGCATAACTCGCCTCACTAGGGTCTTTCACATCGAATTGTGATGACTACAAACCTTTACCGTAAACAATATTCTTACGTCATTTTCAATCAGTAGGATATCGTTAACGTAAAGTACTACGTACACCCTTGTAGCTTTTTCACCTTTCTTGTACCCACTTGGTTTATCCTCATTCTGATCAAATCCGTGTGAGCGGATTCCCTTGATCAAAATAGACATTCCATCCTGGATGCTTGCATCAGTCCATAAATGGACCGTTGCAACTTGCATTCCATATCTTCCTAACCTACTGACACAAAGCCTGAGGCTACATCATCCATATGTCCTTTCCAAATTCCCGTTAGGGAATAACTGTCTTGACATCCATCAACCAGATCTCCCAAGTATAATGGGCTGTGATGGATTAAGAGAATCCGTTATAGACTTAGGCATAGCTATCAGTGAGATGGTTTTGACATAGTCAATCCCTTCTCCTTTGGTAACTAATCTAGCTACTTAAGTCTTAACCGGGTGCTCTTCTTATACACCTCCTACACCCTGAAGGGTGATAGTGCTATAAGTGTCAAGACTATTCCAAGGGATATTGATGCAAGCTTGCCTCCATGGTCTTTTGTCAGTCAGAGCTGTCGGAAGCTCCCACTACTTCTTCGTAGCTCTAGGGATCATCCTCCTGAAACTCTGGATTAACTATTAAAGTTTCTCCATAGTATCTTTCAGAAGCTCTGATGGTCCCACAACGACGAGGTGGTGGTGGTACAAAGGAAGCTCCCACTACTTCTTCATAGCTCTAGGGATCATCCTCCTGAAACTCTGGATTAACTATCGAAGTTTCTCCATAGTATCTTTCAGGAGCTCTGATGGTCCCACAACGACGAGGTAGTGGTGGTACAAAGTGAATCGTTTCTACAGTACCTGGTATACTAGTTTCTTGTATCATCTACTCCCACTACGTTTTCAGATGCGCACTCTCTACCAGTACCCAGTAGTTCACCCAGAACTACCTTACCGATAAACTTATGGTCTATAATATAATCCTGGTCTAGGTAGATGGTATTCGTAGAAACGATTACCTTCCAAACCTCAAGATTATAGAACAGTCCACCTTATGCCTCCTAAGGGTAACCTACAAACAGATATACCTGGAACTACATCTCCATCTCATCCCTCTTGTCCTTTTGCACAAGTGCAGGACAACCCTATATCTCGAGACTCTATAGTGTCAGCTTTCGCTTAGACCATAGCTCTCTATAGGTTTGGGGCACTGATCTAGATGAGAGAGAGTTTCAGATATAAGCTACTGTTTTAAGGTACAACCCCACCAAAGGGTGGGTAGTACATTTGGCAATATTCATCAGACTACGGACCATGTCAAACAGGGTCCGATTCCTTCTCTCGGAGACTTTATTCTGACGTGTCATCCTTGGAGCATTTAACTGGGAGCTAATCCCATGCTCCATCAGGATCCTATGGAACCCATCCGATAGGTTCTTGTTTCCTCGATAAGTCGAAGAGACTCCTATCGTCTGGATGCTCTTGGAACCATAGACGTCAAAATTAACTAACTCCCACACCTTCATGGCCCTTTTAGTTATTCTGCCTTCCAGATTACACTCATAGGTTAGAAGGATCTCTGATGATTCTGTGAACAGAAACTCAGCCTTCTTTTACCTCTGAATTTATCTGAGGAAGAATATCTAAATCAGAGGGGTCACAAATGGGATAGCTTCTCCAAAGGATTTAGATGAATTTCAATTAGACGCTGCAGCTGTCATGAAATCTATTTCGGAATTCAGATTAAATACAAAGAGATTTTTCTGATCTATTCCTCTAACTATGAAGCTATCAATTTAGTCTAGGATACACACCTACGGTGCTATCTAAAACTAAAAAACTTCATTTACTAAGGAAGAAACAGAACTACATCTCTAAAAAACAAAATCTGAATTTCGGAAAAACTAAGACAATCATATCTAACAGCTTCCACAGCGGCTTATGACATCAGTACCTATGTTAGGATTACTTCACTATAAAGTAGCCTTCTGCTTTCGTTGAATCTCTGTAGACCCGAAGTCTACATTCTAAGAAGCATAAGAACTGCTACTAGATAGCGACTCAAATCCTAACATCCTGAGGCCATACTCAATCTTCAAATACCCCCTACACTTGCCAAAGCGGAAACACTTCCGTCCTTAGCGTTACAAGACTTAGGAGTCCACACTAGTTTCTGCACTAGAATAGTTTTCGATCTCTTATAAGTTACTCACTTAGGTTCTTCTAAAGAAGACCTAGGTTAAGCACTAAAGGCTTTGCCTTTAATCTTGATCCCATCCTTTGTCTCTTAGAAATCTCCTTAGAAGTTCTGTGTTTGTCATCTCTAGCTTGTTAAAGCTAAAGTCTCTGACAACGCCTTCGAGGTTCCAGACAAGGATGCAAGACAGACGTCTTCCACCACCTCGTCATCTGGTACTATGTCTTTGGAATCTAGTTCGATCTGGAACTCAAGTATGTATTTCCGAACAAACATACCCTCAGACATCTCGGTACCGACAAGTATCTTGGTGGATAAGCGATGAGTCTACCGACTTCGCCTAGCAGACATCTTATGCAAGTAAAACTTTATTAGAGAAGACCCGGTATATCTCTGACTCGCTTCTAAAGAGTTGTCCGCAAGTCTGCTATAACATAGCACTTGCACATCTCCTTAGACTCTTGCTAGTCGTCATATGCCCTTGTTAGTGCCCTAGTGATATCTGGACCCGTTAGGTCTAGTACAGGGATATTTAGATTGGATGCCAATGTACGTTTACTACCCTAAGCATAAGCTAAAGATAGCGCTTCCGCTCTACGTAGCTAGAGACCCGATAACTGGTTCTCTTATGGGATAGCGGATAGGGGAACTATTTGGTTGAATGAAAATGAATGCAGAAAAACTTATTTTATGGATTTTGAAAATAAGCTAATTATATCCAAATGTCAGCGTTACCCTCACAGCGAAGACACCTCTATGGATTAATTTAACCATGTATGTAAGATCTCGGAATAGGCTGCACCTGTCCGAGGGGGCAGTGTGCAGGTCATCCGCTTACACGGGTCTTTCCCTTGACCCTATCCAAATCTGCCAACTAAGGGCTTTGATGAACCATGGTTATCTTTTGGCCAGTACCACGTGATCACCATTGTCTTTGCAACGAATACCTCACGTGTACTTCGGATGCTTAACCACGAGCCTAGGCAATTACGGAATGGAAGTTCTAACGGCCCCCACGAGGGTGAGTAAAGCCTGAACCCTTGGCGCCGTAACCGCCATATCCCGAGGGAGATCACTAAGTAACTTGGCATGGAAAAACACAGCTCTCACCCGAGGGGGTTGTTGAGTTATGCCCTCCCACCCGAGCACGAAGTGATTGGCCGTGGAGGCCAGAGGATCCCTAAAAGTCCTCTCTTGCATCCCTTATTAAATTTGAGGGTTATTTAATGCAAGTATGAGTGTATACTAAGGTCACGACAACCTATACACTAGACCCTGGTCATACCATGCTCCCACTAGCGTTTCAAGCCTTTCACGAAGCATTAATCGATCTCGGAATATCATAGTCCCTGCCTCAAGTGGATTTCTCCACTCAAGGGTCACATTACATATCCCAAGAACATCGATGCTTTGCAAACTTGGCTATTACGCTAATGCCCTGGAGCCTAGCCTAAGGTCAGACTGACAGGAAAGGTCTTCCACTACCATGGCGCCTTGCTTATAAATTTGACGAATGATGTCATAGTAGAATTCCAACTCATTCTAGGTTTCGATGCTTGCCAAATAGACACACCCGACTAATCGGGTGTTGACCTAATGGGGGCATAACCAAATGTGAGGAATTCATGCTATCATCAAGGGTCAATTAAATAATAGGCGTCACTAGTGGAATCCTATCATAATAAGGTCGCTAGGACCCGAGGGGAAAGGGCATCCCTCTAACACAGATAATCAAATTATCGCATCGGGGTTCTCTACAGAAATATAAAGAACTACTGAAAGAAATAAGCACACAACTGAATCAAGTTCAGGGTCTGACCCCTGAACCTGACTGGCACAGCGCAAGCTCTCTGTCTCCTTCACAAGGCTCTCGATCCGGTGCAAGCCTCTGTATACGATCTCCTGACGCTTTCTGCCCTTTGTCGTCATCGTGTACGCTTCGCCGGATCGCCATCGTCCTCCAAGGTTCTGCTCATCTTCCCGGTAGTGGATCTCCACGGCAAGTCCTCCTCTTCAATCTGTAACCGAAAAAGATCTAGTACGCTTCGAGCAAGTGCTCGTTCGTACACAATTTCCTAGAAAGAAAAGAAAAACAAACCTAGCAAAAGCCTGGGAATCAAGGGTGGTAAATCTTCACCTCTTGCCCGACTATGGCTCTAAAATCTATCCACACACAGAAGAAAAAACATCCAGACAAAATCGCTAACACGGGGTCCGACCCCCGGTAGCAAGCAATCACATATCCAGAATAATTTTAGAAGCGGCGCCCTGCAAGAACGATTCATAGAACACAAAAAAAAAATATACTATGCATGATCTACTCGTAGAACCCCGATGGCGGCACATACTATTCAAGCGCACATGACGGTTTCATGAAAAACATGAAACACACACCACTAGCGAGCTCTGATACCAATTGTTGGAAATAAATCCATGGCAGAGGCCCGCAGCGGAAGCAAAGTGAAGGTCCGAGGACCGTAGGCGGTGTGCGTTACATATCAAAATTTTCATCGAAACGATCTACATATGCGTGTATGAATCTAGCATGGCAACTACGCGAACCCCTAACGATGATCTAACGCGAAAGAACAAACTAGCATGAATGCATGTTCTAATTATGTTAGATCTACTTGTTAGAGGTCATACCTGCGTGCGGAATCTTTCACCGCGACAAATTTCTTCTTTGTCGATGGAGACGGGCTACGGATCTGCTCGACATAGCTTCGGTGCGACGGCCATAACTTTCTGCTCCGAACTCCGATTGGGCTGAAATTTGGACTGCAGGTAGCCAACTTCGAGACGCAACGTTTCCAACAAGTTTCACGTCGTTTGGAATTCTGTAGCTCCCGGAATCGCAGAAACAATATTGATTTTCTGTCCAGATTCTGGACAGCAAAAGGTTGCGGGAGACGCCTTCTAGTTCACCCGATCTCACACGATGCACGGCACCTCGTCGATAGATCTCTGAGTGCCTCCATATGACGAGCCTTCTCCTTCTACAAAACACCACATGAGGAAGACGAGTCGCCATCCAATGGCGCAAGCGAGGGAGAGAGAGACGAGAGAGGAGATGCGAAGAGAGGAGAGGGGGCGGCTAGGGTTTCCCCATGCCATGGCCGGCCCTAGGGCTTGCATGGCTCTATTAATTTCGTGCACCCTCTCTCTCCTTCTCATATATAGGGCCGGCCTATTCATATGGATAAGGACAGTATGGATAAGGATGATAGATTCAAACCTTATCCCTATATATCTCTTCTTTATCTCTATCCTTTCCTTGTTTTCGAAAACGGTCAAAACCAGCCCGTTTTCTGCGCCTCATAACCAGCCCCTTCATCGGAGGCAACAACCTCCCGAAACTAATGGGGCCGGCCTTGACCAGTCTCTCAACAGTTAGGGCCGGCCCCCTTAGTGCATAGTGGCGCATGGTATGACCAAAACGCCCTTATGCCACTAGTTGGTCGTTCCTCGTGTACGAGACTTTGCAAGGCACACATAAGTGAAGTGCACCAGTGATTTCACTATTCTCTGAGGTTCCCGTAGGGTGCCCCTAGTGAAGTCAACTAGTCAACTCGCAACATGTCCCGGTGCATCGCACCCATGTGGCAAAGTCCACTTATGGCAAGGAATTGCTACATGCGTCTCTGCACTAATCTAGGGTTTCCCCTTAGTGCACACACGTAGCTACGCATCTACCGTGCACTAGTGCGAAGCACTCACGAAGCGTATGCTTGGACTTCTCGCTTCCTCTAACTACGTTCTGTGTTTCGAGGAGATGGTATAAGAACCATACATAATGTCGATAAGGTGGAACCTTCAGGGACCAGGGTTCATGGCTTCCAACTCAGACTCGATCGACACACTACCCGAGTGTACCATCGATCCTCTGAGTCCGAGTTAACCTGCGTAGCCACCCAGAGTGCGACGCAGGCTGCACTACAATCCCCCCGGACTTACTATGTTCTCCCACATACTCCTGCTCTCTGCTTAGTATGGTAAACTCGCTGTCCCTCCACTGGTGCCATGACGCAACTCGAGCGGTGGAAAATACCGTCAGACTCGAGTGCTCATATGACTCGATTCCTTCCAGGTTGACCACGTACATCGTACCTCCGATAACTCTGCCGAGTAACCGGATCCGTCACCAGTCGAACTGATGACCACCTGGCCAGGGTTTAATACGACGTAGGTCAGACCAAGGAACGCACCTCCCGTTAGGGGTGTGGATAGCCTGCAGGAGTGACATACTGATGCAACGCCAGCCGGGTAACCCAGTACACCGTGGTTTTGGATCACTGCATCTGGAACCTCACACATTGGTGCGCCAAAGCACCACATAACTGGTTAGTCCACCAGACATGGCTCCTCAGGGTTTAGGACCGTTTTACCCTAAGCAGAAACACGGTTTAGTGCACCGGTGTCTGCTCACCGATCTGTGCACCGTGTTGGTTCCATTCGGCCACAGACACTGTGCCTGGTAATGACCGTGGTGGAGACACCCACGCTCTGTCATCCCAACAGCTTAACCTGATAGGGCGACCAACCCTAATCAGAGCTGCGAACGTATTTAGGTTACATGGGACCAGTCCCTTGAGTCTCCCACTCAAGAGGATTACCATGTAGCCATGGCTCTCTGTTCTGTAATCAGAACACGTACTAAGGTACGTACCTAGATGCAATCTTATACTATCAACCATATATAGCTTAACTATAGGTTTTTACAAGCTATAGACCTCACCAATTCTAACACAGCTCCTGCTGTACAGCCCGCAGAAGCCCCCGCGGCTGTCGCTGGAAGGCCGGCGAACTGGCGCCTGCCTCCGGGGCCCGGGGAGCAGGACTTCACCGTGCTAACCCACTCGCCAGGACAAATCTTTCATCAGATTCGTAATGAACCTTTCTTCCAGTACCCGCCACCCCTGCAGGTCAGAGAGCCCGGCTCTACCGACAACTCACGGCGGTGCGCCTTTCATCGAAGCCCTGGGCATCACACTAACAGATGCCGGGCTCTGAAGAACCACCTCGAGGATTTGGTCACCCAGGGCCATTTGAATCAGTTTATTTCGCCTCCAAGGAGGTTCGAGGTGGTACCGGCACGGGCTCCTCAGGAGGGAGATCGCCCGGGGCCCGCTGAACCCGCCCTGCCTCCGCCTCCCCCAGGAGGACCGGCGATCTGCCATACCATTAGCGGGCGGCTGAGCGGCCCGAGGTCCAGTAATGAAGCCCGCCGACGAGTCAGAGAGATGGAGCGGGCACAGAAGGTATTTTCCATCTCGCTAACTCCTACTTTACTTCAAGCACCAAGGGTGGAAGCCCGCGATTTTCTCTGGTTTTCGGAAGATGACATGACTGGGGTCGTTACGCCCCACAATGACCCCCTCGTCATACGCCTGATGATGGCTAACATCGAGGTGAGGCGAGCTCTAGTTGATTCAGGGAGCGCCGTTGACATCCTTTTTCTGTTGGCCTACCTGCGAATGGGGTGGAGACTTGCCGACCTGTCTCCCTTGACGAGCTCCCTCAGTGGATTCACCGGCGAGGTTGCCAAAGTGGCAGGAGAGATAACCCTTACTGTGACCGCGGGTCCGGAGGCTCGACAAGTCCGCTTCGCGGTAGTGGATGGGAGTTCCGCATTTAATGCCATCCTTGGGCGGCCTTGGCTAAGGCAAATGAATGCGGTAGCTTCACCCAACCATCAGGCCCTCAAATTCCCGACCACGAGCAGGGTCGTGGTAATTCAGGGTGATCAGGTAGCCGCTACCCGATGCGAGCAGGATGTACTTCACCCATGGACATGGAGGTCGCCGAGGCCAAGAGGCCCGCACCCTCCTAGCAATTACCGCCCGCTACGAGCGAGCTGCTGGGGAGCCCGCTGGAGGCCTCCTCGCTTAAGTCCCCTACTCCACCCCCGGGTGGGAGCGGTGTGGATCTTAAGTTGGTGGGAGGACGCCCGACAACCCCCAAGAGAGGAAGTTTTCCAATTGCCGAACCACTTCAAGAGGTCGACATTGGCGGCAAAGAAGGGCCAAGAGTTGTTAGCCTCGGGACCTCGCTAACCAAGGGCGAGGTCCTGGCCATAACCAACTTACTCAGGGAATACCGTGACGTATTCGCCTGGAGCTTCGCGGACATGCCAGGGATTGACCCGGAGGTCGCCTGTCATCGTCTGCACACCATGAAGGAGTTCCCGCCGGTCAAGCAGAAAGCTCGGCACATTCCTGCTGCGAAGTCCGTTGCAGTGGCGGCGGAGATAGACAAGCTGGAGCGAGCCGGCTTCATCCGCGAGGCGCACTTCCCCGAGTGGATCTCCAATATCATGGCGGTGCCCAAGAAGAGCGGAGCGGTCAGGGTGTGCATTGACTTCTCCGACCTCAATAAGGCATGCCCGAAGGACGGATTTCCTCTTCCGAGAATAAGCGCACTGGTCGACGCAGCTGTCGGGTTCCAGGCCCTGTCCTTCATGGATGGATATTCTGGGTATAACCAGATACCTCTCCACGCCGACGATCAGGAGAAGATCGCCTTCTACTCTGGAGCGGGCTACCAGAAGTTATACTGCTATCGAGTGATGCCGTTCGGACTTAAGAACGCTGGAGCGACCTACCAAAGGTTAGTCACTCAGATGTTCAAAGATCAGATCGGCAGAAACGTCGAAGTTTATGTAGACGACCTCCTGGTGAAGAGTCGGGAGCGAGAGGGGCATGTTGCCGATCTCCGCGAAACCTTCGAGATACTGAGAAAGTACCAAATGAGGCTGAACCCAGCGAAGTGCGCATTCGGGGTGACTTCTGGGAAATTCCTCGGGTACCTGGTCACCCACAGGGGGATCGAGGCTGACCCTGGGCAAATCCGAGCACTTGTCGAAATGCCTGCGCCAAGAACCCGGCAGGAAGTCCAGAGGTTGAGCGGGCGAATCGCCGCGCTCAATCGGTTCATCTCCAAATCCTCAGACAACTGCCGACCTCTTTTCGAGCTGCTACGAAAAGTAGCGAGCATTTGTTGGGATGAGAAGTGCGAGCACGCCTTCCAGAAGATCAAAGATTACCTGGCGAGCCCACCGATCTTAGCGGCACCCAAAGAGGGCGCCGAGCTTGGAGTGTACCTTGAGGTCACTGAGAATGCGGTGAGCGGGGTCCTTGTTGTGGAAGAAGCAAAGGTGGAGCGGCCTGTCTACTTTGTAAGTCACACAATGCTTCCCGCCGAGCTCCAGTATCGACCAATCGAGAAGGTCGCGTTGGCCTTGGTCCTTACCACGAGAAAGCTCCACCCCTACTTCTCGGCGCACCCTGTCAGGGTCATCACAGAGCACCCTCTTAAGAGTGCGCTCTCCAGACCCTCGGTAGCCGGCAGGCTCTACCGTTGGTCCGCCGAGCTCGCCGCCTATGGTTTGGAGTATGTCCCTCGAGTTGCTGTCAAAGGACAGGCGCTCGCCGATTTCTTGGCGGACTTCCCCATAGAAGAACCGGTCCAGTACCGGGAGGATGAACCAACTGAGGCACACCCTGGGAAGGCGAGGTTCTTGGACAACCAAGGCGAGCTTCCTCCAACTAAGCGTTCAGAGGAGGCAGGCTGGGAATTATTCGTCGATGGATCCTCCAACGCTTTGGGGGCTGGGATCGGGGTCGCACTGATCGCCCAGTCGGTACTTCTGGAGAAGTCAGTCCGACTGGATTTCGTCGCTACCAACAATGAGGCGGAATATGAGGCGCTGCTGGCTGGCCTGGAGCTCGCTCAAGAGGTAGGCGCCAAATGCTTGAAGGTCTTTAGCGATTCCCAGCTAATTATTTGCCAAATCAATGGGGAGTACGCCTCTCGGGATGCACGAATGGCGGGCTATGGGGATCTGGTGAAGCACAAGGCCGCGGAGTTCGAAAAGATCTCCTTCGAGCAAATTCCGCGAGCCGATAATAGGCGAGCTCATGCTTTGGCAAACGCCGCCTCTTTGCTAGGAACATTAGAGGCTCGCCAGATTCTCATCGAGGTCCAAAATCAGTCTTGGCTCCAACTGATGGAGCCCGCTGTTAACCAAGTCTCCGACGATGTACCACCCAGTGGGTGGACCGTCCCTATCTTTCGCTTTCTCCAGAAGGGCGAGCTACCAGAGGATAGAGAGGAAGCCCGGCGAGTGGAGAAATGCGCTGGGCGCTATCTCATTCGCTGGGATCGCCTTTTTCAAAGATCCTTTGGCGGGCCAAGTCTCCGTTGCGTCGAGAGCCCGGAAACTGAAGAAGTTCTAAAGTGCATTCATTCTGGCGAGCTGGGAAACCACGCTGGTGGGCGGTCTCTCACTGCGAAAGTACGAAGGCAAGGATACTGGTGGCCCACTCTAGAGCAAGACGCTTTGAAGGTCGCCCAGAGGTGCATCCAATGCCAGAAGCACGCCACCACGAATCATATGCCCGCAGAAGAACTGCATCCTCTAGCGAGCCCCTGGCCTTTCCAGCAATGGGGGTTGGACATAGTGGGACCTTTCCCTGTGTCAGCCCGGCAGAAGAAATTCATCTTAGTAGCTACGGACTACTTCACCAAATGGGTGGAAGCGGTCCCGCTAGCTAAGATAGGCGAGAAGCAGGTAAAAGACTTCCTTTGGAAGAATATTTTCTGCCGGTTCGGTCTGCCTCGGGTACTTATCACCGACAATGGACGCCAGTTCGACAATCGCTTGATCAGAAGTTTTTGTGTTGAATATGGAGTCGACCTAAGGTTCTCTTCCCCAAGGTACCCTCAAAGCAATGGGCAGGCCGAAGCAACGAATCGCGTGATCTTGGACAACCTCAAGAAAAGGCTGGAAGGGAAAAATGGATTGTGGGAGCAGGAGCTCGACGGAGTCTTGTGGGCCTATCGCACTACTCCACGCCGCTCAACCAACGAATCCCCTTTCAGTCTCACTTTTGGTTGCGAAGCCGTGCTACCCATAGAGGCCGAGCTGCCCACTGAAAGAAGGCTTGCGTCGGCGGAGGTCGACAACGACAAACTGCTCGTCGACTCCCTTGATCAGCTCGAAGAAAGACGAGAGCGCGCCAATCTACACCTCACCGGATACAGACAAGAAATGAAGCGCGGCTATGACAAAAGAGTCCGCCATCGGACATTCAAGGCCGGCGATCTGGTAATGAGAAAGGTGTTCGCAAACACGCAAGAGCCTAATGCAGGAAAGCTCGCGGCGAACTGGGAAGGCCCATACATAATACATGAAGCAGGAAGCTCGGGGGCTTACCGGTTGATGACCGCTGGAGGCGACCTGTTAGAGCGACCTTGGAACGCTCTGCACCTTCGCAAGTTCTATGCCTAAGGAAATTTTTGTAAATTATCTTCTGAAGAGGTTATGAATGAATGATGGAAGTTTTCAACAATTTAACTAGGAAGCTCGGCGCAGACAGAGCCCGCATGATCTATTGTGTGCAGTCCGCCGTTGTGCGGACTTAAAGCAAAACCGAGATCCTCAGAGGTAGCCAGTGGGCAACCTTGAGCTTCCCGGGGCAGTCCGCCGTTGTGCGGACTTAAAGCAAAACCGGGATCCTCAGAGGCAGCCAGTGGGCAACCTTGAGCTTCCCGGGGTAGTCCGCCGTTGTGCGGACTTAAAGCCAGACCGGGATCCTCAGAGGCAGCCAGTGGGCGACCTTGAGCTTCCCGGGGCAGTCCGCCGTTGTGCGGACTTAAAGCAAGACCGGGATCCTCAGAGGTAGCCAGTGGGCGACCTTGGGCTTCCCGGGGAAGTCCGCTGCCTAGTGGACTCTAAACTTAACCAGGATCCTTCGCGTTCACCTGCCATGAACGGAAGCATCCTGGCGTTGGCAAACCCCTCGAAGGGCGAGCCCGCCAAACAGGATCATCGAGAGAAATTAACCGGGCAGGGGGCAGCTAGCACTAATTAGTTTCCTTTAAAAACAAAAATGGTTTAAGTCTCTGAGTGTAGGGAAGTTTTTGAAATCGTTTGGTTTGCTTATCGTTTTCCGGGCTCAGAGACTAATCGCGTTTTTTCGAGCATGCCGAGTTTTTCGTTTGCATATACTTTAAAATAAAAAGGTTGAATCGAATTAGTTGCCTCGCCCGGGGTATCACTCTCGAGATCGCTGCGAAACTCCTAAAGCGGACTTGTGAGCGACACAGAGAAAGAAAGAAACGCATGGACGAGCTCAAAAAGATATAAATTTCATTGATTGACAAAAATTACAAAAGTAGTTACAAGGCTGCAAGCTCAAGGCTTGCTTGTCTCCGCCCCGCTGTCGTCCCCTCGGCGCCGCTTCTTCGACCTTTCGGTCTTGTACTTCTCCACAGCGGCCAGGGCGCCTTTCTTGAGGAGATCGTCCAATTGGACTTGGAGGCAGCCTTGCTGAGCCCGAAGGCCGTTGGCGTGTGTCTCCTTCAAAGCCGCGATCTCCGTCTTCAGAGCAGCGACCTCGCCTTGAAGTTGAGCCGCCTCCCACTGTGCGACCTCCCGGGCAGACACAGCTTCGTCTCGCTCCGCCTTGGCCTTGAGGAGGGCGGTAGCGGACAGGCCTTTGGCTACCTCGGCCATGGCGAGACCTGACGCCAGGACTTTGACCCTGCGGTGCAGTGCCTCTGACTCCGCCCTCAGCTCCTCGGAGCCCTTGGCTCGCTGAAGCTCGTGGATGTGCTCGTCTACCTTGCGCTCGGACCCCCGAAGGGAATCGTCGAACAAGGCGACCAGCGCTTTCCCGGCCCCAGCAACCTCCGCGGCCAGCGCCTGGCTCTGCCTCTCCGCCTGCATAAGGAAGGAGGAAGAGTTAGCAAGAATTGAGACTAACATTTGTACGAAGACAGGTGCGGTGAGTACCTCGGCAAGGCGTTCGATTATGGAGGCAAAGGGAGCACGCGCGAAAACGTTGCGGCCCAGTAGCTGCCGCACGTAGTAGGGCGCCCTCCCCTCCTCCGCAGAGGAGCCCGTGCTGGGACCCCCGGGAGCTCCGGAAGGAGGGGGCGCGACGGGAGGAGTGGGGGCCTATCACATCCCCCGGGCGAGCTCCGGCTCCTGGCGGGCTCGGAGGGTCCGCCGTGGCCCCCTTGGCCTCCGGCTCCGAGCTGAAGGACTCGGAGTCGGAGCCAATGTCTACAAAGCTAGGGGACCTGTAGACCAGGTCCCCTAAGCCCTGCTGGGAGCATACTCCCTCCTGGCCTTCTGCAGGAGGCGAGGCCGGAGGGGCGGGAGCTGGAGCGGCCGCCGGTGTAGAGGCCGCGGGAGTTGGAGCCGAGGCCGGCAAGGAGGTCGCAGCGACGGCGTCGGACTCGCCCTGCTGGACCCCTGCCCCGTCGGCGGGAGATGGAGGCTCCTGCCCGCTCGATCCCGGCCCTGGTGCGGGAGCTGATGGAGTCGGGGGCTTCTCCACTTGGGCGGAAGCAGAAGGCTCCGCCCGGGAAGGTTGAGGAGCGGGCTCTTCCTCCTCGCAGCCTGATGCCTCTTCCGCGGAGTCCGTCCAGCTGGGCTCCGAGTCCAAGCCCGCCTCCTCCAGCGCTTTCCGCCGCCGTTCCGCCTGGACATTAGAAGGAGCGGGCCCCACGCGCTTGGCCTTCTTCTTCCCGCGGGCCTCCATCTCCGGCGTCAGCACTGCTACACAAAGCGGGACGGTCAGATCGCCCGGGAAGTAGCCCATTAAAATTTGAGCCATCCCGGATTCGACTTCCGCCATGGTAAGCGGGAGGTCGATGTTCGGGTCGTCGGGCTCAACCATTTGGATCTTGCGGCGGACAATTGGAGTTGGGGCGGGAGGCTGACCTGGGCCGGCGTCCGGGCGAGGAGGTTACGGAGGAGCGAAAGCTTCGCCCTGGCGGAGCATCTCCATGGTGTCGGGGTCGTTGAGGCGGATGGGCGAAGCCCGCCTCCGGACCGTCTTCTTGAGGGGGTTGCCTCCCGAGCTCCCGGCCCCCTTGCTGGCCCCTTTGGAGGGAGGAGCGTTCTGCATCGGCGGAATAGCGCCGATCTCCTCCTCTTTCTTCTTCCGGACGATCTTCTGCTTCAGCAGAATAGCGCCGGTCTTCCCGTCCTTCAGCTGGAAGGCGAAGTCGGGAGCGGTGATCTTCTCCGGAGTCCGCCCATCGAGGTAGTGAAGGATCGCCTCGTCCAGAGATCGCTCCCTGTCGGGAGCGATGCACTTCTTCTTCCCCGCCTTGTAGAAGGAGATCTCCCGGAAGACCGCCGTCGGGGGAGCCCCGGGGTGACCCGGGACTCTGCTAAACCGCCCGCGCCAGTCGCCGACCGCCACGAAAGGATAGTCCTTCCAGTGGCGGTCCTTGCTCTCGATGGTGGAGAAGGGGAGCACCTCGCCAGGTCGCCCGGCGAGGTAGAAGTAGCCGCAGCCCGCGGAGCTGAAGACCGGCGAGGGCTTGAGGAGCCACTTTTTGAGCAGATAGCTCTGTGGGATCCTCGCCTTCAGGGCGGTCTCCAGCTGAGACAGCCCATAGAGTATCCCCCAGGAGTTTCCTGAGAGTTGGGCGGGGCAAAGCCCCGTCATCTCCAGGAGCTCCCCGGCGAGATGACTCAGGGGGAACCGCAGCCCGGACCACAGCAGCCCGACAGAAGCTACTGTGCCCTGGGGCGGCCTCCCCGAGAGTGGCATCTCGGTGACGAGGATCTCCCAAGGGAGATCGATCGCCGCCCGGATACTGTCCCCGACGGGCACCCCGATGGGGTTTTGCAGCCAGACCACCGCCCTTTCGGTGGCGGGCTCGGCGGCCTGGGCGGCAGCAGCAGCAGCAGCAACGTCAGCAGCGGAAGCCATGAGAGCAGAAGGGCTAAAGCGAGCTGAAAGCGCTAGAAGCAAAGGGAGAAGGGAGAGCTGTTTTTCACGCAGCGGTAAAAATCGCCCCCCGTCCCCTATTTATAGGCAAGCGAGAGACAAGTGAATCGATCCGCAGTTAATGCCCAAGCGCGCTCGGCGAGGCGACGTGATGGCGATCAAAGCGACAGCTCGCTTCTCTCCAATCGTCGAGCGCCACGTGGACCACACGTGGAAAAAGTTGCGCCGGCGCCAGCACTGTCCTTTATTGACAGAAAAAGGGACAAATGAGGAGGAGACACGTGTCTCGCGCCGATCGGGGTCTTATGATGAGATTCACTGTATCAGCATTGAGCCTCGCGCCGCAGTTAAGGTGAAGCGACCGTTGGAGATTCGGTGCGATACCCAAGTCACAAGATCGCCCGCGGTTGGCGCCCAAGCTCTCCCGAAGCAGACCCTGACCGCGTGTGACAAGCTCACACCGGAAGGAGATCGCTCGTGGCTGACGCTCCCGGCCCGCCTGGCGTTTGTGAAATACTGGGAGTCAAAACTCTCGGCGCAGACCGCTCTCGGCAGGCGCCCAAGCTCGTCCGAAGCAGACCCTGACCGCGTGTGACAAGCTCACACCAGAAGGAGATCGCTCGTGGCTGACGCTCCCGGCCCGCCCGGCGTTTGTGAAATACTGGGAGTCAAAACTCTCGGCGCAGACCGCTCTCGGCAGGTGCCCGCAGCTCGCTCGAGGCAGACCCTGACCGCATGTGACAAGCTCGCATCGGAAGGAGATCGCTCGTGGCTGACGCTCCCGGCCCGCCCAGTGTTTGTGAAATACTGGCAGTCAAAGCTCTCGGCGCAGGCCGCCATCGCTACTATCTCCGCCCCACAAGAAAACTATTACGGCAGACAGTGATATCAGGCACATTGCCGGGGATACGAGTTCGCTAAGACTCCCGAGCAAGCGTCGAGTTTCCTCGATAACTCCCTCAGGAGGGGGTAATGTTGGGGGTAGTCAGAAACCACATATCTTGGATAGCATTGCAAACGCACCTGAGATATAGTTCGCGAGGGAGCCCGTCCAGGAGTTGGAACCCTCGGAAGCCGAGCGTGCCCCCTTTCCAACCCGCAAGAAGCTCGCCCCCACAGGGAGCTGGATGGACACCTTGTATCTGAGTGCAGCTCGCTCCCAGCCCGCAAGAAGCTCACCCCCACAGGGAGCTGGATGGACACCTTGTATCTGAGTGCAGCTCGCTCCCAGCCCGCAAGAAGCTCGCCCCCACAGGGAGCTGGATGGACACCTTGTATCTGAGTGCAGCTCGCTCCCAGCCCGCAAGAAGCTCGCCCCCACAGGGAGCTGGATGGACACCTTGTATCTGAGTGCAGCTCGCTCCCAGCCCGCAAGAAGCTCGCCCCCACAGGGAGCTGGATGGACACCTTGTATCTGACTGCAGCTCGCCCCTCCCAGACCCCGTAGGAGTTCTCGCCCCTGTGCTCACAAAAATCACCTTGGCAGTGGAGCGAGATCCCCATTGGGCTGAAGGGGCTCAAGGCCAAGAGCTCGCTAAGTAGCTCACCCATGCTCTCGCATGAGCTCGCCCATGCTCGCACAGGAGCTCGCCCAAGGTCAAGAGTTCGCTAAGTAGCTCGCCCATGCTCTCGCATGAACTCGCCTAGCTCGCGCAGGAGCTCGCCCGTGCTCTCGAACGAGCTCGCCTAAGCTCTCCCAGGAGCTCGCCCAAACGCGCCCAGGAGCTCGCCTAAGCTCTCTCAGGAGCTCGCACAAGCTCACCCTGACCCCTGTTTATCGAAGAGGTTGCCCCGCGAGGTCCGACTCTTGATAAATATGGGCGAAAGGACGGAGCGGTGCCGGGCGAGCTGGCCTTTGCTTCCTCCCTGAGACCGCCCAGACTCGAACATTCCAGAATGGCCACCTGGCCACGACAAGAAAGATTCCCCCCCCCCACTCAAACCGTCTGGCAGGCTTGGCGACAGAATGTCAGGGCGCGAGTACCAAGGACTGTCAGACCCACGCGAGCCAGAACGTGGGGGGTCTAGAAAGCCCTGGAAGAATCTCCACGTGTCGGGGTACGGTAGGCCGCCGATTGCTATAAATGCTCACCCCCAGGCTCCATAGTAGAGGTTCGAATTCCTTTTCCCTACCACTTTGGTATACCGCAGCTCGCCGTTGTGCCACCGTGACTGACCTGAGCGTCGGAGGGTCTGCTCTCCTAAGGGAGCCAGCCGTTCTCACGTTCTCTTTTCTTTGTCTTGCAGGCAGCCCGCACGGACCAGCGAAAAATCCCCCGAACAATTCCTACGATCTATTCTAATTCATTCGCTCGAATGTATCTATTCTAATTCATTTGTTCGATCCATTCAAATTCATTCGTACGATCCATTCTAATTCATTCGTATGATCCATTCTAATTCATTCTCACAAATGTATCCATTCAAATTAATTCGTACGATCCATTCTAATTCATTCATACGATCCATTCTAATTCATTCGTATGATCCATTCTAATTCATTCCTACGATCTATTCTAATTCATTCGCTCGAATGTATCCATTCTAATTCATTCGTACAATCCATTCTAATTCATTCGCACGATCTATTCTAATTCATTCCTACGATCCATTCTAATTCATTCGTATGATCTAGTCTAATTCATTCGCACGAATGTATCCATTCTAATTCATTTGCACGATCCATTCTAATTCATTCCTATGATCCATTCTAATTCATTCGATTGATCCATTCTAATTCATTCGCTCGAATGTATCTGTGGGGGAAAATCTTCGTGCCGACCCGAAGACTCTCGCAGCACCAGTCAATTGGAGTCGAAGTTGACGTCGAGGATCGTTGGCCGATCTATTGATTAAAGTTGAAGCCTTTTGATCTGTCAATTGAAAGTGATATGCAATCAGAGAGATTGTGACACGAGATGTGATTTCGGAGTTCAGCCGAAGCCTACGTCTCCGTGCTATAGGGAGCAACCCGAATTCACTAACACTTCAGTTGAAGTGACCTCGACAGGCCGAGTGTCACTGAAAACCCTCTGATCTCTTCTAAGGAGAAAAGAAGATCAAAGAGAGATGGTAGATCAGAAGTTGAAAATCCCAGAGCTCTGGTTTTAGAACTGAGAATTCGATCTCTTCAGAATCGATCCTTTTACATTCGAAGGCTCTACTATTTATAGGATTCTCTGGTGGGAATTCTGGGTTAAATGGCGGTTTCTGCTGCAGCATCTGGGGATTCTCCAGGTAAAGCTGGCGGGCCTCGCTACTGTCTTAGGGGGCCCACCAGGCAGGGCTGGTGGGTCCCGCTGTGGTACTCGGGGGCCCACCAGGCAGGGCCGGTGGGTCCCTGCTGTGGTACTCGGGGGCCCACCAGGCGGGGCCGGTGGGTCCCGCTGTAGTCTTCGGGGGCCCACCAGGCAGGGCCGGTGGGTCCCACTGTGGTACTCGGGGGCCCACCAGGCAGGGCCGGTGGGTCCCGCTGTTGTCTTCGGGGTCCCACCAGGCAGGGCCGGTGGGTCCCGCTGTTTGCAGACTTTTTGCCAAAATTTGCACCCATAGTTACCCCCTCCAAGTTAGCTAGAGATCATCTGGCTGGCTTGGATTCGTGGTGCAAAGTTAACGACCCCCTGTCACACATACAGAGGAGCTCTGTCGAATGTTAGTGAAAAAATAGACTGATCGGTCAAATTTGACCGATCGGTCAAATTTTGACCGATCGGTTAAAATTTGGCCGATCGGACAAATTTGACTGATCGGTCAAATTTTGACCGATCGGTCAAATTTTGACCGATCGGTCAAATTTTGACCGATCGGTTAAAATTTGGCCGATCGGACAAATTTGACCGATCGGTCAAATTTTAACTGATCAGTCAAAATTCAACCGGTCAAGGATTGGGTGATCGGTCAAAAAAGTTTTTTGACCGATCCAGTAGAGATTTTGACCGATCGATTGATTTCTGTTCGATCGGACAAATTTGACTGATCGGTTAAATTTTGACCGATCAGTTAAATTTTGGCCGATCGGTTAAATTTTGACCGATCGGACAAATTTGACCGATCGGTCAAATTTTGACTGATTAGTCAAAATTCAACCGGTCAAGGATCGGGTGATCGGTCAAAAAACATGGTTTTTTGACCGATCCAGTAGAAAATCGACCGATCAGTCGAATTCGACTGGTCAAGTCTGACCGATCAGTCAAAGTGATTGGTCGAAGTGATCGGTCAAATTTGATCGGTCAAATTTGATCGGTCAAATTTGATCAGTCAAAAAGTGATCGGTCAAATTTGATCGGTCAAATTTTGATCGGTCAAATTTTGATCGGTCAAAAAAGTGATCGGTCAAATTTGATCGGTCAAATTTTGATCGGTCAAAAAAGTGATCGGTCAATTTTGACCTATCGATCGAGGTGATCGGGTGCAAATGGAAGGGGAGGGTGGTATGGTATGTTCGATCAGGTAAAGATCAGATTTGAGAGAAGAAGGTTGTTTGATCGGCTAAATGTTTAGAGAAGTAGCTGTTGAGTTGCCGATCTTTGATCTGCTGCTCGCCGTTCGGGTGCCCGTTCAAGTAGAGGGAGAAAGGGCTGCTGTCGGAGAAGCCAATCGGGTAGGTGTTGCTGTGCCGATCGGGTGAATTTGTCCGATCGGGCGATTTTGTCCGATCGGACAAAATCGACAGATCGGGCAAATTCGACCGATCGAAACTGAGCTGATCGGTTGGAAAAACACTTCTAGCCCAAGATTCAATGGATTTTTGGCCGATCAGTCGAGGACGAAGGGCTGCTGCCGGTCGTCGATCAGGCGCCACCAGCCGGTGTCTGGGAAGAAGAAATCGCCGATCGGCTAAAAAATGTACTGGATCGGGAAGAACACCCCTCGTGGGGACCGATCGCATGAATCCTGACCGGTTGCCAGTGACCGATCGGTCGCTGGCAACCGATCATCGGTCTCGCACTCGAACACCATCTGGATCGGAGATGGGCGGGGTCACTGTTGTCGTTGCCGGTGAAGGGGGGAGAAGGCTGCAGCGGGCTCGATCGGATACGCGCTGCCGATCGGAGCCGAGGGCGTAGAGAGCCGCCACCAGATCCGTTGTCTCCCCATGCTGTCGTCGTCGTTCCGGAGGGGGAGGAGATGGAGGACTGCAGCTCTAGATTTTGGAAGAACAGGGGAGGCCGATCCCTTTGAGTGGGATATGGTGCTTTAGTGCTGGCATGATCGCACCCCTCCGCTCGGTCAAACGGATCTGGACCGTATGGTGCTTTAGTGCTGGCATGATCGCACCCCTCCGCTCGGTCAAACGGATCTGGACCGTTTGATGGATGCTTCAAGATTTATCACTGTGCAGTCACGAGCTGGCTTCCCCATTGTGCCACTGTGCAGTCACGGGCCGGCTGCTCTCAGTCACGGGTTGAGACAGCTCAAACCCCACTGTGTAGTCACGGGCTCAACGTTGCAGCTGTGCTCTTTTGAATGCATGAATGCTGGCCGTTGATAAGGGTGTTCGGTGAAAACTTCGCCGCTGATTGCGCGATGGGGTTGAGAGTGGGTCTCTCACGTGTAGACCCCGCTGGCTGCACAATGGGGTTGAGAGTGGGTCTCTCACGTGAAGACCCCGCTGGCTTTAGATGGATTCTCTTGGTCTTGATTGGAAAAGATGTTTCTTGGTCTTGATTGGAAGAGATGGCATCCTCTCTCTCTCTCACATCGGATGAAATGCTTTTTAGCCAACCCAGTTGCTGGTGGTTGTGATCAAGTGGGAATGAGAGGTGGTGGATCGGTGCATATACATGCATGCTTGCATGGGAGTTCCATGCATTATGGAAGGGAAGGCTGTGATGGCATTGTTTATGGCCGTTGATTTACACCTTTGATGTTTGCTTCAAGGGTCAAAAGTTGACAACTCAGGTGAAGGCTATGTAAACGTTTGGTGTATACACCACGCGTGCTCCCAACCCGGCACGCTATGGTCGTTTGATTTGAATTATTCTTGATCAAACACCATATAACCAAAAGGTATTTCAAATGGACTGAACACCCAGATCGGTCAAACTTGGATTTCCTCTTTCTAGTTGGAGGAATCTTCTGCACTGAAATTGGGTCCCGCTACCAATGCGAATCCCGCTCGTTGATGACATGCTACCGGGATTGTGGAATTAATAGACCAAGCTCCCGTTATTTGCGAGCATGGATAATGTTCGATAATGTAGCGCTCCTGGATGTTGTGATAAGATCCCTATCACAGTTGTTGGTGCCTGCTAACTTTAGGAAAGCAATTGAATGCCTTGCTACTGAATAGTGTTGAGGCCAAATTATCCGGTCAAGGTTCGAGTGATCGGCAAAAAACCTTGGTTTTTTGCTAGATCCAGTAGAAAATCGACCGATCGAATGATTTTAGCCGATCGGACAAGTTTGTCCGATCGGTAAAAAATTATCCGGTCAAGGTTCGCGTGATCGGCAAAAAACCTCGGTTTTTTGCCAGATCCAGTAAAAAATCGACCGATCGAATGATTTTAGCCGATCGGACAAGTTTGTCCGATCGGTAAAAAATTATCCGGTCAAGGTTCGCGTGATCGGCAAAAAACCTCGGGTTTTTGCCAGATCCAGTAGAAAATCGACCGATCGAATGATTTTAGCCGATCGGACAAGTTTGTCCGATCGGTAAAAAATTATCCGGTCAAGGTTCGCGTGATCGGCAAAAAACCTCGGTTTTTTGCCAGATCCAGTAGAAAATCGACCGATCGAATGATTTTAGCCGATCGGACAAGTTTGTCCGATCGGTAAAAAATTATCCGGTCAAGGTTCGAGTGAGGCCACGAGCGAAGACTTCGATTTGAATGCTGAGACTCAGGTCTCGGACTTTGCTGCCTCGTGCCAAGGTTGCGAGCTTGGACTTTCGACCAAATGCCAAGATGTCGATCTCAGACTTTGACTAAATTTGGATTTTGTTCGAATGCTGCGGTTCATGCCTCAGACTTTGCCCTTGAATGGTTGATGAGTTTTCGCTTTTGTCAATCGGCTTTTGAATCTTAGGACGATCTGCAACGTCGGAAGGTTTTTGAGGGTTGGTCGGAAGATCACGCGACTCCTGGGTGATAGTCGTCTCGTCGTTGATGCTGGCTATGAAAGATTGTAGATTCACCCCCTCATCGATGGTGGACTTCCAGAACGAGTCTTCCCCGAGCATGAGAGCGCGTGATGCTTCTCTTATGAGTGTCGAGTGGTAGAAGTCTTCTGTAGTGACTTGGTAAGTTTGAGAGATGTCCTGCCTCTGGAGTGACGTTGGCTGAATGCTGCAGAATGCATTGGACCTTGATCTTCGTGTCGAGATGTGTTGGGGCTGAGAGCTTGGTGCTTTGTCTGCGATCTTGAACTTTTCATTCGAGTGTTGAGTCTTGTCTTTGGACTTTGCTAGGGTACCGAGAGCAGGTCTCGGATTTTGTACTTGCTGAGTGCAGAGGTGATGAAGGTGTCTTGGATTATGTATCTGAGTGTTGATATTCTGGTAGCTTGAAATTGAGAGTTGTGCTGTTTCACAACCCGAAACTGTTTAACATTTGCACGTAAAGGGTCGTGTCGCAACACGAGACCCTAAACTTGTTAAACGACCTGGTAGCTTGAAATTGAGAGTTGTGCTGTTTCACAACCTGAAACCGTTTAACATTTGCACGTAAAGGGTCGTGTCGCAACACGAGGCCCTAAACTTGTTATACGATATTGGAGATTGAAATTGAGAGTTGTGCTGTTTCACAACCCGAAACCGTTTAACATTAGAACGTAAAGGGTCGTGTCGCAACACGAGGCCCTAAACTTGTTAAACAACCTTGTTGCTTGAAGGTTGAGCTGGCCCAACTTGAATTTACTTGAAGGTTTGAAACTGAATGTTGCACTGTCTCATAACTCAGAATTCGAACGGACAAGTAGACGTTTGAGAGCAATCTTTATTCAGCATAGAAATTTACACTTAGAGTAGAGCATTTTGAGATATCTAGCTCGTGGCAGACGATGCTTTCTTCTGACTCGACCATGTATGGACTTTCCCAGTTGGGAGCTAGTTTCCACTGCTGTGCTCTCTGGCAATTCGAATGGTTGCTCGAAAGTAGACTATCTCTAACCCCCAGATCTTTCAATCTCGAGCGAGATCTTCACTGTCGATGTTTGACGGAATGATCTTGCCTGTCTTTGACAAATTCTTGGAGATGTCCTATACGTAGCAGATCTTCCAAATGATACCTTAGCTGGTGGCATTGATCGGTAGAATGGCCATGACTGTGATGGAAATCACAGTAGACTGTTTTGTCTGCAGTGAACTTGGTGTCGGGCTGCAGTGGATTAGGCCATCGAAGGAACTCTTCATGTTGAATGTGATCGAGGATTTGCTCGATTGGTAGATTCCACTCGGTGAAAGTAGTCTTCTTTGGAGATCGACGTCCATCATTCTTTGATCGCTTGCTGGCTGGAGGGGCTGCTGCCTCGGCGGTGTGAGCTTTGGCAGCATAATTTGGGGCTTCTCTCTCAGTAGGCCTTCTCTTCGACTCTCGCCCTTTTCGAGCGACTTGATCATCTTCAACCTCGATCTCTCTCTGGATTCGATCGAACATAGCTCCTAGAGAAGGAGGGGGATTGCGGATGAAGTCATTGTAAATATGTAGATCGAAGCGGAGGGCGTTCTGGAAAGCCAACATGATGGCTTCATCATCTAGATGTCTTCCAGAGAGAGCAGCATGCTCGTTGCGAAACCTCCTCGTGAAGCTGCGGAGAGTCTCGTCTGCACCCATCCTCAGTCGGTAGAGAGAGTCGAGTTTCTTCTCTGGCTTTAGATTGAGTTGATAGTGCTGCACAAAGAGGTTAGCCAAAACACCGAACTGGGTGATGGACCCAGCTCGGAGATTGTGATACCAGTCGAGTGAAGGCTCATCAAGACTTCCCGTGAAGGTGCGGCAGAGCACGTTGTTTTCCTCTTCATGTGGTGTTAGAGCTTGCTTGAAAGCAAGTATATGGAGGCTTGGATCTCCTCTGATGCAGTTGAATTTGGGGAGGATAGGAGTTCTCCATCCTCTTGGAAAGGTGGTCTCGAAGAGACTTCGATGTAGAGGCCCGGCAGAGGAGTAACCGTCCCTACGACCGTGTCCTCGACCTAGAGGTGGGTCAAGAGGCAAGATCGCAAGGTCTTGCTCGGGCATTGAAGTATTTGCCGGTTGGAGTCGATGTCGAAGGTCCGATCCAAGTCCACGTTGAAATGGAATGGATGGGGAAATTCGGCTTTTTGAAGGAATGCCTTTCATTTGGTGCTTCCTTGGCATGTTGATCTTTGAAGGTATCCTCTTGTCGCAGTTGCGACCAGAAGAGGATTGGGAGGACTCGTCGTCAAGACGATCCCAGACACTCTGCTTCCAGGGAGCAGCAGAGGGAGTAGGATCGCGACGAATTCTTTCGAGGGCAGCAGTGCCTATCGACCTCCGTTGTTCGGAGTGAATTGAATGTCGAGGAAGATCAACCCTCTCACTTGTGGAGGGGATCAGAATAGCATTTCCAGCTTCGGAGGCTGCCTTCTTCAGAGCATCCCTCTCAGCGGTGAGGGTGGCGTTTTGCTTTGCCAATTGGAGCAATTGGAAATCGACTGCAGAGACTTGGTATGTCGATGGAGGGTCTTCAGCAGGAGCAGGGACAGTCTGCCCAATTGATTGATGAGGATGAGGGGCGATCGGTCGATCGACTGATCTTCCACTTCCTGAGTGAACCCCCATCTCGGGGACAGCAAGGGGCTGCCCGAAGTTGAGCCTTTGACTCATTGAACGAGTCTCAGGACGAGGTTGATGTTGAGTGTTACTTCCTTCTGGTTGACCCTGGTGTTTGGTTCTCGCCATTCAGAGTGCGAAGGGTACAACGAGATTGCCGATATCCGATCAGTTGTCTGATCAACCGAGGGGGTGAGGAAGTTTGGCTATTTGATCTGGTAGTCGAAGTAGAGAGGATACGGCTTCTCACTCGGATCCCACAGACGGCGCCAAACTGTGGGGGAAAATCTTCGTGCCGACCCGAAGACTCTCGCAGCACCAGTCAATTGGAGTCGAAGTTGACGTCGAGGATCGTTGGCCGATCTGTTGATTAAAGTTGAAGCCTTTTGATATGTCAATTGAAAGTGATATGCAATCAGAGAGATTGTGACATGAGATGTGATTTCGGAGTTCAGCCGAAGCCTACGTCTCCGTGCTATAGGGAGCAACCCGAATTCACTAACACTTCAGTTGAAGTGACCTCGACAGGCCGAGTGTCACTGAAAACCCTCTGATCTCTTCTAAGGAGAAAAGAAGATCAAAGAGAGATGGTAGATCAGAAGTTGAAAATCCCAGAGCTCTGGTTTTAGAACTGAGAATTCGATCTCTTCAGAATCGATCCTTTTACATTCGAAGGCTCTACTATTTATAGGATTCTCTGGTGGGAATTCTGGGTTAAATGGCGGTTTCTGCTGCAGCATCTGGGGATTCTCCAGGTAAAGCTGGCGGGCCTCGCTACTGTCTTAGGGGGCCCACCAGGCAGGGCTGGTGGGTCCCGCTGTGGTACTCGGGGGCCCACCAGGCAGGGCCGGTGGGTCCCTGCTGTGGTACTCGGGGGCCCACCAGGCGGGGCCGGTGGGTCCCGCTGTAGTCTTCGGGGGCCCACCAGGCAGGGCCGGTGGGTCCCACTGTGGTACTCGGGGGCCCACCAGGCAGGGCCGGTGGGTCCCGCTGTTGTCTTCGGGGTCCCACCAGGCAGGGCCGGTGGGTCCCGCTGTTTGCAGACTTTTTGCCAAAATTTGCACCCACAGTATCCATTCTAATTCATTTGTACGATCCATTCTAATTCGTTCGTACGATCCATTCTAATGCATTCGTACGATCCATTCTAATTCATTCGCACGATCCATTCTAATTAATTCGTACGATCCATTCTAATTCATTCGTATGATCTATTCTAATTCATTCGTACGATCCATTCTAATTCATTCGCACTATCCATTCTAATTCATTCGCACGATCCATTCTAATTCATTCGTACGATCCATTCTAATTCATTCGTATGATTTATTCTAATTCATTCGCACGAATGTATCCATTCTAATTCATTTGCACGATCCATTCTAATTCATTCCTATGATCC
The DNA here is from genome assembly GCA_947650365.1 of Chamaelirium japonicum. NCBI lineage: Eukaryota > Viridiplantae > Streptophyta > Magnoliopsida > Liliales > Melanthiaceae > Chamaelirium > Chamaelirium japonicum. Next base: position 83,042 of record CANTAL010000227.1, read on the forward strand.
ATTCTAATTCATTCGTACGATCCATTCTAATTCATTCGCTCGAATGTATCCATTCTAATTCATTTGACGATCCATTCTAAATCATTCGCACGAATGTATCATACGAATGAATTAGAATGGATCATGCGAATGAATTAAAATGGATCGTACAAATGAATTAGAATGGATCGTGCAAATGGATACATTTGTGCGAATGAATCTGAATGGATCGTACAAATGAATTAGACTGGATCGTACGAATAAATTAGAATGGATATATTCATGCAAATGAATTAGAATGGATCGTACGAATGAATTAGAATGGATCATACGAATGAATTAGAATGGATCGTACGAATGAATTAGAATGGATCATATGAATGAATTAGAATGGTTACATTCGTGCGAATGAATTAGAATGGATCGTATGAATGGATTAGAATGGATCGTACGAATGGATTAGAACGCATTGTACGAATGAATTAGAATGGAGACATTTGTGCGAATGAATTAGAATGGATCATAGGAATGAATTAGAATGGATCGTACGAATGAATTAGAATGGATCGTACGAATGAATTAGAATGGTTACATTCGTGCGAATGAATTAGAATGGATCGTACGAATGAATTAGAATGGATTAGAATGGATACATTCGTGCGAATGAATTAGAATGGATCATACGAATGAATTAGAATGGATCGTACGAATGAATTAGAATGGATCGTACGAATGAATTAGAAAGGATCGTACGAATGGATTAGAATTAGATCATACGAATGAATTGGAATGCATTAAAATTCATTCGTACGATGCAATCTAATTCATTCGCACAAATGTATCTATTCTAATTCATTCGTACAATGAGTTCTAATCCATTCGTACGATCCATTCTAATCCATTCGTACGATCCATTCTAATTCATTCGCACGAATGTAACCAATCTAATTCATTCATATGATCCATTCTAATTCATTCGTACGATCCATTCTAATTCATTCGTATGATCCATTCTAATTCATTCGTACGATCCATTCTAATTCATTTGCATGAATGTATCCATTCTAATTTATTCGTACGATCCAGTCTAATTCATTCGTACGATCCATTCTAATTCATTCGCACGAATATATCCATTCTAATTTATTCGTACGATCCTTTCTAATTCATTCGCACGATCCATTCTAATTTATTCATACGATCCATTCTAATTCATTCGCATGATCCATTCTAATTCATTCGTACGATACATTCTAATTCATTCGCATGAATATATCTATTCTAATTCATTCGTATGATCCATTCTAATTTATTCGCACGATCTATTCTAATTCATTCGTACGATCCATTCTAATTCATTCGCACGATCCATTCTAATTTATTCGTACGATCCATTCTAATTCATTCGTACGATCTATTCTAATTCATTCGTACGATCCATTCAAATTCATTCGTACGAATGAATTAGAATGGATCATACAAATGAAATAGAAAGGTTACATTCGTAAGAATGGATCGTACGAATGAATTAGAATGGATCGTGCGAATGAATTAGAATAGATCGTACAAATGAATTAGAATGGATCGTACGAATAAATTAGAATGGATCGTGCGAATGAATTAGAATGGATCGTACGAATGAATTAGAATAGATCGTGCGAATAAATTAGAATGGATCATACGAATGAATTAGAATAGATATATTCATGCGAATGAATTAGAATGGATCGTACGAATGAATTAGAATGGATCGTGCGAATGAATTAGAATGGATCATACAAATGGATCGTACGAATGAATTAGAATGAATTAGAATAGATCGTACGAATGGATTAAAATGGATCGTACGAATGAATTAGAATGGATTGTACAAATGAATTAGAAAGGTTACATTTGTGAGAATGAATTAGAATGGATCGTACGAATGAATTAGAATGGATCGTACGAATGGATTAGAATGGATCGTACGAATTAATTAGAATGGATCGTACGAATGAATTAGAATAGCTCATACGAATGAATGAATCGTACGAATGAATTAGAATGGTTACATTCGTGCGATTGAATTAGATAGATCGTACTAATGAATTAGAATGGATCGTATGAATAAATTAGAATGGATCGTACGAATGAATTAGAATGGATCGTACGAATGAATTAGAATGGATCCACCGAATGAGTTAGAACGGATCATGCGAATGAAATAGAATGGATCGTACGAATGAATTAGAATGGATTGTGCGAATGAATTAGAATGGATACATTTGTGCGTTGAATAAGAATGGAGCATACAAATGAATTAGAATGGAGCGTACGAATGAACTAGAATGGATACATTCGTAGGAATGAATAAGAATGGATCGTACGAATGGATTAGAATGGTTACATTCGTGCAAATCAATTAGAATAGATCATACGAATGAATTAGAATGGATCGTACGAATGAATTAGAATGGATCGTACGAATGAATTAGAATGGATACATTCGAGCGAATGAATTAGAATGGATCGTGCGAATGAATTAGAATGGATCGTACGAATGAATTAAAATGGATCATACAAATGAATTAGAATGGATCGTACAAATAAATTAGAAAGGTTACATTTGTGAGAATGAATTAGAATAGATCGTACGAATGAATTAGAATGGATCGTACGAATAGATTAGAATGGATCGTACGAATGGATTGTGCGAATGAATAAGAATGGAGCGTACGAATGAATTAGAATGGATCGTACGAATGGATTAGAATGGATCGTACGAATAGATTAGAATGGATCGTATGAATGGATTAGAATGGATCATACGAATGAATTAGAATGGATCATACAAATGAATTAGAAAGGTTACATTCGTGAGAATGAATTAGAATGGATCGTGCGAATGAATTAGAATGGATCGTACGAAGGAATTAGAATGGATCGTACGAACGAATTAGAATGGATCGTATGAACGAATTAGAATGGATCGTACGAATGAATTAGAATAGATACATTTGTGCGAATGAATTAGAATGGATCATACGAGCGAATTAGAATGGATCATACGAATGAATTAGAATGGATTAGAATGGATTAGAATGGATCGTACGAATGAATTGGAATGGATCATGCGAATGAATTTGAATGGATCATACGGATGAATTAGAAAGGATCATATGAACGAATTAGAATGGATCGTACGAATGAATTAGAATGGATACATTCGTACGATCCATTCTAATTCATTCGTACGATCCATTCTAATTCATTCGCACGATCCATTCTAATCCATTCGCATGATCCATTCTAATTCATTCGTCCGATCCATTCTAATTCATTCGCACGAATGTATCCATTCTAATTCATTCGTATAATCCGTTCTAATTCATTCGCACGATCCATTCTAATTCATTCGCACGATCCATTCTAATTCATTCATACGATCCATTCTAATTAATTAGAATGGATCGTACGAATGGATTAGAATGGATCGTACAAATGGAATAGAATGGATCGTACAAATGGATTAGAATGGATCGAACGAATGAATTAGAATGGATCGTACGAATGAATTGGAATGGATCGTGCAAATGAATTAGAATGGTTACATTCGTGCGAATGAATTAGAATGGATCATACGAATGGATTAGAATGGATCGTACGATGTACGAATGAATTAGAATTAATCGTGCGAATGAATTAGAATGGATCGTACGAATGAATTAGAATGGATACATTTGTGCGATGAATTAGAATGGATCGTACGAATGAATTAGAATGGATCATACGAATGAATTATAATGGATCATACGAATGGCATTCGTACGCTCCATTCTAATTCATTCGTACGATCCATTCTTATTCATCGCACAAATGTATCCTTTCAAATTCATTCGTACGATCCATTCTAATTCATTCGCACGATCCATTCTAAGTCATTCGTACATCGTACGATCCATTCTAATCCATTCGTACGATCCATTCTAATTCATTCGCACGAATGTAACCATTCTAATTCATTCGTATAATCCATTCTAACTCATTCGTACGATTCATTCTAATTCATTCGTTCGATCCATTCTAATTCATTTGTACGATCCATTCTAATTCATCGCACAAATGTATCCATTTTAATTCATTCGTACGATCCATTCTAATTCATTCGCACGATCCATTCTAATTCATTCGCACGATCCATTCTAATTCATTCGTACGATCCATTCTAATTCATTCATACGATCTATTCTAATTAATTCGCACGAATGTATCCATTCTAATTCATTTGCACAATCCAATCAAATTCAAACGTACGATCCATTCTAATTCATTCGCACGATCGATTCTAATTCATTCGCACGATCTATTCTAATTCATTTGTACGATCCATTCTAATTCATTCGTACGATCCATTCTAATCCATTCGTACGATCCATTCTAATCCAATCGGACGATCCATTCTAATTTATTCGCACGAATGTAACCATTCTAATTCATTCGTACGATCCATTCTAATTCATTCGCACGAATGTAACCATTCTAATTCATTCGTACGATCCATTCTAATTCATTCCTACGATCCATTCTAATTCATTCGCACGAATGTATCCATTCTAATTCATTTGCACGATCCATTCTAATTCATTCCTATGATCCATTCTAATTCATTCGTACGTTTGAATGGATCGTACGAATGAATAAGAATGGATCGTACGAATGAATTAGAATGGATCGTACGAATGTATCCATTCTAATTCATTCGTACGATCCATTCTAATTCGTTTATATGATCCATTCTAATTCATTCGTACGATCCATTCAAATTCATTCGCATGATCCATTCTAATTCATTCGTACGATCCATTCTAATTCATTCGTACGATCCATTCTAATCCATTCGTACGATCCATTCAATCCATTCGTACGATCCAGTCTAATTTATTCGTACGATCCATTCTAATTGATTCGTATGATCCATTCTAATTCATTCACACGAATGTATCCATTCTAATTCATTCATACAATCCATTCTAATTCATTCGCACGATCCATTCTAATTCATTCGTATGATCCATTCTAATTCATTCCTACGATCTATTCTAATTCATTCGCTCGAATGTATCCATTCTAATTCATTCGTACGATCCATTCTTATTCATTCGTACGATCCATTCAAATTCATTCTCATGATCCATTCTAATTCATTTGTACGATCCATTCCATTTCATTCTCACGAATGTAACCTTTCAAATTCATTTGTATGATCCATTCTAATTCATTCGCACGATCCATTCTTATTCATTCGTACGATCCATTCTAATTCATTCGCACGATCCATTCTAATTCATTCGTACGATCCATTCTAATTCATTCGTACGATTCATTCTAATTCATTCGTATGATCCATTCTAATTCATTCGCACGATCCATTCTAATTCATTCGTATGATCCATTCTTATTCTTTCATATGATCCATTCTAATTCATTCGCTCGAATGTATCCATTCTAATTCATTCATACGATCCATTCTAACTCATTCATACGATCCATTCTAATTCATTCGCATGAATGTATGTATCCATTCTAGTTCATTCGCACGATCCATTCTAATTCATACGTACAATCCATTCTAATTCATTCGGACGAATGTATCCATCACGATCCATTCTAATTTATTCATACGATCCATTCTAATTCATTTGTACGATCTATTCTAATTTATTCGCACGAATGTAACCATTCTAATTCATTCGTACGATTCATTCTAATTCATTCGTATGAGCTATTCTAATTCATTCGTACGATCTATTCTAATTCATTCGCACGAATGTAACCATTCTAATTCATTCGTACGATTCATTCTAATTCATTCGTATGAGCTATTCTAATTTATTCGCACGATCCATTCTAATTCATTCTCACGATTATAACCTTTCTAATTCATTTGTATGATCCATTCTAATTCATTCGTACGATCCATTCTAATCCATTCGTACGATCCATTCTAATTCATTTGTACGATCCATTCTAATTCATTCTCACAAATGTAACCTTTCTAATCCATTCTAATTCATTCGCTCGAATGTATCCATTCTAATTCATTCGTACGAATGAATTAGAATGGATCGTACAAATGAATTAGAATGGTTACATTCGTGCGAATGAATTAGAATGGATCGTATGAATGAATTAGAATGGATTGTGCGAATGAATTAGAATGGATCGAACGAATGAATTAGAATGGATTGTGCGAATGAATTAGAATGGATCATATGAATAAATAAGAATGGATCGTACGAATGAATTAGAATGGATCGTGCAAATGAATTAGAATGGATACATTCATGCAAATGATCAATTCTAATTCATTCGTACGATCCTTTCTAATTCATTCCTACGATCCATTCTAATTCATTCGCACGTATGTATCCATTCTAATTTATTTGTACAATCCATTCTAATTCATTCGCACGATCCATTCTAATTCATTCGTATGATCCATTCTAATTCATTCCTACAATCTATTCTAATTCATTCGCTTGAATGTATCCATTCTAATTCATTCGTTCGATCCATTCTAATTCATTCGTACGATCCATTCAAATTCGTTCGCACGATCCATTCTAATTCATTCGTATGATCCATTCTAATTCATTCGCTCGAATGTATCCATTCTAATTCATTCGTACGATCCAATCTAATTCGTTCATACGATCCATTCTAATTCGTTCGTACAATCCATTCTAATTCGTTCGTACGATCCATTCTAATTCATTCGTACGATCCATTCTAATTCATTCGCACGATCCATTCTAATTCATTCGTATGATCCATCCTAATTCGTTCCTACGATCTATTCTAATTCATTCGCTCGAATGTATCCATTCTAATTTATTCGTATGATCCATTCTAATTCATTCGTACGATCCATTCTAATTCATTCCTACGATCATTTCTAATTTATTCGTTCAAATATATCCATTCTAATTCATTCGTACGATCCATTCTAATTCATTCGCATGATCCATTCTAATTCATTCGTACGATCCATTCTAATTCATTCGTATGATCAATTCTAATTCATTCATACAATCCATTCTAATTCAGTCTCACGAATGTAACCATTCTAATTCATTTGCACGATCCATTCTAATTCATTCGTACGATCCATTCTAATTCATTCGTATGATCATTCTAATTCATTCGTATGAGCTATTCTAATTCATTCGTACAGTCCATTCTAATTTATTCGTACGATCCATTCTAATCCATTCGTACGATCCATACTAATTCATTCGTACGATCCATTCTAATTCATTCTCACAAATGTAACCTTTCTAATTCATTTGTACGATCCATTCTAATTCATTCGTACGATTCATTCTAATCCATTCGTACGATCCATTCTAATCCATTCGTACGAATGAATTAGAATGGATCGTACGAATGGATTAGAATGGATCGTACTAATGGATTAGAATGGATCGTACGAATGGATTAGAATGGATCGTGCGAATGGATTAGAATGGATCGTACGAATGAATTAGAATGGATCGTGCGAATGAATTAGAATGAATCGTACGAATGCATTAGAATGGATCGTACGAATGAATTAGAATGAATCGTACGAATGAATTAGAATGGATACATTCGAGCGAATGAATTAGAATGGATCGTACGAATGAATTTGAATGGATCATAGGAATGAATTAGAATGGATCGTGCAAATGAATTAGAATGGATACATTCGGGCGAATGAATTAGAATGGATCGTAGGAATGAATTAGAATGGATCGTGCGAATGAATTAGAATGGATCGTACGAATGGATTAGAATGGATCGTACGAATGAATTAGAATGGATCATACAAATGAATTAGAAAGGTTACATTTGTGAGAATGAATTAGAATGGATCGTACGAATGAATTAGAATGGATCGTACGAATGGATTAGAATGGATCGTACGAATGAATTAGAATGGATCACACAAATGAATTAGAAAGGTTACATTCATGAGAATGAATTAGAATGGATCGTGCGAATGAATTAGAATTGATCATACGAATGAATTAGAATGGATCGTACGAATGAATTAGATTGCATCGTACGATCCATTTTAATTCATTCGCACGATCCATTCTAATTCATTCGTATGATCAATTCTAATTCCTTCGCACGATCCATTCTAATTCATTCGTATGATCCATTCTAATTCATTTGCATGAATATATCTATTCTAATTCATTCGTATGATCCATTCTAATTTATTCGCACGATCTATTCTAATTCATTCGTACGATCCATTCTAATTCATTCGCACGATCCATTCTAATTCATTCGTACGATCCATTCTAATTCATTCGCTCGAATGTATCCATTCTAATTCATTCGTACGATCCATTCAAATTCATTCGTACGATCCTTTCTAATTCATTTGTACGATCCATTCTAATTCATTCGTACGATCCATTCTAATCCATTCGCACGATCCATTCTAATTCATTCGCACGAATGTAACTATTCTAATTCATTCATACGATCCATTCTAATTCATTCACACAATCCATTCTAATTCATTCGTACGATCCATTCTAATTCATTCTCATAAATGTAACCTTTCTAATTCATTTGTACGATCCATTCTAATTCATTCGTACGATCCATTCTAATCCGTTCTAATTCATTCGTACGATCTATTCTAATTCGTTCGTACGATCCATTCTAATTCATTCCTATGATCCATTCTAATTCATTCGTATGATCCATTCTAATTCATTCGCTTGAATGTATATATTCTAATTCATTCGTACAATCCATTCTAATTCATTCGTACGATACGATCCATTCTAATTCAGTCGTATGAATGTATCCATTTTAATTCATTCGTACGATCCATTCTAATTCATTCGTACGATCTAATTCATTCGTACGATCCATTCTAATTCATTCGTACGATCGATTCTAATTCATTCGCACGATCCATTCTAATTCATTCGTACGATACATTCTAATTCATTCGTATGATCCATTCTAATTTATTCGTTCAAATATATCCATTCTAATTCATTCGTACGATCCATTCTAATTCATTCGCACGATCTATTCTAATTCAATCGCACGAATGTATCCAATCTAATTCATTTGCACGATCCATTCTAATTCATTCGTACGATCCATTCTTATTCATTCATACGATCCATTCTATTTCATTCGCACAATCCATTCTAATTCATTCGTACGATCCATTCTCATTCATTTGCATGAATGTATCCATTCTAATTTATTCTTACGATCTTTGTGCGAATGAATTAGAATGGATCATACGATTGAATTTGAATGGATCATGCGAATGAATTAGAATGGATCATGCGAATGAATTTGAATGGATCGTACGAATGAATTAGAATGGATCGAACGAATGAATTAGAATGGATATATTCGAGCGAATGAATTAGAATAGATCGTAGGAATGAATTAGAATGGATCATACGAATGAATTAAAATGGATCGTGCGAATGAATTAGAATGGATTGTACGAATGAATTAGAATGGATACATTCGTCCGAATGAATTAGAAAGGATCGGACAAATGAATTAGAATGGATCGTACGAATGCATTAGAATGGATCGTACGCATGAATTAGAATGGATACATTCCAGCGAATGAATTAGAATGGATCGTGCGATGAATTAGAATGGATCATACAAATGAATTAGAATGGATTCTAATCCATTCGTACGATCCATTCTAATCTATTCTAATTCATTCGCACAAATGCATCCATTCTAATTTATTCTCACGAATGTAACCTTTCTAATTCATTTGTATGATCCATTCAAATTCATTCATACGAATGAATAGAATGGATCGTACGAATGAATTAGAATGGATCATGCGAATGAATTAGAATGGATCATGCGAATGAATTAGAATAGATCGTACGAATGAATTAGAATGGATCGTACGAATAAATTAGAATAGATCGTGCGAATGAATTAGAATGGATCGTATGAATGAATTAGAATGGATCCACCGAATGAGTTAGAATGGATCATACAAATGAATTAGAATGGATCGTACGAATGAATTAGAATAGATTGTGCGAATGAATTAGAATGGATCGTATGAATGAATAAGAATGGATCGTACGAATGAATTAGAATGGATCGTGCGAATGAATTAGAATGAATCGTATGAATGCATTAGAATGGATCGTACGAATGAATTAGATTGCATCGTACGATCCATTCTAATTCATTCGCACGATCCATTCTAATGCATTCGTACGATTCATTCTAATTCATTCGCATGATCCATTCTAATTCAATCGTACGATCCATTCTTATTCATTCATACGATCCATTCTAATTCATTCGCACAATCCATTCTAATTCATTCGTACGATCCATTCTAATTCATTCGTATGATCCATTCTAACTCATTCGGTGGATCCATTCTAATTCATTCGTACGATCCATTCTAATTCATTCGCACGAATGTATCCATTCTAATTCATTCGTATGATCCATTCTAATTCATTCGTACGATTCATTCTAATTCATTCGCACGATCCATTCTAATTCATTCCTACGATCTATTCTAATTCATTCGCTCGAAAGTATCCATTCTAATTCATTCGTTCGATCCATTCTAATTCATTCGTACGATCCATTCAAATTCATTCGCATGATCCATTCTAATTCATTCGTACGATCCATTCTAATTCATTCTCACGAATGTAACCTTTCTAATTCATTTGTATGATCCATTCTAATTCATTCGTACGATCCATTCTAATTCATTCGCACGAATCCGTTTTAATTCATTCGTACGATTCATTCTAATTCATTCGCACGATCCATTCTAATTCATTTGCACGATCCATTCTAATTCATTCCTATGATCCATTCTAATTCGTTCGTACGATCCATTATAATTCATTCGCTCGAATGTATCCATTCTAATTCATTCGTACGATCCATTCTAATTCATTCTCACGAATGTAACCTTTCTAATTCATTTGTACGATCCATTCTAATTAGAAAGGTTACATTTGAGCGAATGAATTAGAATAGATCGTAGGAATGAATTAGAATGGATCATACGAATGAATTAGAATGGATCGTGCGAATGAATTAGAATGAATCGTACGAATGCATTAGAATGGATCGTACGAATAAATTAGAATGAATCGTACGAACGAATTAGAATAGATCGTACGAACGAATTAGAATGGATCGTATGAACGAATTAGAATGGATCATACGAATGAATTAGAATGGATACATTCGAGCGAATGAATTAGAATGGATCGTACAAATGAATTAGAATGGATCATAGGAATGAATTAGAATGGATCGTGCAAATGAATTAGAATGGATCGTACGAATGAATTAGAATGGATTGTGCGAATGAATTAGAATGAATCGTACGAATGAATTAGAATGGATCGTACGAATGAATTAGAATGGATACATTTGTACGAATGAGTTAGAATGGATCGTACGAATGAATTAGAATGGATCGTACGAATGAATTAGAATGGATCGTAAGATTGAATTAGAATGGATCGTGCGAATGAATTAGAATGGATCGTACGAATGAATTTGAATTGATTGTACGAACGAATTAGAATGGATCGTATGAATGTATTAGAAAGGATCGTACGAATGGATTAGAATGGATCGTGCGAATGGATCATGCGAATGAATTAGAATGGATCGTACGAATAAATTAGAATGGATCGTACGAATGAATTAGAATGGATACATTCGAGCGAATGAATTTGAATGGATCGTACGAATAAATTAGAATGGATCATAGGAATGAATTAGAATGGATCGTGCAAATGAATTAGAATGTATACATTCATGCGAATGAATTAGAATGGATCGTAGGAATGAATTAGAATGGATCATACGAATGAATTAGAATGGTTACATTCGTGCGAATGAATTAGAATGGATCACAGGAATGAATTAGAACGGATCGTGCGAATAAATTAGAATGGATCGTACGAATGAATTAGAATGGATCGTACGAATGAATTAGAATGGATACCTTTGTGCATATGAATTAGAATGGATCGTGCGAATGAATTAGAATGGATCGTAGGAATGAATTAGAATGGATCGTACGAATGAATTAGAGTGGTTACATTCGTGCGAATGAATTAGAATGGATCGTACGAATGGATTAGAATGGATCGTGCAAATGAATTAGAATGGATACGTTCGAGCGAATGAATTAGAATGGATCGTACGAATGAATTAGAATGGATCATAGGAATGAATTAGAATGGATCGTGCAAATGAATTAGAATGGATACATTCGTGCGAATGAATTAGAATGGATCGTGCGAATGAATTAGAATGGATCGTACGAATGAATTAGAATGGATACATTCGAGCGAATGAATTAGAATAGATCATAGGAATGAATTAGAATGGATCATACGAATGAACTAGAATGGATCGTGCGAATGAATTAGAATGGATTGTACGAATGAATTAGAATGGATCGGACGAATGAATTAGAATGGATCGTACGATTCATTCTAATTCATTCGTATGATCCATTCTAATGCATTCGTATGATTCATTCTAATTCATTCGCACGATCCATTCTATTTCATTCGTATGATCCATTCGAGCAAATGAGTTAGAATGGATCGTGAGAATGAATTAGAATGGATCGTACAAATGGATTAGAATGGATCGTACGAATGAATTAGAATGCATTGTACGAATGAATTAGAATAGATACATTTGTGCGAATGAATTAGATTGCATCGTACGAATGAATTTGAATGGATTGTACGAATGAATTAGAATGGATCGTACGAATGAATTAGAATGGATCATGCGAATGAATTAGAATAGATCGTACGAATGAATTAGAATGGATCATGCGAACAAGTTAGAATGGATCGTATGAACGAATTAGAATGGTTCGTACGAATGAATTAGAATGGATCGTACAAATGAATTAGAAAGGTTACATTTGTGAGAATGGATTAGAACGCATTGTACGAATGAATTAGAATGGATCGTACGAACGAATTAGAATGGATCGTATGAACGAATTAGGATAGATCGTACGAATGAATTAGAATGGATACATTCGAGCGAATGAATTAGAATGGATTGTACGAATGAATTAGAATGGATCATAGGAATGAATTAAAATGGATCGTACAAATGGATTAGAACACATTGTATGAATGAATTAGAATGGATCGTACGAATGAATCAGAAAGGTTACATTTGTGAGAATGAATTAGAACGAATCGTACGAATGAATTAGAATTGGATCGTACGAATGGCTTAGAATGGATCGTACGAATGAATTAGAATAGATCATACAAATGAATTAGAAAGGTTACATTCGTGAGAATGAATTAGAATGGATCGTACGAATGAGTTAGAATGGATCTTACGAATGAATTAGAATGGATCGTACGAATGGATTAGAATAGATCGTACGAATGAATTAGAATAGATCATACGAATGGATTAGAATGGATCGTACGAATGAATTACAATGGATTGTACATATGAATTAGAATGGTTACATTCGTGCGAATGAATTAGAATGGATCGTACGAATGAATTAAAATGGATACATTCATACGACGAAATTAGAATGGATCGTACGAATGAATTAGAATGGATCGTACGAATAAATTAGAATGGATCATAGGAATGAATTAGAATGGATCGCACAAATGAATTAGAATGGATCGTGCGAATGAATTAGAATGGATCGTACGAACGAATTAGAATGGATCGTACGAACAAATTAGAATGGATCGTATGAATGAATTAGAATGGATCGTACGAATGGATTAGAATGGATCGTACGAATGGATCATGCGAATGAATTAGAATGGATCATACGAATGAATTAGAATGGATCGTACGAATGAATTAGAATGGATACATTCGTGCGAATGAATTAGAATGGATAGTGCGAATGAATTAGAACGGATTGTGCGAATGAATTAGAATGGATCGTGCGAATGAATTAGAATGGATCGTATGAATGAATAAGAATGGATCGTACGAATGAATTATAATGAATACATTCGAGCGAATGAATTATAATGGATTAGAATGGATCGTACGATTGAATTAGAATGGATCGTACGAATGAATTAGAATGGATCGTACGAATGGATTAGAACGCATTGTATGAATGAATTAGAATGGATCGTACGAATGGATTAGAATGGATCGTACGAATGAATTAGAATGGATCGTACGAATGAATTAGAATGGATACATTCGAGCGAATGAATTAGAATGGATCGTATGAATGAATTAGAATGGATCATAGGAATGAATTAGAATGGATTGTGCGAATGAATTAGAATGGATCGTAGGAATGAATTAGAATGGATCGTACGAATTAATTAGAATGGTTACATTCGTACGAATGAATTAGAATGGATCGTGCGAATTAATTAGAATGGATCGTACGAATGAATTTGAATGGATACAATTATGCGAATGCATCTGAATGGATTGTACGAATGAATTAGATTGGATCGTACGAATGAATTAGAATGGATACATTCGAGCGAATGAATTAGAATGGATCGTACGAATGAATTAGAATGGATCATAGGAATGAATTAGAATGGATCGTGCAAATGAATTAGAATGGATACATTCGTGCGAATGAATTAGAATGGATCGTAGGAATGAATTAGAATGGATCGTACGAATAATTAGAATGGTTACATTCATGCGAATGAATTAGAATGGATCGTAGGAATGAATTAGAATGGATCGTACGAATGAATTAGAATGGTTACATTCATGCGAATGAAATAGAATGGATCGTACGAATGAATTAGAATGAATCATACGAATGAATTAGAATGGATCGTGCGAATGAATTTGAATGGATCGTATGAATGAATTAGAATGCATACATTCATGCGAATGAATTAGAATGGGTCGTACGAATGAATTAGAATGGATCGTGCGAATAAATTAGAATGGATCGTATGAATAAATTTGAATGGATACATTTGTACGAAAAAATTAGAATGGATTGTACGAATGAATTAGAATCGATACATTCTTGTGAATAAATTAGAATGGATCGTATATTTGTGCAAATAAATTAGAATGGATCATACGAATGAATTAGAATGGATCGTGCGAATGAATTAGAATGAATCGTACGAATGCATTAGAATGGATCGTACGAATGAATTAGAATGAATCGTACGATCCATTCTAATTCATTCGTCCGATCCATTCTAATTCTTTCGCACGAATGTATCCATTCTAATTCATTCGTACAATCCATTCTAACTCATTCGCACGATCCATTCTAATTCATTCGTATGATCCATTCTAATTCATTCCTACGATCTATTCTTATTCATTCGCTCGAATGTATCCATTCTAATTCATTCGTTCGATCCATTCTAATTCATTCGTACGATCCATTCAAATTCATTCGCATGATCCATTCTAATTCATTCGTACGATCCATTCTAATTCATTCTCACGAATGTATCCTTTCTAATTCATTTGTATGATCCATTCTAATTCATTCGTACGATCCATTCTAATCCATTCGTACGATCCATTCTAATTCATTCGTACAATCCATTTTAATTCATTCTCATAAATGTAACCTTTCTAATTCATTTGTACGATCCATTCTAATCCATTCGTACGATCCATTCTAATCCATTCGTACGATCTATTCTAATTCATTCCTACGATCCATTCTAATTCATTCGCACGAATGTATCAATTCTAATTCATTTGCACGATCCATTCTAATTCATTCCTATGATCCATTCTAATTCATTCGTACGATCCATTCTAATTCATTCGCTCGAATGTATCCATTCTAATTCATTCGTACGATCCATTCTAATTCGTTCGTACGATCCATTCTAATTCGTTCGTACGATCCATTCTAATTCATTCGTACGATCCATTCTAATCCATTCGTACGATCCATTCATTTTCATTCGTATGATCCATTCTAATTCAATCGTATGATCCATTCTAATTCACTCGTATGATCCATTCTAATTCATTCGTACGATCCATTCTAATTCATTCGCTCGAATGTATCCATTCTAATTTATTCGTACGATCCATTCTAATTCATTCGTACGATCCATTCTAATTCATTCTCATGAATGTAACCTTTCTAATTCATTTGTATGTATCCATTCTAATTCATTCGTACGATCCATTCTAATTCATTCGCACGATCCACTCTAATTCATTCGTACGATCCATTCTAATTCATTCGCACGATCCATTCTAATTCATTCATACGATCCATTCTAATTCATTCGCACGAATGTATCCATTCTAATGCATTCGTACGATTCATTCTAATTCATTCGCACGATCCATTCTAATTCATTCGTACGATCCATTCTAATTCATTCGTCCGATCCATTCTAATTCATTCGCACGAATGTATCCTTTCTAAATCATTCGTACAATCCATTTTAATTCATTCGCACGATCCATTCTAATTCATTCGTACGATCGATCCATTCTAATTCATTCGTACGATCCATTCTAATTCATTCGCACGAATGTAAACATTCTAATTCATTCGTATGATCCATTCTAACTCATTCCTACGATCCATTCTAATTCATTCGCACGAATGTATCCATTCTAATTTATTTGCACGATCCATTCTAATTCATTCCTATGATTCATTCTAATTCATTCGTACGATCCATACTAATTCATTCGATCGAATGTATCCATTCTAATTCATTCGTACGATCCATTCTAATTCATTCTCACGAATGTAACCTTTCTAATTCATTTGTATCATCCATTCTAATTCATTCGTACGATCCATTCTAATCCATTCGTACGATCCATTCTAATTCATTCACACGAATGTAACCATTCTAATTCATTCGTACGATCCATTCTAATTCATTCCTACGATCCATTCTAATTCATTCGCACGAATGTATGCATTCTAATTTATTTGCACGATCCATTCTAATTCATTCCTATGATCCATTCTAATTCATTCGTACGATCCATTCTAATTCGTTCATACGATCCATTCTAATTCGTTCGTACGATCCATTCTAATTCGTTCGTACGATCCATTCTAATTCATTCGTACGATCCATTCTAATTCATTCGCACGAATGTATCCATTCTAAAGCATTCGTATGATTCATTCTAATTCATTTGCCCGATCCATTCTAATTTATTCGTACGATCCATTCTTATTCATTCATACGATCCATTCTAATTTATTTGCACGAATATACGATCCATTCTAATTTATTCGCAAGAATGTATCCATTCTAAGTCATTCGTACAATCCATTTAATTTGTTCATACGATCCATTCTAATCTATTCGTACGATCCATTCAAATCCATTCGTACGATCTATTCTATTCCATTCGTATGATCCATTCTAATTCATTTGTACGATCCATTTTAATTCATTCGCATGATCCATTCTAATTCATTCGTATGATACATTCATACGACTGAATTAGAATAGATCGTATGAATGAATTAGAATGGATACATTCGAGCGAATGAATTAGAATGGATCGTACGAATGAATAAGAATGGATCATTGGAATGAATTAGAATGGATCCACCGAATGAGTTAGAATGGATCGTACGAATGGATTAGAATGGATCGTACGAATGAATTAGAATGGATACATTCGACCGAATGAATTAGAATGGATCGTACGAACGAATTAGAATGGATCATAGGAACGAATTAGAATGGATCGTGCAAATGAATTAGAATGGATCGTGCGAATGAATTAGAATGAATCGTACGAATGCATTAGAATGGATCCACCGAATGAGTTAGAATGGATTATACGAATGAATTTGAATGGATCGTACGAATGCATTAGAATGAATCGTACGAATGCATTAGAATTGATCGTACGAACGAATTATAATGGATCGTACGAACGAATTAGAATGGATCGTATGAACGAATTAGAATGGATCGTATGAACGAATTATAATGGATCGTACGAATGAATTAGAATGGATACATTCGAGCAAATGAATTTGAATGGATCGTACGACAATTCTAATTCATTCGCACGATCTATTCTAATTCATTCTCACGAATGTAACCTTTCTAATTCATTTGTATGATCCATTATAATTCATTCGTACGATCCATTCTAATCCATTCGTACGATCCATTCTTATTCATTCGTACGATTCATTCTAATTCATTCGCACGATCCATTCTAATTCATTCGTACGATCCATTCTAATTCATTCGCACGAATGTATCCATTCTAATTTATTCGTACGATCCATTCTAATCCATTCGTACGATCCATTCTAATCCATTCGTATGATCCATTCTAATTCATTCGCATGATCCATTCTAATTCATTCGTAAGATCCATTCTAATTCATTCGCACGATCCATTCAAATTCATTCGCACAATCCATTCTAATTCATTCTTACGATCCATTCTAATTCATTTGTACGATCCATTCTAATTCATTCGCACGATCCATTCTAATTCATTTGTACGAATGTATCCACTCTAATTCATTCGCACGATCCATTCTAATGCATTCGTACGATTCATTCTAATTCATTCGCACGATCCATTCTAATTCATTCGTACGATCCATTCTAATTCATTCGTATGATCCATTCTAATACATTCGTATGATCCATTATAATTCATTCGCACGATCCATTATAATTCATTCGCACGATCCATTCTAATTCATTCGTACGATCCATTCTAATTCATTCATACGATCTATTCTAATTCATTCGCACGAATGTATCCATTCTAATTCATTCGCACAATCCAATCTAATTCAAACGTACGATCCATTCTAATTCATTCACATGATGTATTCTAATTCGTTCGTATGATTCATTCTAATTCATTCCTACGATCTATTCTAATTCATTCGTACGATCCATTCTAATTTATTCGTACGAATGTATCAATTCTAATTCATTCGTACGATCCATTCTAATTCATTCGTACGATCCATTCTAATCCATTTGTATGATCTAATTCTAATCCATTCGTACGATCCATTTTAATTCGTTCGTATGATCGCTAATTCATTCGTATGATACATTCGTGAGAATGAATTAGAATGGATCGTACGAATAAATTAGAATGGATACATTCGTGTGAATGAATTAGAATGGATCGTACAAATGAATTAGAATGGATTGTACGAATGAATTAGAATGGATCATGCGAATGAATTAGAATGGATTGTACGAATGAATTAGAATGGATACATTTGTGCGAATGAATTAGAATGGATCGTGCGAATGAATTAGAATGGATCGTACGAATGGATTAGAATGGATCGTACGAATGAATTAGAATATATCTTACGAACGAATTAGAATGGATCGTGCGAATGAATTAGAATAGATCGTACGATTGAATTTGAATGGATCGCACGAATGAATTAGAATGGATACATTTGTGCGAATTAATTAGAATGGATCGTATGAATGAATTAGAATGGATCGTACGAATGAATTAGAATGGATCGTACGAATGAATTAGAATGGATCTTGCGATTGAATTAGAATAGATCGTACGAATGAATTAGAATGGATACATTCATGCGAATGAACTAGAATGGATACATACATTCATGTGAATGAATTAGAATGGATCGTAGGAATGAGTTAGAATAGATCGTATGAATGAATTAGAATATATTGCATGAATGAATTAGAATGGATCATACGAATGAATTGGAATGGATCGTACGAATGAATTAGAATGGATACATTCATGCAAATGAATTAGAATAGATCATGCGAATGAATTAGAATGGATCATACGAATGAATTAGAATGGATATATTCGTGCGAATGAATTAGAATGGATCATACAAATGAATTAGAATGGATCGTACGAATGAATTAGAATAGATCATAGGAATGAATTAGAATGGATCGTGCAAATGAATTAGAATGGATCATATGAATGAATAAGAATGGATCGTACGAATGAATTAGAATGGATACATTTGTGCGAATGAATTAGAATGGATACATTCGTGCGAATGAATTAGAATGGATCGTACGAATGAATTAGAATGGATCATAGGAATGAATTAGAATGGATCGTGCAAATGAATTAGAATGGATACATTCGTACGAATGAATTAGAATGGATAGTAGGAATGAATTAGAATGGATCGTACGAATGAATTAGAATGGTTACATTCGTGCGAATGAATTAGAATGGATCATAGGAATGAATTAGAATGGATCGTACGAATGAATTAGAATGGTTACATTCGTGCGAATGAATTAGAATGGATCGTACGAATGAATTAGAATGAATCATACGAATGAATTAGAATGAATCGTGCGAATGAATTTGAATGGATCGTACGAATGAATTAGAATGGATACATTCGTGCGAATGAATTAGAATGGATCGGACAAATGAATTAGAACGGATCGTGCGAATGTATTAGAATAGATCGTGCGAATGAATTAGAATGGATTATTTAAATGAATTAGAAAGGTTACATTCGTGAGAATGAATTAGATTGGATCGTACGAATGAATTAGATTGGATCATGCGAATGAATTAGAATGGATACATTCGTGCGAATGAATTAGAATGGATCATACGAATGAATTAGAATGGATCATACGAATGGATCGTACGAATGGATTAGAATGGATCGTACGAATGGATTAGAATTGATCGTACGAATGAATTAGAATGGATCGTACAAATGGATTAGAATGGATCGAACGACTGAATTAGAATGGATCGTACGAATGAATTAGAATGGATCGTACGAATGAATTAGAATGGATCGAACGAATGAATTAGAATGGAAACATTCGAGCGAATGAATTAGAATAGATCGTAGGAATGAATTAGAGTGGATCGTATGAATGGATTAGAATGGATCATACGAATGAATTAGATCATACGAATGAATTAGAATGGATCGTACGAATGAATTAAAATGGATACATTCGTGCGAATGAATTAGAATGGATCGTACGAATGGATTAAAATGGATCATAGGAATGAATTAGAATGGATCGTACGAATGTATTAGAATAGATCGTACAAATGAATTAGAAAGGTTACATTTGTGAGAATGAATTAGAATGGATCGTACGATTCATTCTAATTCATTCGTATGATCCATTCAAATTCATTCGCACGATCCATTCTAATTCATTCGCACGATCCATTCTAATTCATTCGTACGATCCATTCTAATTCAATCGCACGATCCATTCTAATTCATTCGTACGATCCATTCTAATTCATTCGCACGAATGTATCCATTCTAATGCATTCGTACGATTCATTCTAATTCATTCACACGATCCATTCTAATTCATTCGTACGATCCATTCTAATTCATTCGTCCGATCCATTCTAATTCATTCGCACGAATGTATCCATTCTAATTCATTCGTACAATCTATTGTAATTCATTCGCACGATCCATTCTAATTTATTCGTATGATCCATTCTAATTCATTCCTACGATCTATTCTAATTCATTCGCTCGAATGTATCCATTCTAATTCATTCGTTCGATCCTTTCTAATTCATTTGTACGATCCATTCTAGTTCATTCGTATGATCCATTCTAACTCGTTCGTACGATCCATTCTAATTCATTCTCACGAATGTAACCTTTCTAATTCATTTGTATGATCCATTCTAATTCATTTGTACGATCCATTCTAATCCATTCGTACGATCCATTCTAATCCATTCGTACGATCCATTCTAATTCATTCTCACAAATGTAACCTTTCTAATTCATTTGTATGATCCATTCTAATTCATTCGTACGATCCATTCTAATCCATTCGTATGATCCATTCTAATTCATTCGTACGATACATTCGAGCGATCCATTCTAATTCATTTGCACGATCCATTCTAAGTCATTCCTATGATCCATTCTAATTCATTCGCTCGAATGTATCTATTCTAATTCATTCGCTCGAATGTATCCATTTTAATTCATTCGTACGATCCATTCTAATTCGTTCATACGATCCATTCTAATTCGTCCGTACGATCCATTCTAATTCGTTCGTACGATCCATTCTAATTCATTCGCACGATCTATTCTAATTCATTCGTACGATCAATTCTAATCCATTCGTATGATCAATTCTAATTCATTCGCACGATCCATTCTAATTCATTCTCACGAATGTAACCTTTCTAATTCATTTGTATGATCCATTCTAATTCATTCGTATGATCCATTCTAATCCATTCGTACGATCCATTCTAATTCAATTCGTGCATTCCATTCAAATTAATTCACACAAATGTATCCATTCTAATTCATTCGTATGATCCATTCTAATTCATTCGCACGAATGTATCCATTCTAATGCATTCGTATGATCCATTCTAATTCATTCGCACGATCCATTCTAATTCATTCGTATGATCAATTCTAATTCATTCGCACGATCCATTCTAATTCATTCGTACGATCTAATTCATTCGTACGATCCATTCTAATTCATCCGTACGATCGATTCTAATTCATTCGCATGATCCATTCTAATTCATTTGTATGAATGTATCCATTCTAATTTATTCATACGATCCAGTCTAATTCATTCGTACGATCCATTCTATTTCATTCGCACGAATATATACATTCTAATTCATTCGTACGATCCTTTCTAATTCATTCGCACGATCCATTCTAATTCTTTCATATGATCCATTCTAATTCATTCGCACGAATATATCCATTCTAGTTCATTCGTACGCTCTATTGTAATTCATTCGCACGCTCCATTCTTATTCATCGCACAAATGTATCCATTGTAATTTATTGATACGATCCATTCAAATTCAATCGTATGATCCATTCTAATTCATTCGCACGATCAATTCTAATTCATTCATCCGATCCATTCTAATTTATTCGTACGATCCATTCTAATTTATTCGCATGATCCATTCTAACTCATTCGGTGGATCCATTCTAATTCATTCGTATGATCCATTCTAATTCATTCGCACGATCCATTCTAATTTATTCGTACGATCCATTCTAATTCATTCATACGATCTATTCTAATTCATTCGCATGATCCATTCTAATTCATTCGTACGATCCATTCTAATTCATTCGTACAATCCATTCAAATTCATTCGTACGATGCAATCTAATTCATTCGCACAAATGTATCTATTCTAATTCATTCGTACAATGCGTTCTAATCCATTCGTACGATCCATTCTAATTCATTCGTATGATCAATTCTAATTCATTCGCACGATCCATTCTAATTCATTCGTACGATCCATTCTAATTCATTCGCACGAATGTAACCATTCTAATTCATTCGTATGATCCATTCTAATTCATTCATACAATCCATTCTAATTCATTCGCACGAATGTATCCATTCTAACTCATTCTAATTCATTCGTACGATCCATTCTAATGCATTCGTACGATTCATTCTAATTCATTCGCACGATCCATTCTAATTCATTCGTACGATCCATTCTAATTCATTCTCACGAATGTAACCTTTCTAATTCATTTGTATGATCCATTCTAATTAATTCGTACGATCCATTCTAATCCATTCGTATAATCCATTGTAATTCATTCATACAATCCATTCAGATTCATTCGCACAAATGTATCCATTCAAATTCATTCGTACGATCCATTCTAATTAATTCGCACGATCCATTCTAATTCAGTCGTATGAATGTATCCATTTTAATTCATTCGTACGATCCATTCTAATTCGTACGATCCATTCTAATCCATTCGCACGATCCATTCTAATTCATTCGCACGATCCATTCTAATTTATTCGTACGATCCATTCTAATTCATTCGTCCGATCCATTCTAATTCATTCGCACGAATGTATCCATTCTAATTCATTCGTACAATCCATTCTAATTCATTCGCACGATCCATTCTAATTCATTCGTATGATCCATTCTAATTCATTCCTACGATCTATTCTAATTCATTCGCTCGAATGTATCCATTCTAAATCATTCGTTCAATCCATTCTAATTCATTCGTACGATCCATTCAAATTCATTCGCATGATCCATTCTAATTCATTCGTACGATCCATTCTAATTCATTCTCACGAATGTAACCTTTCTAATTCATTTGAATGATCCATTCTAATTCATTCGTACGATCCATTCTAATCCATTCGTACGATCCATTCTAATCCATTCGTACGATCCATTCTAATTCATTCTCACTAATGTAACCTTTCTAATTCATTTGTACGATCCATTCTAATTCATTCGTACGATCCATTCTAATCCATTCGTATGATCTATTCTAATTCATTCGCACGAATGTAACCATTCTAATTCATTCGTACGATCCATTCTAATTCATTCCTACGATCCATTCTAATTCATTCGCACGAATATATCCATTCTAATTCATTTGCACGATCCATTCTAATTCATTCCTTTGATCTATTCTAATTCATTCGTATAATCCATTCTAATTCATTCGCTCGAATGTATCCATTCTAATTCATTCGTACGATCCATTCTAATTTGTTCATACGATCCATTCTAATTCGTTCGTACGATCCATTCTAATTCATTCGTACGATCCATTCTGATCCATTCTAATTCATTCGTACGATCCATTCTAATCCATTCGTACGATCCATTCTAATTCATTCGTACAAATGAATTAGAATGGATCGTATGAATGAATAAGAATGGATCGCATGAATGAATTTGAATGGATCATGCGAATGAATTAGAATGAATCGTACGAATGAATTAGAATGGATACATTCGAGCGAATGAATTAGAATGGATCGTACGAATGAATTAGAATGGATCATAGGAATGAATTAGAATGGATCGTGCAAATGAATTAGAATGGATACATTCATGCGAATGAATTAGAATGGATACATTCGTGCGAATGAATTAGAATGGATCGTACGAATGAATTAGAATGGTTACATTCGTGTGAATGAATTAGAATGGATCGTACGAATGAATTAGAATGGATCGTGCGAATGAATTAGAATTGATCATACGAATGAATTAGAATGGATCGTACGATCCATTCTAATTCATTCGCACGATCCATTCTAATTCATTCGTACGATCCATTCTAATTCATTCGCACGAATGTAACCATTCTAATTCATTCGTACGATCCATTCTAATTCATTCGTACGATCCATTCTAATTCATTCGCACCAATGTATCCATTCTAATTCATTTGCACGATCCATTCTAATTCATTCCTATGATCCATTCTAATTCATTTGTACGATCAATTCTAATACATTCACTCGAATGTATCCATTCTAATTCATTCGTACGATCCATTCTAATTCGTTCATACGATCCATTCTAATTTGTTCGTACGATCCATTCTAATTCGTTCGTACGATCCATTCTAATTCATTCGTACGATCGATTCTAATTCATTCGTACGATCCATTCTAATCCATTCGTACGATCCATTCTAATCCATTCGTATGATCAATTCTAATTCATTCGCACGATCCATTCTAATTCATTCTCACGAATGTAACCTTTCTAATTCATTTGTATGATCCATTCTAATTCATTCGTACGATCCATTCTAATCAATTCGTACGATCCATTCTAATTCAATTCGTGCAATCCTTTCAAATTCATTCGCACAAATGTATCCATTCTAATTCATTCATATGATCCATTCTAATTCATTCGCACGAATGTATCCATTCTAATGCATTCGTACGATCCATTCTAATCCATTCGTACGATCCATTCTAATTCATTCGCATGATCCATTCTAATTCATTCGTACGATCCATTCTAATTTATTCTCACGAATGTAACCTTTCTAATTCATTTGTATGATCCATTCTAATTCATTCGTACGATCCATTCTAATCCATTCGTACGATCCATTCTAATCCATTCGTACGATCCATTCTAATTCATTCGTACGATCTATTCTAATTCATTCTCACAAATGTAACCTTTCTAATTCATTTGTACGATCTATTCTAATTCATTCGTACGATCCATTCTAATTCATTCGTACGATCCATTCTAATCCATTCGTACGATCCATTCTAATTCATTCGCACGAATGTAACCATTCTAATTCATTCGTACGATCCATTCTAATTCATTCCTACGATCCATTCTAATTCATTCGCACGAATGTATCCATTCTAATTCATTTGCACGATCTATTCTAATTCATTCCTATGATCCATTCTAATTCATTCGTACGATCCATTCTAATTCATTCGCTCTAATGTATCCATTCTAATTCATTCGTACGATCCATTGTAATTCATTCATACAATCCATTCAGATTCATTCGCACAAATGTATCCATTCAAATTCATTCGTACGATCCATTCTAATTAATTCGCACGATCCATTCTAATTCAGTCGTATGAATGTATCCATTTTAATTCATTCGTACGATCCATTCTAATTCATTCGTACGATCTAATTCATTCGTACGATCCATTCTAATTCATTCGTACGATTGATTCTAATTTATTCGCACGATCCATTCTAATTCATTCGTACGATCCATTCTAATTCATTCGTATGATCCATTCTAATTTATTCCTTCAAATATATCCATTCTAATTCATTCGTACGATCCATTCTAATTCATTCGCACGATCCATTCTAATTCATTCGTACGATCCATTCTAATTCATTCGTATGATCAATTCTACTTCATTCGTACAATCCATTCTAATTCAGTAGTATGAATGTATCATACGAATGAATTAGAATGGATCATGCGAATGAATTAAAATGGATCGCTCCATTCTTATTCATCGCACAAATGTATCCATTCTAATTTATTCGTACGATCCATTCAAATTCAATCGTATGATCCATTCTAATTCATTCGCACAAATGTATCCATTTTAATTCATTCATACGATCCATTCTAATTTATTCATACGATCCATTCTAATTCATTCGCACGAACTATTCTAATTCATTCATACGATCCATTCTAATTCATTCGCATGAATATATCTATTCTAATTCATTCGTATGATCCATTCTAATTTATTCACAGGATCTATTCTAATTCATTCGTACGATCCATTCTAATTCATTCGTACGATCCATTCTAATTCATTCGCACGAATGTATCATACGAATGAATTAGAATGGATCATGCGAATGAATTAAAATGGATCGTACGAATGGATTAGAATGCATTGTACGAATGAATTAGAATAGATACATTTGTGCGAATGAATTAGATTGCATCGTACGAATGAATTAGAATGGATCGTACGAATGGATGAGAATGGATCGTACGAATGAATTAGAATGGATCGTACGAATGGATTAGAATGGATCGTACGAATGGATTAGAATGGATCGTACGAATGGATTAGAATGGATCGTACGAATGAATTAGAATGGATCATACAAATGAATTAGAAAGGTTACATTCGTGAGAATGAATTAGAATGGATCGTACGAATGAATTAGAATGGATAATGCGAATGAATTTGAATGGATCGTACGAATGAATTAGAATGGATCGAATGAATGATTTAGAATGGATCCATTCGTGCGAATGAATTAGAATAGATCGTAGGAATGAATTAGAATGGATCATTAGAATGGATACATTCGAGCGAATGAATTAGAATAGATCGTAGGAATGAATTAGAATGGATCATACGAATGAATTAGAATGGATCGTGCGAATGAATTAGAGGATTGTACGAATGAATTAGAATGGATACTGTTGAGCGTCCAAATGGTGCGATTTATCCCTTCTTTATAATGCATATCTCATCACTCTTTTACGTAAAACAATCATATTAAAAGTAAAAGTGCGTAAATTCCTTTTCATCATTGCATAACCCATTTTCATACAACACAAACAATATATTACGTTGTAATCATATATTACCTGCATGAGAAATATGGAGGCCGATATTGCAAATTATATTTTAAATTTCTATAGATTAAGTATCATATCAAAATCTGATGGATGTTATTTTATGTTTGATTTTAAGGAAATCGACCCGGTCCTCGATGCAGTCAGCTCAAGAGCGTATGACCAAGCAAGGGATATTCTCATGGCGATTCGATGGAGGTTGCACAGCTCGTGTGGAGGCTTTTCTGATAAGGAATAGAAAAAAGGCCAATTACGATATTCGAAGGAGGAAGGACATCACCGGGCGGACGAATCGCACGATTCGAACTAGAGGAGAAATCCAGATGTGCTACCGAGACTAATGCATCATGATGGTGACTCGAAAAGATGGCACGGCCTTGATCAATTCCATCTAATACACCTTCTTGGATCCCATCTCTCAAATACATCCCTAGCTGCCTCTCATTAAATCCCGAGCCAAAACACCCTTGTTGTCACCATTTCCCACTCTTCATTTTCTGTATTTTAATTTTATTCTTATGTTATTAACAAAAACAAACTCAATTAACCTCTCTCTTTAGAACTCATCTCAACCCTCTATTTCACCAACTTTTCATCGCGTCCATCCAAAACCATGCACCTAAACCTATGCATGCAAGTCAACCGTTTTGTGCACCCAAACCCCCTATTTCCCAAACGTCCAGCACTCCTATACTCCTCTTTTCATAAATGAAACCCGAACCCCAATCAAACCGTTCCAAAGCCATGTGCATGCATGCACCCACCGTCCGATCCAATCACATGCAACATCCCTTTTTATTCCCAACTGATCGCAACTGGTCCTTTCCCGTGCATGAGCCCAAGTTCCTCTCATGGACCATTTGATCCCAGCCATCCATGTTTGTCCAACCAAAGTCCCTTACAATGCATCAACCCATCACAGCCATCCGATTAAGAAAACCCATGCATCGATCAGCTTTAACTCTCTTTTCTCAAAACAAATCTGAGCCGTCCCGAGCCTCCATGCACATGCATGTGTTAACAGCACATACAGCTTTTCTCTTCTCTTCTAACAAATCATAGCCATCCGATTGCTCATCCTTCCATGCATGCATGCATGCATGCATGGCACCGATCCACCCAGCACTCTTTCTTTCATTCCCACCATCCCTGCCATCCGGACTCCAAATCCCAGCCGCCTAATCACATGCAACTCCATTAAACCCAAGCCCATCAAAATCGGATCCCCAGCTGTGACCAAGCCTTCCACGTGAACCATGCAGTAACCCAATCACAGCCGTCCCGAGCATAAAACCCGGCACCGACCTGATCATCTGTCTCTCTCTACCGTATCTCTCCTACCCGATTTTCTTTCTTTCTCATTCCTTATTCATCCCAACCGCCCGGTTATCTCTCTCTCTACCCGATACTCTATCTCTCTAAAACTGAAACTCTAAACCCAGCAGAAATTCCCTCCGGATCTCCCTTACAGTCCCTAGCTCGCTACCCCGTAACCAACCCAGCTGGAGCCCGAGTTTCTCTCTCTAAATCCTTCCATAACCGTCCGTCTCTCTTTCCAGATTTTTCTCTCTTTCTATTAATTTCTCTCTCTAGATCTCCTCCGATCCGTCACTTCTCTTTCTAAATCTCCACCCGAGATTCTCTCTCTCTAGCGCCTAACTTGGCAACCCGATCAGAAAACCTGCGATCAGCCCCCATTCCGATCATCTCTCTCTATCTCCTTCCATAACAGACCCGACGTCTCTAGCTCTACCCGACCTCATCCCAGCCGTCCGTTCAATCCGAGAGCCATACAGTCGTCCTTTGCAAAACCCGAGTCATGCATGGAGCCCCTTCAACCTGAGGACCCTATAAGTAGGGGGACATGGGCATGTGTGGAGAGGAGGGAAGACCGACCCACCCCTCCCCCCAGGGAGGGGCATCTATTTTCCACATAGCTTTCATCAGTTTTTGTTTGTAGAGTGGGTGCGAAGAGATTGAGTGCATTGTAGTCTTTTATTTCTAAAATGATGTTATGAAGTAGTGGTCGTAATTTTTTTTCATTTGTCATTTTTTTTCGTATATGTTCTTCTTCCATAAGTTTTTATTTTATTTCACTTCTCATAATGATAACCATGACGGGAAGGGGAGAACCGACCCACCCCTCCCGCCAGGGAGGGGTATCCAGTTTTTCCAAGAGCTATCATCCATTATTTTGTCGAGAGGGTGCGAAGCAAGTGCGCAATCATGCTGAATTTCTAAATTAGTTGATGTAACCGTATGTGTTATTTCAATAAAGCACTTTTGTCATTTTATTTTTTTGCATTCGTCTTCTTCTTCTGCAATATTATTTTTCTTTATTTTTTTTTCCCGTACTTGCATCATGCCCGGCTAAATTCCCTCCCGCTAGGGAGGGGGGTTCGATACCATAGTGAGTAGTTATCTTTATTTTTCTTACGTATTGCTCTCGATCTCGCTTAATGTATACGCTTCTCAATTAATTGATTTTAATTATGGAGAGCTAGCTCTCCCGTGTTTCCATTCAATTGGGATTCGGGTGATACTTCACACTCCAATAGTTAATCATTGATTAAGTAGGCGAATTATTATGATTTTTTCTTATTTAATTTTTATTATGTAAATTTTTGCAATTGAGTACTAATCTTTCTTCTTCACTATAAGAAGAATTTAGTTCTTGAGATTGCGAGAATATTACATAATAAAATTAGATAAAATGGGTTTTAACTCTAAATTTTCCGCTTGAGATGGTAAAAATTCCGGTCTCAAGTGCAGATAAAAGAGAGTAACATTGCAAGAGAAGTGACTCTTTACTATGGTTTACAAATCCCTCTCTTAGGCGGGATATTTCATCTGTTTTATTTCAATTTGAATTATTAGTTTTCTGTATCTACTTTCTAAAATAAATCATTTTCAAAAATAATAAAAAAAATCTAAACTTCATTCAATTCAATCCAGCTTCTCTTGTGATTTCTTTCTTTTAGGCATCGCACTTACGTGTGGTTCGATCCTTACTTGCCCTTTACTTTTAAAGTTATTTGAGTTATAATTGCAGGTATTGGTTTTTGATTAATAGCTTTCATACAACGACTTAGCAAAAAGCTAGTTATCAGATACATTCATACGACTGAATTAGAATGGATCGTATGAATGAATTAGAATGGTTACATTCGTGAAATGAATTAGAATTGATCGTACGAATAAATTAGAATGGATACATTCGTGCGAATGAATTAGAATGGATCGTACAAATGAATTAGAATGGATCGTACGAATGAATTAGAATAGATCATACGAATAAATTAGAATGGATACAATCGTGCGAATGAATTAGAATAGATCGTAGGAATGAATTAGAATGGATCATACGAATGAATAAGAATGGATCGTGCGAATGAATAAGAATGGATTGTACGAATGAATTAGAATGGATACATTCGTGCGAATGAATTAGAATGGATCATACGAATGAATTAGAATGGATCGTACGAATGAATTCGAATGGATCATAGGAATGAATTAGAATGGATCGTGCAAATGAATTAGAATGGATACATTCGTGCGAATGAATTAGAATGGATCGTAGGAATGAATTAGAATGGATCGTACGAATGAATTGAATGGTTACATTAGTGCGAATGAATTAGAATAGATCGTACGAATGAATTAGAATGGATCGTACGAATGGATTAGAATGGATCGTACGAATGGATTAGAATGGATCGTACGAATGAATTAGAATGGATCATAGGAATGAATTAGAATGGATCGTGCAAATGAATTAGAATGGATACATTCGTGCGAATGAATTAGAATGGATTATAGGAATGAATTAGAATGGATCGTACGAATGAATTAGAATGGTTACATTCGTGCGAATGAATTAGAATGGATCGTACGAATGGATTAGAATGGATCGTACGAATGAATTAGAATGGATCGTACAAATGAATTAGAAAGGTTACATTTGTGAGAATGAATTAGAATGGATCGTACGAATGGATTAGAATGGATCGTACGAATGGACTAGAATGGATCGTACGAATGGATTAGAATGGATCGTACAAATGAATTAGAATGGATCATACAAATTAATTAGAAAGGTTACATTCGTGAGAATGAATTAGAATGGATCGTACGAATGAGTTAGAATGGATCATACGAATGAATTAGAATAGATCATATGAATGAATTAGAATGGATTGTACGAATGAATTAGAATGGATCGTATGAATGAATTAGAATGGTACATTCGTGCGAATGAATTAGAATGGATCGTACGAATGGTTTAGAATGGATCGTACGAATGGATTAAAATGGATCGTATGAATGAATTAGAATGGATACATTCGAGTAAATGAATTAGAATGGATCGCACGAATGAATTAGAATGAATCGTACGAATGGATTAGAATGAATCGTACAAATGGATTAGAATGGATCGTACGAATGGATTAGAATGGATCGTACGAATGAATTAGAATGGATCATACAAATGAATTAGAAAGGTTACATTCGTGAGAATGAATTAGAATGGATCGTACGAATGAATTAGAATGGATCGTACGAATGAATTAGAATGGATACATTCGAGCGAATGAATAAGAATGGATCGTACGAATGAATTAGAATGGAACATAGGAATGAATTAGAATGGATCGTGCAAATGAATTAGAATTGATACATTCGTGCGAATGAATTAGAATGGATCGTAGGAATGAATTAGAATGGATCGTACGAATGAATTAGAATGGTTACATTCGTGCGAATGAATTAGAATGGATCATAGGAATGAATTAGAACGGATCTTGCGAATGAATTAGAAGGGATCGTACGAATGAATTAGAATGGATCGTACGAATGAATTAGAATGGATCGTACGAATGAGTTAGAATGGATACCTTTGTGCATATGAATTAGAATGGATCGTACGAATGAATTAGAATGGATCATATTAATCAATTAGAATGGATCGTACGAATAAATTAGAATGGATACATTCGTGCGAATGAATTAGAATGGATCGTGCGAATCAATTAGACTGGATCGTGCGAATGAATAAGAATGGATCATAAGAATGAATTAGAATGGATCGTACGAATTAATTAGAATGGATACATTCGTGCGAATGAATTAGAATGGATTGTATGAATGAATTAGAATGGATCGTGCGAATGAATAAGAATGGATACATTCGTGCGAATGAATTAGAATGGATCAGACGAATGAATTAGAATGGATCGTACGAACGAATTAGAATGGATCGTATGAATGAATAAGAATGGATCGTAGGAACGAATTAGAATGGATCGTATGAACGAATTAGAATGGATCGTAGGAATCAATTAGAATGGATACATTCGAGCGATTGAATTAGAATGGATCGTGCGAATGAATTAGAATAAATCGTACGAATGCATTAGAGTGGATCGTACGAATGAATTAGAATGAATCGTACGATCCATTCTAATTCATTCGTCCGATCCATTCTAATTCATTCGCACAAATGTATCCATTCTAATTCATTTGTACAATCCATTCTAATTCATTCGCACGATCCATTCTAATTCATTCGTATGATCCATTCTAATTCATTCCTACGATCTATTCTAATTCATTCGCTCGAATGTATCCATTCTAATTCATTCGTACAATCCATTCTAATTCATTCGCACGATCCATTCTAATTCATTCGTATGATCCATTCTAATTCATTCGTACGATCCATTCTAATTCATTCGTATGATCCATTCTAACTCATTCGCACAAATATATCCATTCTAATTCATTCGTACGATCCATTCTAATTCATTCGCACGATCCATTCTAATTCATTTGTACGATCCATTCTAATTCATTCGTACGATCCATTCTTATTCATTTATACGATCCATTCTAATTCATTCGTACGATCCATTTTAATTCAGTCGTATGAATGTGTCATACGAATGAATTAGAATAGATACATTCGTGCGAATGAATTAGAATGGATCGTAGGAATGAATTAGAATGGATCGTACGAATGAATTAGAATGGTTACATTCGTGCGAATGAATTAGAATGGATCGTACGAATGGATTAGAATAGATCGTACGAATGAATTAGAATGAATCGTAAGAATGAATTAGAATGGATCATACGAATGAATTAGAATACATCATGTGAATGAATTAGAATTGATCGTACGTTTGAATTAGATTGAATTGTGTGAATGAATTAGAATGGATACATTCGTGCGAATGAATTAGAATAGATCGTATGAATGAATTAGAATGGATCGTACGAATGAATTAGAATGGATACATTTCTACGAATGAATTAGAATGGATCGTACGAATGAATTAGAATGGATCGTACGAATGAATTAGAATGGATAGTGCGAATGAATTAGAATGGATCGTACGAATGAATTAGAATGGATTATACGAATGAATTACAATAGATCATGCGAATGAATTAGAATGGATCGTACGAAAGAATTAGAATGGATCGTATGAATGAATTAGAATGGATCATACGAATGAATTAGAATCGATCGTGCGAATGAATTAGAATGGATCATACGAATGAATTAGAATGGATACATTTGTGCGATGAATAAGAATGGAGCGTACGAATGAATTAGAATGGAGCGTACGAATGAACTAGAATGGATACATTCTAGCGAATGAATTAGAATGGATCATATGAAAGAATTAGAATGGATTGTGCGAATGAATTAGAATGGATCGTGCGAATGAATTAGAATGGATCGTACAAACGAATTAGAATGGATCGTACGAACGAATTAGAATGGATCATATGAATGAATTAGAATGGATCGTACGAATGAATTAGAATGGTTACATTCGTACGATCCATTCTAATTCATTCGTTCAATCAATTCTAATTCATTCGTACGATCCATTCAAATTCATTCGCATGATCCATTCTAATTCATTCGTACGATCCATTCTAATTCATTCTCACGAATGTAACCTTTCTAATTCATTTGTATGATCCATTCTAATTCATTCGTACGATCCATTCTAATCCATTCGTACGATCCATTCTAATCCATTCGTACGATCCATTCTAAATCATTCTCACAAATGTAACCTTTCTAATTCATTTGTACGATCCATTCTAATTCATTCGTACGATCCATTCTAATCCATTCGTACGATCCATTCTAATCCATTCGTACGATCCATTCTAATTCATTCGCACGAATGTTACCATTCTAATTCATTCGTACGATCCATTCTAATTCATTCCTACGATCCATTCTAATTCATTCGCACGAATGTATCCATTCTAATTCATTTGCACGATCCATTCTAATTCATTCCTATGACCCATTCTAATTCATTCGTACGATCCATTCTAATTCATTCTCACGAATGTAACCTTTCTAATTCATTTGTATGATCCATTCTAGTTCATTCGTACGATCCATTCTAATCCATTCGTACGATCCATTCTAATCCATTCGTACGATCCATTCTCATCCATTCGTACGATCCATTCTAATTCATTCGTACGATGCAATCTAATTCATTGGCACAAATGTATCTATTCTAATTCATTCGTACAATGTGTTCTAATCCATTCGTACGATCCATTCTAATCCATTTGTACGATCCATTCTAATTCATTCGCACGAATGTAACCATTCTAATTCATTCATATGATCCATTCTAATTCATTTGTACGATCCATTCTAATTCATTCGTATGATCCATTCTAATTCATTCGTACGATCCATTCTAATTCATTTGCATGAATGTGTTCATTCTAATTTATTCGTACGAATGAATTAGAATGGATCGTACGAACGAATTAGAATTAGAATGGTTACATTCATGCGAATGAATTAGAATGGATCGTACAAATGGATTAGAATGGATCGTACGAATGGATTAGAACACATTGTACGAATGAATTAGAATAGATACATTTGTGCGAATGAATTAGATTGCATCGTACGAATGAATTTGAATGGATTGTACGAATGAATTAGAATGGATCGTACGAATGAATTAGAATGGATCATGCGAATGAATTAGAATAGATCGTACGAATGAATTAGAATGGATCGTACGAATAAATTAGAATAGATCGTGCGAATGAATTAGAATGGATCGTACGAATGAATTAGAATGGATACATTCGTGCGAATGAATTAGAATAGATCATAGGAATGAATTAGAATGGATCGTATGAATGAATTAGAATGGTTACATTCGTGCGAATGAATTAGAATGGATCGTACGAATGAATTAGAATAGATCGTATGAATAAATAAGAATGGATCGTACGAATGAATTAGAATGGATCGTGCGAATGAATTAGAATGAATCGTACGAATGAATTAGAATGGATCGTGCGAATGAATTAGAATGGATTGTACGAATGAATTAGAGTGGATCGTACGAATGAATTAGAATGGATACATTCGAGCGAATGAATTAGAATGGATCATACGAATGAATTAGAATGGATCATAGGAATGAATTAGAATGGATCGTGCAAATGAATTAGAATGGATACATTCGTGCGAATGAATTAGAATGGATCGTAGGAATGAATTAGAATGGATCGTACGAATGAATTAGAATGGTTACATTTGTGCGAATGAATTAGAATTGATCGTACAAATGGATTAGAATGGATCGTACGAATGGATTAGAATGGATCGTACCAATGGACTAAAATAGATCGTACGAATGAATTAGAATGGATCATGCGAATGAATTAGAATACATCGTACGAATGAATTAGAATGGATCATATGAATGAATTAGAATGGTTACTTTCGTGCGAATGAATTAGAATGGATCGTACAAATGGATTAGAATGGATCGTACAAATGGATTAGAACGCAATGTACGAATGAATTAGAATAGATACATTTGTGCGAATGAATTAGATTGCATCGTACGAATGAATTAGAATCGATCGTACGAATGGATTAGAATGGATTGTACGAATTGATTAGAATGGATCATACGAATGGATTAGAATGGATCGTACGAATGAATTAGAATGGATCATACAAATGAATTAGAAAGGTTACATTCGTGAGAATAAATTAAAATGGATCGTACGAATGAATTAGAATGGATCATAGGAATGAATTAGAATGGATCGTGCAAATGAATTAGAATGGATACATTCGTGCGAATGAATTAGAATGGATCGTACGAATAAATTAGAATGGATCATACGAATGAATTAGAATGGATACATTCGAGTGAATGAATTAGAATGGATCGTACGAATGAATTAGAATGAATCATACGAATGAATTAGAATGGATCATGCGAATGAATTTGAATGGATTGTACGAATGAATTAGAATGAATCGTACGATCCATTCTAATTCATTCTCACAAATGTAACCTTTCTAATTCATTTGTATGGTCCATTCTAATTCATTCGTACGATCCATTCTAATTCATTCGTACGATCCATTCTAATTCATTCGCACGAATGTAACCATTCTAATTCATTCATATGATCCATTCTAATTTATTCGTACGATCCATTCTAATTCATTGGTATGATCCATTCTAATTCATTCGTACGATCCATTCTAATTCATTTTCATGAATGTATCCATTCTAATTTACTCGTACGATCCAGTCTAATTCATTCGAACGATCCATTCTAATTCATTCACACGAATATATCCATTCTAATTCATTCATATGATCCATTCTAATCCATTCATGCGAATGAATTAGAATGGATCATATGAAAGAATTAGAATGGATCGTGCGAATGAATTAGAATGGATCATAGGAATGAATTAGAATGGATTGTGCAAATGAATTAGAATGGATCGTATGAATGAATAAGAATGGATCGTACGAATGAATTAGAATGGATGCATTTGTGCGAATGAATTAGAATGGATCGTGCGAATGAATTAGAATGGATCGTACGAATCAATTAGAATGGATACATACAAATGAATTAGAAAGGTTACATTTGTGAGAATGAATTAGAATGGATCGTACGAATTAGAATGGATAGTACGAATGAATTAAAATGGATACATTCATACGACTGAATTAGAATGGATCGTGCGAATTAATTAGAATGGATCGTACGAATGAATTTGAATGGATACATTTGTGCGAATGAATTAGAATGGATCGTACGAATGAATTAAACTGGATCGTACGAATAAATTAGAATGGATACATTCATACGAATGAATTAGAATGGATCGTACGAATGGATTAGAATGGATCGTACGAATGGATTAGAATGGATCATACAAATGGATTAGAATGGATCGTACGAATGAATTAGAATGGATCATACAAATGAATTAGAAAGGATACCTTCGAGCGAATGAATTAGAATGGATCCATTCAAATTCATTCGCATGATCCATTCTAATTCATTCGTTAGATCCATTCTAATTCATTCGTACGATCCATTCAAATTCATTCGTACGGTCCATTCTAATTCATTCGTACGATCCATTCTAATTCATTCTCACAAATGTATCCATTCTAATTAATTCGTACGATCCATTCTAATTCATTCATACGATCCATTCTAATTCATTCGTATGATCCATTCTAATTCATTCGCATAATCTATTCTAATTCATTCGTACGATCCATTCTAATTCATTCCTACGATCCATTCTAATTCATTCGCACGAATGTATCCATTCTAATTCTTTTGCACGATCCATTCTAATTCATTCGTACGATCCATTCTAATTCATTCGCTCGAATGTATCCATTCTAATTCATTCATACGATCCATTCTAATTCATTCGCTCGAATGTATCCATTCTAATTCATTCATACGATCCATTCTAATTCATTCGTACGATCCATTCTAATTCATTCGTACGATCTATTCTAATTCATTCGCACGATCTATTCTAATTCATTCGTACAATCCATTCTAATTCATTCGTACGATCCATTCTAATTCATTCGCACTATCCATTCTAATTCATTCGTACGATCCATTCTAATTCATTCGTACGATCCATTCTAATTCATTCGTATGATCCATTCTAACTTATTCGTTCAAATATATCCATTCTAATTTATTCGTATGATCCATTCTAATTCATTCGTATGATCCATTCTAACTTATTCGTTCAAATATATCCATTCTAATTCGTTCGTACGATCCATTCTAATTCATTCGCACGATCCTTTCTAATTCATTCGCACGAATGTATCCATTCTAATTCATTTGCACGATCCATTCTAATTCATTCGTACGATCCATTGTTATTCATTCATACGATCCATTCTAATTCATTCGCACAATCCATTCTAATTCATTCGTACGATCTGTTTGGGGATATTTTTCACTGGTCCGTGCGGTCTCCCTGTAAGACAAAGAAAAACGTAAGAACGGCTGGCTCCCTTAGGAGCGCAGGCCCTCCGATGCTCAAGTCAGTCTCAGGTGATCAATGGAGAGCTGTAGTAGACGAAAGTGGTAGGGATGAAGGTTTCGAACCTGTACTTTGGAGCTTGGGGGTGTGTATTTATAGACTTGGGCGGCCTACCAATGCACGACACGTGGAGGTTCTTTCGGGTGCCTTCCAGTCCCCCATGTTCTGGCCCACATATGGGCCTGACAGTCCTTGGTACCTGAGCCCCTGACATTCTTTGTCGTCTAGCTCGCCAGGTGATGCAATGGGGGAGAATATTTATCTGTTTTGTCACTGCCAGGTGGCTATTTCTGGAATGTTCAGGTCTGGGAGGTCTCAAGCCAACTCTGACGGGCTTCCGTGGACTACAATCGTCCACTTAGCTTCAGAGGGGTTTCGACACCTGGCAGCCTTTGTCAAGAGTCGGGCTCTTAGGAGGGCGACCTCTTCGACAAGGGGTTTGGGTGATCCGCCGCTTTCTCCCTGTTGTCAAGAGTCGGGCTTCGGGGAGGGCGACCTCTTCGACGACGGGAGCAGCCCGGCGATCTCTTCGAGCGCTCTACTGGTGTTCGTTGATGCCCTTCTAAGTTTTCTCTTTGGCCAAAGTTCCTGCACGAGCCCCGGGGCGGGCTCCAGTGTGAGAGATGGGGCGAGCTCCTTCTCAAGCTGGGGGGCGAGGATGCGCTCCCGTGCGAGTTCCTTGTCCCTTGGATTCCTGGGGTCTATGAGATCCATAGAAAGAGGCGAGCTTCTTGCGAGCTGGGGGGAGCGAGTGCCTCCGAGCTGTGGGGCGAGCTCCTACGCATTCGGGTATAAGTCCCCTCATAGTCCAATGTGGATCCCGCTCCCAGTTAAGATGATACTGCGAGCTGGGGGGGCGAGCTCCTTGCGAGCCGGGGCGAGCTCCTTGCGAGCTGTTGGGCGAGCTCCATGCGAGCAGTTGGGCGAGCTCATTGCAAGCTGTGCGGCGAGCTCCTTACGAGCTGTGGGGCGAGCTCCTTATGAGCTGTTGGGGGTGAGCTCCTTGCGAGCTGTTTGGGGTGAGCTCCTTACGGGCTGTTGGGGAGCGAGCTACTTCAAGTGCCCGTACAGCCCAATGTGGATCTCGCTTCCAGTTGAGATGAGTGTGACTTGATAGCGCGCTCTTCGACATGTGATTTTTGACTACCCCCAACACGATCCATTCTAATTCATTCGTATGAATGTATCCATTCTAATTCATTTGCACGATCCATTCTAATTCATTCCTATGATCCATTCTAATTCATTCGTACGATCCATTCTAATTCATTCGCTCGAATGTATCCATTCTAATTCATTCGTACGATCCATTCTAATTCATTCATACGATCTATTCTAATTCGTTCGTACGATCCATTCTAATTCGTTCGTACGATCCATTCTAATTCATTCGTACGATCCTTTCTAATTCATTCGCACGATCCATTCTAATTCTTTCATATGATCCATTCTAATTCATTCGCACGAATGTATCCATTCTAGTTCATTCGTACGCTCCATTCTAATTCATTCGTATGCTCCATTCTTATTCATTGCACAAATGAATCCATTCTAATTTATTCGTACGATCCATTCAAATTCAATCGTATGATCCTTTCTAATTCATTCGTACGATACATTTGTGCGAATGAATTAGAATGGATCATACGATTGAATTTGAGTGGATCGTACGAATAAATTAGAATGGATACATTTGTGCGATGAATAAGAATGAACCATTCTAATGCATTCGTACGATCCATTCTAATTCATTCGTCCGATCCATTCTAATTCATTCGTACGAATGTATCCATTCTAATTCATTCGTGCAATCCATTCTAATTCATTCGCACGATCCATTCTAATTCATTCGTATGATCCATTCTAATTCATTCCTACAATCCATTCTAATTCATTCGTACGATCCATTCTAATTCATTCGCATGAATGAATCCATT
This sequence comes from Chamaelirium japonicum, assembly GCA_947650365.1. Lineage (NCBI taxonomy): Eukaryota > Viridiplantae > Streptophyta > Magnoliopsida > Liliales > Melanthiaceae > Chamaelirium > Chamaelirium japonicum. The sequence goes on from CANTAL010000227.1 coordinate 124,311, forward strand.
CTAATTCATTCGTACAATCCATTCTAATTCATTCGCACGATCCATTCTAATTCATTTGTATGATCCATTCTAATTCATTCCTACGATCTATTCTAATTCATTCGCTCGAATGTATCCATTCTAATTCATTCGATCGATCCATTCTAATTCATTCGTACGATCCATTCAAATTCATTCGCATGATCCATTCTAATTCATTCGTATGATCCATTCTAATTCATTCCTATGATCTATTCTAATTCATTCGCTCGAATGTATCCATTCTAATTCATTCGTACGATCCATTCTAATTCATTCGTACGATCCATTCTAATTCATTCGCACGAATGTAACCATTCTAATTCGTTCGTACGATCCATTCTAATTCGTTCGCTCGAATGTATCCATTCTAATTCATTCGTACGATCCATTCTAATCCATTCGTACGATCCACTCTAATTCATTCGTATGATCCATTCTAATTCGTAGGAATGAATTAGAATGGATCGTACGAATGAATTAGAATGGATCGTGCAAATGAATTAGAATGTATACATTCGTGCGAATGAATTACAATGGATCATAGGAATGAATTAGAATGGATCGTACGAATGAATTAGAATGGTTAAATTCGTGCGAATGAATTAGAATGGATCGTACGAATGAATTAGAATGGATACATTCGAGCGAATGAATTAGAATGGATCGTACGAATGAATTAGAATAGATCGTACGAATGAATTAGAATGGATACATTCATACGACTGAATTAGAATGGATCGTGCAAATTAATTAGAATGGATCGTACGAATGAATTTGAATGGATACATTTGTGCGAATGAATCTGAATGGATTGTATGAATGAATTACAATGGATCGTATGAATGAATTAGAATGGATCGTACGAATGAATTAGAATAGCTCATACGAATGAATTAGAATGAATTAGAATGGATAGTGCGAATGAATTAGAATGGATCGTACGAATGAATTAGAATGGATTGTACGAATGAATTAGAATAGATCGTGTGAATGAATTAGAATGGATCGTACAAATGAATTAGAAAGGTTACATTTGTGAGGATGAATTAGAATGGATCGTACGAATGGATTAGAATGGATCGTACGAATGGATTAGAATGGATCATACAAATGAATTAGAAAGGTTACATTCGTGAGAATGAATTAGAATGGATCGTGCGAATTAATTAGAATGGATCTTACGAATGGATTAGAATGGATCGTACGAATGAATTAGAATGGATCGTACAAATGAATTAGAAAGGTTACATTTGTAAGAATGAATTAGAATGGATCGTACGAATGAATTAGAATGGATCGTACGAATGTATTAGAATGGATCGTACGAATGGATTAGAATGGATCGTACGAATGGATTAGAATGGATACATTCGTGCGAATGAATTAGAATGGATCGTAGGAATGAATTAGAATGGATCATACGAATGAATTAGAATGGTTACATTCGTGCGAATGAATTAGAATGGATCATACGAATGGATTAGAACGGATCGTACAAATGAATTAGAATGGATACATTCGAGCGAATGAATTAGAATAGATCATAGGAATGAATTAGAATGGATCATACGAATGAATTAGAATGGATCGTGCGAATGAATTAGAATGGATTGTATGAAAGAATTAGAATGGATCATACGAATGAATTAGAATGGATACATAGGAATGAATTAGAATGGATCGTACGAATGATTCGAGCGAATGAATTAGAGTAGATCGTAGGAATGAATTAGAATGGATCATATGAATGAATTAGAATGGATCATAGGAATGAATTAGAATGGATCGTGCAAATGAATTAGAATGGATATATTCGTGCGAATGAATTAGAATGGATCAAAGGAATGAATTAGAATGGATCGTACGAATGAATTAGAATGGTTACATTCGTGCGAATGAATTAGAATGGATCGTACGAATGGATTAGAATGGATCGTACTTCTAATTCATTCGTACGATCCATTCTAATTCATTCGTATGATTCATTCTAATTCATTCGTACGATCCATTCTAATTCATTCGTACGATCCATTTTAATTCATTCGCACTATCCATTCTAATTCATTCATATGATCCATTCTAATTCATTCGTATGATCAATTCTAATTCATTTGTACGATCCATTCTAATTCATTCGTACGATCCATTCTAATTCATTCGCACAAATGTATCCATTCTAATTCATTCGTACGATCCATTCTAATGCATTCGTACGATTCATTCTAATTCATTCGCCCGATCCATTCTAATTCATTCGTATGATCCATTCTAATTCATTCGTATGATCAATTCTAATTCATTCGTACGATTCATTCCAATTCATTCGTACGAACCATTCTAATTCATTCGCACAAATATATCCATTCTAATTCATTCGTACGATCCATTCTAATGCATTCGTACGATTGATTCTAATTCATTCGCACGAATGTATCCATTCTAATTCATTCGCACAATCCATTCTAATCCATTCGTACGATCCATTCTAATTCATTCGCACAAATGAATTAGAATGGATCGTACAAATGAATTAGAATGGATACATTCGTACGAATGGATTAGAATGGATCGTACGAATGGATTAGAATGGATCGTACGAATGCATTAGAATGGATCATACGAATAAATTAGAATGGATCGTATCATTCGTACGATCCATTCTAATCCATTTGTACGATCCATTCTAATTCATTCGTACGATCCATTCTAATTCATTCTCAAAAATATAACCTTTCTAATTCATTTGTACGATCCATTCTAATTCATTCGTACGATCCATTCTAATTCATTCGTATGATCCATTCTAATTCATTCGTACAATCCATTCTAATTCATTTGCATGAATGTATCCATTCTAATTCATTCAGACAATCCATTCTAATTCATTCGCACGATCCATTCTAATTCATTCGGATGATCCATTCTAATTCATTCCTACGATCCATTCTAATTCATTCGCACAAAACATTCTTATTCATTCGTACGATCCATTCAAATTCATTCGCATGATCCATTCTAATTCATTCGTACGATCCATTCTAATTTATTCTCAAGAATGTAACCTTTCTAATTCATTTGTATGATCCATTCTAATTCATTCGCACGATCTATTCTAATTTATTCGCACGATCCATTCTAATTCATTCGTCCGATCTAGAATGGATCGTGCGAATGAATTAGAATGGATCGTACGATGCATTAGAAAGGATACATTCGTGCGAATGAATTAGAATGGATCATACGAATGAATTAGAATGGATACATTTGTGCGAATGAATTTGAATGGATTGCACGAATTGAATTAGAATGGATCGTATGAATGGATTAGAATGGATCGTACGTTTGAATTAGTATGGATCATACAAATGAATTAGAAAGGTTACATTCGTGAGAATGAATTAGAATGGATCGTGCGAATGATTTAGAATGGATCATACAAATGAATTAGAAAGGTTACATTCATGAGAATGAATTAGAATGGATCGTACGAATGAATTAGAATGGATCATGCGAATGAATTTGAATGGATCCATTCTAATTCATTCGCTTGAATGTATCCTTTCTAATTCATTTGTATGATCCATTCTTATTCATTCACACGATCCATTCTAATCCATTCTAATCCATTCGTACGATCCAGTCTAATTCATTCGTATGAATGTATCCATTCTAATTTATTCGAACGATCCAGTCTAATTCATTCGTGCGATCTATTCTAATTCATTCGCACAAATATATCCATTCAAATTCATTCGTACGATCCATTCTAATTAATTCGCACGATCCATTCTAATTCAGTCGTATGAATGTATCCATTTTAATTCATTCGTACGATCCATTCTAATTCGTACGATCCATTCTAATCCATTCGTACAATCCATTCTAATTCATTCGTACGAATCCATTCTAATTCATTTGTACGATCCATTCTAATTCATTCGATCGATCCATTCTAATTCATTCGTACGATCCATTCTAATTCATTCGCATGATCCATTCTAATTCGTCCGATCCATTCTAATTCATTCGTACGATCCATTCTAATCCATTCGCACGATCCATTCTAATTCTTTCATATGATCCATTCTAATTCATTCGCACGAATGTATCCATTCTAGTTCATTCGTACACTCCATTCTAATTCATTCGTACGCTCCATTCAAATTCATTCGCACTATCCATTCTAATTCATTCGTACGATCCATTCTAATTCATTCGTACGATCTATTCTAATTCATTCGCACGAATGTAACCATTCTAATTCATTCGTACGAATGAATGCATTAGAATGGATCGTACGAAAGCATTGTACGAATGAATTAGAATGGATACATTTGTACGAATGAATTAGAATGGATCGTGCGAATGAATTAGAATGGATACATTCGTGCGAATAAATTAGAATGGATCGGACGAATGAATTAGAATGGATCGTGCGAATGAATTAGAATGGATCATGCGAATGAATTTGAATGGAGCGTACGAATGAAGTAGAATGGAGCGTACGAAAGAACTACAATGGATACATTCGTGCGAATGAATTAGAATGGATCATATGAAAGAATTAGAAGGGATCGTTCGAATGAATTAGAATGGATCGTGCGAATGAATTAGAATGGATCGTACGAATGAATTAGAATGGATCGTGCGAATGAATTAGAATGGATTGTACGAATGAATTAAAATGGATACATTTGTGAGAATGAATTAGAATAGATTAGAATGGATCATACGAATTGATTAGAATCTATTCTAATTCATTTGTATGATCCATTCTAATTCATCGCACGATCCATTCTAATTCATTCGCACGAATGTATCCATTCTAATTCATCCGCACGATCCATTCTAATTCATTCGTACAAATGTATCCATTCTAATTCATTCGTACAATGCGTTCGTACGATCCATTCTAATGCATTCATTCGTACGAATGAATTAGAATGGTTACATTCGTGTGAATGAATTAGAATAGATTGTACGAATGAATTAGAATGGATCGTATGAATAAATTAGAATAGATCGTGCAAATGAATTTGAATGGAGCGTACGAATGAATTAGAATGGAGCGTACGAATGAACTAGAATGGATACATTCGTGCGAATGAATTAGAATGGATCATATGAAAGAATTAGAATGGATCGTGCGAATGGATTAGAATGGATCGTACGATGAATTAGAATGGATCGGACGAATTAGAATGGATCATGCGAATGAATTAGAATGGATCGTACGAATGAATTAGAACGGATCGTGCGAATGAATTAGAATGGATCGTACGAATGAATTAGAATGGATTCGTACGAATGAATTAGAATGGATCGTACGAATGGATTAGAATGGATCGTACGAATTAGAATGGATCGTGTGAATGAATTAGAATGGATCGTATGAATAAATAAGAATGGATCGTACGAATGAATTAGAATGGATCGTAGGAATGAATTAGAATGGATCGTACGAATGAATTAGAATGAATCGTACGAATGAATTAGAATGGATCGTACGATGTTCGAATGGATCGTACGAATGAATTAGAATGGATCGTGCGAAATAATTAGAATGGATACATTCGTGCGAATGAATTAGAATGGATCGTACGAAAGGATTAGATTGGATCGTACGAATGGATTAGAATGGATCGTACGAATGAATTAGAATGGATCGTACGAATGAATTAGAAAGGTTACATTAGTGAGAATGAATTAGAATGGATCGTACGAATGAATTAGAATGGATTGTACGAATAAATTAGAATGGGTCGTGCGAATGAATTAGAATGGATACATTCATGCAAATGAATTAGAATGGATCATACGAATGAATTAAAATGGATCGTACGAATGAATTAGAATGGATCGTACGAATGGATTAGAATGGATCGTACGAATGGATTAGAACGCATTGTACGAATGAATTAGAATAGATATATTTGTATGAATGAATTAGAATGGATCGTACGAATGAATTAGAATGGATATATTTGAAAGAATAAATTAGAATGGATCATACGAATGAATTAGAATGGATCGTACGAATGAATTAGAACGGATCGTGCGAATGAATTAGAATCGATCGTACGAATGAATTAGAATGGATCGTACGAATGAATTAGATCGTACGAATGAATTTGAATGGATCGTATGAATGAATTAAAATGGATACATTCGAGCGAATGAATTAGAATGGATACATTTGTGCGAATGAATTAGAATGGATCGTACGAATGAATTAGAATGGATCGTACGATGCAATCTAATTCATTCGTACAATGCGTTCTAATCCATTCGTACGATCCATTATAATTCATTCGTATGATCTATTCTAATTCGTTCGTACGATCCATTCTAATTCGTTCGTACGATCCATTCTAATTCGTTCGTACGATCCATTCTAATTCGTTCGTACGATCCATTCTAATTCATTCGTACGATCCATTCTAATTCATTCGCACGATCCATTCTGATTCATTCGTATGATCCATTCTAATTCATTCCTACGATCTATTCTAATTCATTCGTATGATCCATTCTAATTCATTCGTTCGATCCATTCTAATTCATTCGTACAATCCATTCAAATTCATTCACATAATCCATTCTAATTCATTCGTACGATCCATTCTAATTCATTCTCACGAATGTAACCTTTCTAATTCATTTGTATGATCCATTCTAATTCATTCGTACGATCCATTCTAATCCATTCGTACGATCCATTCTAATCTATTCGTATGATCCATTCTAATTTATTCGTGCGATCCATTCTAATTCATTCGTATGAATGTATCCATTCTAATTCATTCATGCGATCCATTTTCATTCATTCGTACGATCCATTCTAATTCATTGGTACGATCTAATTCATTCGTACGATCCATTCTAATTCATTCGTACGATCGATTCTAATTCATTCGCACGATCCATTCTAATTCATTCGTACGAATGGATTAGAACGCATTGTACGAATGAATTAGAATAGATACATTTGTGCGATGAATTAGAAGGGATCGTACGTTTGAATTAGATTGGATCGTACGAATTAATTAGAATGGATACATTCGTGCGAAAAATTTAGAATGGATCGTACAAATGAATTAGAAATGGTTACATTCGTGCGAATGAATTAGAATGGTTACATTCGTGCGAATGAATTAGAATGGATCGTATGAATGGATTAGAATGGATCGTACGAATGGATTAGAATTGATTGTACGAATGAATTAGAATGGATCGTACAAATGAATTAGAAATGTTACATTTGTGAGAATGAATTAGAATGGATCGTACCAATGAATTAGAGTGGATCGTACGAATTGTTTAGAATGGATCGTACGAATGGATTAGAACGGATCGTACGAATGGATTAGAATGGATTGTACGAATGAATTAGAATGGATCATACGAATGAATTAGAATGGATCATACGAATGAATTAGAATGGATACATTCGTGTGAATGAAATAGAATGGATTGTGCGAATGAATTAGAATGGATCATAGGAATGAATTAGAATGGATCGGGCAAATGAATTAGAATGGATACATTCATGCGAATGAATTAGAATGGATCGTAGGAATGAATTAGAATGGATCGTACGAATGAATTAGAATGGTTACATTCGTGCGAATGAATTAGAATGGATCGTACGAATGGATTAGAATGGATCGTACGAATGAATTAGAATGGATCGTACAAATGAATTAGAAAGGTTACATTTGTGAGAATGAATTAGAATGGATCGTACGAATGAATTAGAATGGATCGTACGAATGGATTAGAATGGATCGTATGAATGAATTAGAATAGATCGTATGAATGAATTAGAATGAATCATGCGAATGAATTAGAATGGATTGCACGAATGAATTAGAATGGATACATTTGTGCGAATGAATTAGAATGGATCGTGCGAATGAATTAGAATGGATCGTACGAATGAATTAGAATGGATATATTTATGCGAATGAATTAGAATGGATCGAACGAATGAATTAGAATGGATACATTTGTGCGAATGAATTAGAATGGATCGTACAAATCAATTAGAATGGATCGTACGAATGAATTCGAATGGATACATTTGTGCGAATGAATTAGAATGGATCGTACGAATGAATTAGAATGGATTGAACGAATGAATTAGATCGTACGAACGAATTATAATCGATCGTACGAATGAATTAGAATGGATACCTTCGAGTGAATGAATTAGAATGGATCGTACGAATGAATTAGAATGGATCATAAGAACGAATTAGAATGGATCGTGCAAATGAATTAGAATGGATACATTTGTGCGAATGAATTAGAATGGATCGTACGAATGAATTAGAATGGATCATACGAATGAATTAGAATGGTTACATTCGTTCGAATGAATTAGAATGCATCGTACGAATGGTTTAGAATGGATCGTACGAATGGATTAGAATTGATTGTACGAATGAATTAGAATGGATCGTACAAATGAATTAGAATGGTTACTTTTGTGAGAATGAATAAGAATGGATCGTACGAATGAATTAGAATGGATCGTACGAATGGATTAGAGACGATCGTACGAATGGATTAGAATAGATCGTATGAATGGATTAGAATGGATCGTACGAATGAATTAGAATGGATCATACAAATGAATTAGAAAGGTTATATTCGTGAGAATGAATTAGAATGGATCGTACGAATGAATTAGAATGGATCATACGAATGAATTAGAATGGATCGTACGAACGAATTAGAATAGATCGTATGAACGAATTAGAATGGATCATTTGAACGAATTAGCATGGATCGTACGAATGAATTAGAATGGATACATTTGTACGATCCATTCTAATTCATTCGTACGTTCCATTCTTATTCATTCGTACGATCCATTCAAATTCATTCGCATGATCCATTCTTATTCATTCGTACGATCCATTCTAATTCATTCTCACAAATGTAACCTTTCTAATTAATTTGTACGATCCATTCTAATTCATTCGTACGATCCATTCTAATCCATTCGTACGATCCATTCTAAACCATTCGTACGATCCATTCTAATTCATTCGCAAGAATGTAACTATTCTAATTCATTCGTACGATCCATTCTAATTCATTCCTACGATCCATTCTAATTCATTCGCACGAATGTATCCATTCTAATTCATTTGCATGATCCATTCTAATTCATTCCTATGATCCATTCTAATTCATTCGTACGATCCATTCTAATTCATTCGCTCGAATGTATCCATTCTAATTCATTCGTACGATCCACTCTAATTCGTTCGTACGATCTAATTCATTCGTACGATCCATTCTAATTCATTCGCACAAATGTATCCATTCTAATTCATTCATATGATCCATTCTAAGTCATTCGTACGATCCATTCTAATTCATTGGCACAAATATATCCATTCTTATTCATTCGTTCGATCCATTCTAATTCATTCGCATAAATATATCCATTCGAATTCATTCGTACGATCCATTCTAATTCATTCGCACGATCCATTCTAATTCATTCGCACAAATGTATCCATTCTAATTCATTCGTACGATCCATTCTAATCCATTCGTACGATCCATTCTAATCCATTCGTACGATCCATTCTAATCCATTCATACGATCCATTCTAATTCATTCTCACAAATGTAACCTTTCTATTTCATTTGTACGATCCATTCTAATTCATTCATATGATCCATTCTAATCCATTTGTACGATCCATTCTAATCCATTCGTACGATCCATTCTAATTCATTCGCACGAATGTAACCATTCTAATTCATTCGTACGATCCATTCTAATTCATTCCTACGATCCATTCTAATTCATTCGCACGAATGTATCCATTCTAATTCATTTGCACGATCCATTCTAATTCATTCCTATGACCCATTCTAATTCATTCGTACGATCCATTCTAATTCATTCGCTCAAATGTATCCATTCTAATTGATTCGTACGATCCATTCTAATTTGTTCATACGATCCATTCTAATTCATTCGTACGATCCATTCTAATCCATTCGTACGATCCATTCTAATTCATTCGTACAAATGAATTAGAATGGATCGTATGAATGAATAAGAATGGATCGTACGAATGAATTAGAATGGATCGTACGAATGAATTAGAATGAATCGTACGAATGAATTAGAATGGATACATTCGAGCGAATGAATTAGAATGGATCGTACGAATGAATTAGAATGGATCATAGGAATGAATTAGAATGGATCGTGCAAATGAATTAGAATGGATACATTCGTGCGAATGAATTAGAATAGATCGTAGGAATGAATTAGAATGGATCGTACTAATGAATTAGAATGGTTACATTCGTACGAATGAATTAGAATGGATCGTACGAATGAATTAGAATGGATCGTGCGAATGAATTAGAATTGATCATACGAATGAATTAGAATGGATCGTACGAATGAATTAGAATGGATCGTGCGAATGAATTAGAATGAATCGTACGAATGAATTAGAATGGATCGTACGAACGAATTAGAATGGATCGTATGAACGAATTAGAATGGATCGTACGAATGAATTAGAATGGATACATTCGAGCGAATAAATTAGAATGGATCGTACGAATGAATTAGAATGGATCATAGGAATGAATTAGAATGGATCTTGCAAATGAATTAGAGTGGATACCTTTGTGCATATGAATTAGAATGGATCGTACGAATGAATTAGAATGGATCATATTAATGAATTAGAATGGATCGTACGAATGAATTAGAATGGATACATTCGTGCGAATGAATTAGAATGGATCGTGCGAATCAATTAGACTGGATCGTGCGAATGAATAAGAATGGATCATACGAATGAATTAGAATGGATCGTACGAATTAATTAGAATGGATACATTCGTGCGAATGAATTAGAATAGATTGTATGAATGAATTAGAATGGATCGTACGAATGAATTAGAATGGTTACATTCGTGCGAATGAATTAGAATGGATCGTACGAATGGATTAGAATGGATCGTACGAATGAATTAGAATGGATCGTACAAATGAATTAGAAAGGTTACATTTGTGAGAATGAATTAGAATGGATCGTACGAATGGATTAGAATGGATCGTACAAATGGATTAGAATGGATCGTACAAATGGATTAGAATGGATCATACGAATGAATTAGAATAGATCATAGGAATGAATTAGAATGGATCGTACGAATGGATTAGAATGGATCGTACGAATGAATTAGAATGGATCGTACAAATGAATTAGAAAGGTTACATTTGTGGGAATGAATTAGAATGGATCGTACGAATGAATTAGAACGGATCGTACAAATGGATTAGAATGGATCATATGAATGAATTAGAATGGATCGTACGAATGAATTAGAATGGATCGTGTGAATGAATTAGAATCGATTGTACGAATTAATTAGAATGGATCGTACGAATGAATTAGATCGTACGAATGAATTAGAATGGTTCGTACGAATGAATTAAAATGGATACATTCGAGCGAATGAATTAGAAAGGTTACATTTGTGAGAATGAATTAGAATGGATCATACGAATGAATTAGAATGGATCGTACGAATGGATTAGAATGGATCGTACGAATTGATTAGAATGGATTGTACGAATGGATTAGAATGGATCGTATGAATTAATTAGAATGGATCATACAAATGTATTAGAAAGGTTACATTCGTGAGAATGAATTAGAATAGATCGTACGAATGAATTAGAATGGATCATTCGAATGAATTTGAATGGATCGCACGAATGAATTAGAATGGATCGAACAAATGAATTAGAATGGATACATTCGAGCGAATGAATTAGAATAGATCGTAGGAATGAATTAGAATGGATCATACGAATGAATTAGAATGGATCGTGCGAATGAATTAGAATGGTGTTGAGCGTCCATTTGGTGCGATTTATCCTTTCTTTTTCATGCACATAGCGTCACTTTGCTACGTAAAACTTTCATAATGCACGTAAACTGCATGAGTCTCTTTGCACCACGATATAGTAGACTCTCATACGAACCCAACGGCATATTGGTTCGCTCTCATACATTGCATGCATGAAAGATACAGAGCCTCATAGTCCAAATTATCCTTTTATCGATAATCGCGTTTGAATCTGATAAGCGTCATCTCATCTGTGTTTTTCAGGGAATTGATCCGGTTTTCGATGCAGTCAGCTCAAAGACTTCATGACCAAGCCATGGATATTCTCACGATAATTTGACGGAGGCTGTACAGCTCGTTTGGAGGCTTATTCTGAAGAATGATGAAAACGGACAATTGCAATGAGTCGGATGAGAGAAGACTTTAACTGAGCCGATGCAATGCATGATACGAACTGGAAGAGGACTACAGACATACAAATAGGCGATGATGCGATTGATGATGGATTCGGATTACGATAACCCAAGCAAAACTCCGATCCACCAAGCCCATGCATGCACCCACCGTCCGATCCATGACCTCATGCATGCAACCTAGCCACGCAGCCCATCTCTAGAGTTGATCTCATCCATTGCATAAAATCGATCACAGCTGTCCATATACCCAGCTGTACCCGAGCTCCTTCTTTCCCGTTTCTCTAATTTCTTTTTAGTCCCAACTCATCACGGCCGTCTCTTCCGTAATGCAGTCCATGCACAGCGATCCCATGTGATCCCATGCATACACTGCTCCTATTTTTCTCTCATTCCCACCATCACAACCATCCGATCCAATCACAACCCGGCTGCACCTATACCATCCGATGCATTACCCATGTATGCAAGCCTAATCAAAGCCACCCAGTGGACCAGCACTCCACCACTCATCCCCACTATCACAGCCGTCTGATGCATTACGTACCCATGCATGCAGCCCCCATGTGATCCCATGCACACCGAAACCCAGCTCTCCACTTCTCTCTTCTTCCGTCCATGCATTAGATCACAGCCATCCATTCCCATAACAGCAGACCGAATCTCTCTTCCTACTTTCTCTCTCTAGGCCGCACGTCTCTCTCTCTCCTTCTGGTTTTTCTCCCCCCTGAAACTCTCTCTCGGTTCCGCTCTCTCTATCTCTTCCGTCCAACCCAGCCGATCACCCACTCCGGGTTTCTCTCTCTCCCTCCTTGATTTTCTCTCTCTAATTCCCTCTCTTTCCTTACCCGATCGGCCCACGTCCTCTACCCGATCTTCTCTCTCTCTAAATCTCTTTCCTTTTCTCTCTAACCGCTCGGGATCCACTCTCTCTCTCTCAATCGGAGCCATGCACGTCCGCTGCCTTCCATGTGGAACTCTCTCTCTCTCCTATATAAAGGTGGCTCGGGAAAACGGAGAGGAGGCTTTTGGACGACCTTGAACTCATCACCACCGAACCTTTGCCATCTAACACCGAGGAAAACCCTAGGCTATCACCACCGAACACCACCCTGAAGCCATCTAGGACCGTACCTACTCCCATCACCTCCGGACCGAAGCCATCATCTTCTCCTTCATCTTCCACCATTCACGACCAAACCCGAAACCCCAAACCTCCACATCCGAGCCGCCATCGCACCATCGTTCGAGCCGTCATCCGTCATCCGTACCATCGAAGCCGTGCTGCACGTCACCATCATTGAGCCGGATTACAAGGAAGCAAAGAAGCAAAGACGGGCGAAGCCGAGAAGATCGTCATCATCTGGTTCTTCTGTCCTTTTTGTTATTTGTTTATTATAAAACAAACAATGCTATCATATGAGATGATGTGTAGCTAAATTCCATAGCTTAGGCCAATGGGGAATTACTAGTGTTCTATGTTATGTTTTGGGGTTGATTGTTAACTGTGTTTCAATGTTAAAAAATGGAATATTCCGCTAGCGCATGTTGATATATTCTCTAGATTTTCCATGCATTAGATATAGTGAATGCTTATCTTAGATTCATTATGATCATATGATGGTTAATGCTTAGAATCAATGTTACATGCAATAGTATGCCTAATGCCCATCTTTTTATAAATATTCTATATATGTTTGCACCATGCCTGTTTTCATTGTTAAATCATCCGATTAGACTCTGTCCTTACGACGATCTAATTGAGTAGAATATAATGATCAACCCTAAACTATCATAGGATGCTAGGATGAACCCTGAAGCCTAAGTTTTCCCCTAATCCAAGTACCTTTCCATAATTAAATTGCTTTAGTCTTTATTAAATAATTAGTTTTTGTTAATTTAATTGCTTAGTTAATCTAATCAAAATCTTAACCATTGTTAGCTAGATTAGGTTTCAATCAACTTTAGATTTATTAAGTTTCCTAGCAAAGTCCCTGTGGGATCGACCTCGCTCCGCTGCACTATAATACACGATTCGTGCACTTGCGAGTACAATTAAAATATCACAACAAGTTTTTGGCGCCGTTGCCGGGGATTGCAACGGAGCTTTCGTATCTAGGTTATTCTTTATTTGCCTTAGTTTTGTTAGTTTAATTTTATCTTTAGAGTATAGTAGTTTCTTAATTTTTAAACAAAATGACTAACCAAGCAATGATCCTGGAAGAATATATGAAACAAACAAGAACCACCAGACATCAGGATTGTACAAACTTTTCAACTGAAATAGAATATCCTGAAAGAAATTCACCAATTAGGAGTTTACATGGCCATATACAATATAATTCACTATGTCATGATACACATGATCCTAGATGACAAAATTATCACGATCCTATATGGCAAAATTTTCAAGAGCCAAGCTGGCAATATGGCTCACCGTACTATGACAAGTATAATCCTAGTTGGCAAAATTACTATTGGGAGAATGAACATATTGCTAATGATTTTCAAGTCTCTACTACTTACGATTCTTATGAGACAATATATACAGAAACTCTTGTGGAAACTCTTGAAAAATACATACAAACCAATCAAAATATTTTGCAAAATTTGAAAGAAGTGACTCATATGCAACAAAATACTAAACAAAGTCTCACTGGAATTCAATCATATCTTAATGATAGAGAGAATGAGGCCTTTACATCACAATTTGAATTTAACCCCATGAATGATAGTGAGGAAGTTTGTAGGGAGACCAAGATGGACATCCCTTTAGAAGATGAACTTGCCAAATCTGATTTTCTTAATCCTTTAAAAGATTATCCGAGCAATATGGATGACATTAATATAGATATGATTTTTGAGGATACTAATGATCGCTCATCTAACATTAACGTCATCAATGATAACACTATAGATAGTATAATTGATGAAAAAGCCTGTGCTTTCTACTATGACAATGATGATGAGATTATTAAAGAAAGTAATGTTCTTCATTCCAGTTTAAAAATTACTAAGGATAATAAGATCTATGAGATGAATGTGATCGATAATCTTATGGAAGATAAGATTCTTCAATCATCTTTCAATGACCCGTTGTATGACGATCTGACCAATATTATATTGGATGTCACTCATGATCTTCCTTATGACATTGATGATGATATGTTTGCTAACGAAGTCAATGCTCTATCAATGAATCTTGACATTAATGATATCATGATTGATCATCCACCCATTATTGAAAAATCATATATTGACCTACAAATTCTGCCATCTGAGATTCAACATACACATTTCGGTGAAGAAGATATATTTTCTGATTTAATTTTTCCTCAATACATCCAAAATCAGAAAATTCAATTATATGAACTTTTCAAAGATAATATACATGATACATGGTGGAATAGAGAGTATAATAATGAATCTTATATTATTCCATTTAAAAAGAAAATTCATGGAGAACAATATAGGATGAACCCTACTAGAATAAAGAAGATTCACGCAGAAAGATACCCAAAGTATACTATAGAATATGATTTCTCAATGAATGACTACTCTCTTTTCTTTTTGAAAATTCCATCTGCTGAAAAACTCATTTGTACTGTAGCAGTAATTTTATTTATTTATTTATTACTATATGCTCATCTTTATTAGTTTATGTAGTTGTTTTTTTTTTCTTTTTCTTTGTGGTACTAACATTTTATAGGAAAACGAGGATGCAAAGAAATTATACGGTACTATCCATCCTTAAAACTTCGTACTTTTATTTTATACATGTCCTGCAAAAATGCTATCATATAATGCCATCATCTCATTCATGAGCATGTCTAATTCATACATTGAGGACAATGTTTAATTTAAGTTTGGGGGTGTGATGTATCTTTTTGCAAAATCCTGTATGCATTCAATTTCCACAAAATTTTTCTGTTTTTATTTTGAATTTAAAAAAAAAAAATTTATTGCATCAACTTACGCTGTAGTGGGACAGCTCGGCACATACATCTTCGTGTATGTGTGCCTAGTCTGTAGTCCCCTACCAAAACTACAGCGTTCGTATAGAAATCTATAGGAATTTGCATTTGCATATTTTTATTTTCTTTTTCATATTTTAGTTTTTTTTATCGTATCACTTTTGCCTTCTTTTTTGTTTTTTTCGAAAAAAAAAAATTATCTATAGATATTTCACCTTTATTTCAGGTTTTGTAATATAATTTTATCGTACTCGAATAGGACTATAAGGCACCTGGTAATCAAGGTATAAAGTCC
Organism: Chamaelirium japonicum; assembly: GCA_947650365.1. Lineage (NCBI taxonomy): Eukaryota > Viridiplantae > Streptophyta > Magnoliopsida > Liliales > Melanthiaceae > Chamaelirium > Chamaelirium japonicum. The sequence continues at coordinate 140,921 of CANTAL010000227.1, forward strand.
AAGGATTAGCTAGAAAAAGTATGTCTAATATGGTTCTGACCCTTAGTAACCTTTTAGAGATTGTCAAAACAAACTAGACTTGACTTTCACTTCACATCTGGCTTACACCTCTAGGGTCTAGATTCAAAGCTTTCATATCACCTAATAGTCACTTGGAGTCCTGATGAACCATGCGGATCTGGTTCACTTGGTTTGAAACAAAAAAAAATATATCATTAGAAAAGCGACCAATGAATTCTAAGGTATAGCGGAAAGGGCTACCTATTAGCATGGTCTAGGACCTAATTATGTAAAAGTCTTAACCTGTATGCCCTAGTATGAGTGAAGCCCGGTCGATAGGGTTATGAGAATGATCCTATGGATACAGAGTGAATCAAATATAAAGGCAACATGAAGATGGCTACCTAACTCATGAGAGCGTTGGCAGCGTGTCATGGGCATAGAGTGCAGCTGGCATGATACAAGTTAGGAAGGGATATATAATTAGATCCAGAAAAAAAAATGAGACCGAAGAAAAAAGAAAAAAAAAAAAAAGAAAAAAAAAAAAAAAAATAGTGTGAAAGCCGTCGTTATAAACAATGTGGGGAAACTGGAATATCACATATAAAGCCGAAAGGTATTAAGGTGAATATCCACAACTCTCACTAGCCTGTCTAGATTAGCTGGTTTTGACTCAGGTTCTAAGGTCGACTTTGACCGTTCTAGGAGACTGTTAGAATGTTATGAATGTAGAGAACCAAACCCCCAGTTGTGTTTAGCCCAGACAGCACCGTGCACTCGAGCATAGTTGACCTTGATCTTTTCTAACGGGAAACTAATAGTTAGAACCTAAAGTGCTTACTTCGAAAGCCGAAGCTTGGGCTAGATACCTTGTGAGTCTTGTGCCTTAGAAATTCTATTTTTGAGTACTTTTTAATTATTCTGCGAAACCGACTTTTCTTATTTCTTATTTTTATTTTTATTTTTATTTTTTTATTTTATTTATTTATTATTATTATTATTATTATTATTTTTTTTTAAAAAAAAGGTTTGAATTTTGTGGGTAGATTCACTACAAACCCTCACGAGACAAAACTCGTCCACTAGGGTGACCTAGGGGTTTAACGGCTTGTTGCACGTGCTAAGTGCAATCGCGATTCCTGCGAAAGTGAGTTAAATTATTTTTTTTATTTTTTATTTTTATTATTTTTTTAGTCTATTTTATTTGCTTTCTCGAGGACGAGAAAGATTTAAGTTTGGGGGTGTGTTGAGCGTCCATTTGGTGCGATTTATCCTTTCTTTTTCATGCACATAGCGTCACTTTGCTACGTAAAACTTTCATAATGCACGTAAACTGCATGAGTCTCTTTGCACCACGATATAGTAGACTCTCATACGAACCCAACGGCATATTGGTTCGCTCTCATACATTGCATGCATGAAAGATACAGAGCCTCATAGTCCAAATTATCCTTTTATCGATAATCGCGTTTGAATCTGATAAGCGTCATCTCATCTGTGTTTTTCAGGGAATTGATCCGGTTTTCGATGCAGTCAGCTCAAAGACTTCATGACCAAGCCATGGATATTCTCACGATAATTTGACGGAGGCTGTACAGCTCGTTTGGAGGCTTATTCTGAAGAACGATGAAAACGGACAATTGCAATGAGTCGGATGAGAGAAGACTTTAACTGAGCCGATGCAATGCATGATACGAACTGGAAGAGGACTACAGACATACAAATAGGCGACGATGCGATTGATGATGGATTCGGATTACGATAACCCAAGCCAAACTCCGATCCACCAAGCCCATGCATGCACCCACCGTCCGATCCATGACCTCATGCATGCAACCTAGCCACGCAGCCCATCTCTAGAGTTGATCTCATTCATTGCATAAAATCGATCACAGCTGTCCATATACCCAGCTGTACCCGAGCTCCTTCTTTCCCGTTTCTCTAATTTCTTTTTAGTCCCAACTCATCACGGCCGTCTCTTCCGTAATGCAGTCCATGCACAGCGATCCCATGTGATCCCATGCATACATTGCTCCTATTTTTCTCTCATTCCCACCATCACAACCATCCGATCCAATCACAACCCGGCTGCACCTATACCATCCGATGCATTACCCATGTATGCAAGCCCAATCAAAGCCACCCAGTGGACCAGCACTCCACCACTCATCCCCACAATCACAGCCGTCTGATGCATTATGTACCCATGCATGCAGCCCCCATATGATCCCATGCACACCGAAACCCAGCTCTCCACTTCTCTCTTCTTCCGTCCATGCATTAGATCACAGCCATCCATTCCCATAACAGCAGACCGAATCTCTCTTCCTACTTTCTCTCTCTAGGCCGCACGTCTCTCTCTCTCCTCCTGGTTTTTCTCCCCCCCGAAACTCTCTCTCTCGGTTCCGCTCTCTCTCTATCTCTTCCGTCCAACCCAGCCGATCACCCACTCCGGGTTTCTCTCTCTCCCTCCTTGATTTTCTCTCTCTAATTCCCTCTCTTTCCTTACCCGATCGGCCCACGTCCTCTACCCGATCTTCTCTCTCTCTAAATCTCTTTCCTTTTCTCTCTAACCGCTCGGGATCCACTCTCTCTCTCTCAACCGGAGCCATGCACGTCCGCTGCCTTCCATGTGGAACTCTCTCTCTCTCTCCTATATAAAGGTGGCTCGGGAAAACGGAGAGGAGGCTTTTGGACGACCTTGAACTCATCACCACCGAACCTTTGCCATCTAACACCGAGGAAAACCCTAGTCTATCACCACCGAACACCACCCTGAAGCCATCTAGGACCGTACCTACTCACATCACCTCCGGACCGAAGCCATCATCTTCTCCTTCATCTTCCACCATTCACGACCAAACCCGAAACCCCAAACCTCCACATCCGAGCCGCCATCGCACCATCGTTCGAGCCGTCATCCGTCATCCGTACCATCGAAGCCGTGCTGCACGTCACCATCATTGAGCCGGATTACAAGGAAGCAAAGAAGCAAAGACGGGCGAAGCCGAGAAGATCGTCATCATCTGGTTCTTCTGTCCTTTTTGTTATTTGTTTATTATAAAACAAACAATGCTATCATATGAGATGATGTGTAGCTAAATTCCATAGCTTAGGCCAATGGGGAATTACTAGTGTTCTATGTTATGTTTTGGGGTTGATTGTTAACTGTGTTTCAATGTTAAAAAATGGAATATTCCGCTAGCGCATGTTGATATATTCTCTAGATTTTCCATGCATTAGATATAGTGAATGCTTATCTTAGATTCATTATGATCATATGATGGTTAATGCTTAGAATCAATGTTACATGCAATAGTATGCCTAATGCCCATCTTTTTATAAATATTCTATATATGTTTGCACCATGCCTGTTTTCATTGCTAAATCATCCGATTAGACTCTGTCCTTACGACGATCTAATTGAGTAGAATATAATGATCAACCCTAAACTATCATAGGATGCTAGGATGAACCCTGAAGCCTAAGTTTTCCCCTAATCCAAGTACCTTTCCATAATTAAATTGCTTTAGTCTTTATTAAATAATTAGTTTTTGTTAATTTAATTGCTTAGTTAATCTAATCAAAATCTTAACCATTGTTAGCTAGATTAGGTTTCAATCAACTTTAGATTTATTAAGTTTCCTAGCAAAGTCCCTGTGGGATCGACCTCGCTCCGCTGCACTATAATACACGATTCGTGCACTTGCGAGTACAATTAAAATATCACAACAAATGGATTGTACGAATGAATTAGAATGGATACATTCATGCAAATAAATTAGAATGGATCGTACGAATGAATTAGAATGGATCATACGAATGAATTAGAATGGATCGTACGAATGGATTAGAATGGATCGTACGAATGGATTAGAACGTAGTGTACGAATGAATTAGAATAGATACATTTGTGCGAATGAATTAGATTGCATCATACGAATGAATTTGAATGGATCGGACGAATAAATTAGAATGGATCGTACTAATGAATTAGAATGGATCATAGGAATGAATTAGAATGGATCGTGCAAATGAATTAGAATGGATACATTCATGCGAATGAATTAGAATGGATCATGTGAATGAATTAGAATGGATTGTATGAATGAATTAGAATGGATCATACGAATGAATTAGAATGGATCGTACAAATGGATTAGAATGGATCATATGAATGGATTGGAACGCATTGTACGCATGAATTAGAATAGATACATTTGTGTGAATGAATTAGATTGCATCGTACGAATGAATTTGAATGGATCGTACGATGCAATCTAATTCATTCGCACGATCCATTCAAATTCATTCGTATGATCCATTCTAATTCATTCGTATGATCCATTCTAATTCATTCGTACGATCCATTCTAATTCATTCGCTCGAATGTATCTATTCTAATTCATTCGTACAATCCATTCAAATTCATTCGTACGATGCAATCTAATTCATTCGCACAAATGTATCTTTCTAATTCATTCGTACAATGAGTTCTAATCCATTCGTACGATCCATTCTAATCCATTTGTACGATCCATTCTAATTCATTCGCACGATCCATTCTAATTCATTCGTACAACTCATTCGTACGATCCATTCTTGTTCATTTATATGATCCATTCTAATTCATTTGCACGAATGTAACCATTCTAATTCATTCGTACGATCCATTCTAATTCATTCCTACGATCCATTCTAATTCATTCGCACGAATGTATCCATTCTAATTCATTTGCACGATCCATTCTAATTCATTCGTACGATCCATTCTAATTAATTCGTACGATCCATTCTAATTCAAACGTACGATCCATTCTAATTCATTCGTACAATCCATTCTAATTCATTCCTACGATCTACTCTAATTCATTCGCTCGAATGTATCCATTCTAATTCATTCGTACGATCCATTCTTATTCATTCGTACGAACCATTCAAATTCATTCGCATGATCCATTCTAATTCATTCGTACGATCCATTCTACTTCATTCGCACGAATGTATCCATTCTAATTCATTCGTACAATCCATTCTAATTCATTCGCACGATCCATTCTAATTCATTCGTATGATCCATTCTAATTCATTCCTACGATCTATTCTAATTCATTCACACGATCCATTCTAATCCATTCGCATGATCCATTCTAATTCATTCGTACGATCCATTCTAATTCATTCCTACATACGATCCATTCTAATCTATTCCTATGATCCATTCTAATTCATTCGTGCGAATGAATTAGATTGCATCATACAAATGAATTTTAATGGATCGGACGAATGAATTAGAATGCATCGTACGAATGAGTTATAATGGATCGAACGAATGGATTAGAATGGATCGTACGAATGAATTAGAATGGATCGTACAAATGAATTAGAAAGGTTACATTTGTCAGAATGAATTAGAATGGATCGTACGAATGAATTAGAATGGATCTTACGAATGGATTAGAATTGATCGTACGAATGAATTAGAATGGATCGTACGAATGAATTAGAATAGATACATTTGTGCGAATGAATTAGATTGCATCGTACGAATGAATTTGAATGGATCGGACGAATAAATTAGAATGGATCGTACGAATGAATTAGAATGGATCATAGGAATGAATTAGAATGGATCGTGCAAATGAATTAGAATGGATACATTCGTGCGAATCAATTAGAATGGATCGTGCGAATGAATTAGAATTGATCGTACGAATGAATTAGAATGGATCATACGAATGAATTAGAATGGATCGTACGAATGGATTAGAATGGATCGTACGAATGGATTAGAACGAATTGTACGCATGAATTAGAATAGATACATTTGTGCGAATGAATTAGATTGCATCGTACGAATGAATTTGAATGGATCGTATGATGCAATCTAATTCATTCGCACGATCCATTCTAATTCATTCGTACGATCCATTCTAATTCATTCGTATGATCCATTCTAATTCATTCGTACGATCAATTCTAATTCATTCGCTCGAATGTATCCATTCTAATTCATTCGTACAATCCTTTCAAATTCATTCGTACGATGCAATCTAATTCATTCGTACAATGCGTTCTAATCCATTCGTACGATCCATTCTAATCCATTTGTACGATCCATTCTAATTCATTCGCACGATCCATTCTAATTCATTCGTACAACTCATTCGTACGATCCATTCTTGTTCATTAGTATGATCAATTCTAATTCATTCGCACGAATGTAACCATTCTAATTCATTCGTACGATCCATTCTAATTCATTCCTACGATCCATTCTAATTCATTCGCACGAATGCATCCATTCTAATTCATTTGCACGATCCATTCTAATTCATTCCTATGATCCATTCTAATTCATTCGTACGATCCATTCTAATTCAAACGTACGATCCATTCTAATTCATTCGTACGATCCATTCTAATTCATTCCTACGATCTATTCTAATTCATTCGCTTGAATGTATCCATTCTAATTCATTCGTACGATCCATTCTTATTCATTCATACGAACCATTCCAATTCATTCGCATGATCCATTCTAAGTCATTCGTACGATCCATTCTAATTCATTCGCACGAATGTATCCATTCTAATTCATTCGTACAATCCATTCTAATTCATTCGCACGATCCATTCTAATTCATGCAAATGAATTAGAATGGATCGTACGAATAAATTAGAATGGATCATACGAATGAATTAGAATGGATACATTCATACGACTGAATTAGAATGGATTGTACGATTGAATTAGAATGGATCGTACAAATGAATTAGAATGGATCGTACGAATGGATTAGAACGGATAGTACGAATGAATTAGAATTGATCATACGAATGAATTAGAATGGATCGTATAAATGGATAAGAATGGATCGTACGAATGTATTAGAATGGATCGTACGAATGGAATGAATTAGAATGGATCGTACGAATGAATTAGAATTGATCGTGCGAATTAATTAGAATGGATCGTACGAATGAATTAGAATGGATACATTCGTGCGAATGAATTAGAATGGATCATACGAATGAATTAGAATGGATCGTACGAATGAATTAGAATGGATCGTACGAATGAATTAGAATGGATACATTCGAGCGAATGAATTAGAATGGATCGTACGAATGAATTAGAATGGATCATAGGAATGAATTAGAATGGATCGTGCAAATGAATTAGAATGGATACATTCGTGCGAATGAATTAGAATGGATCGTACGAATGAATTAGAATGGATCGTACGAATGAATTAGAATGAATCGTGCAATCCATTCTAATTCATTCGCACGATCCATTCTAATTCGTTCGTACGATCCATTCTAATTCATTCGCACGATCTACGAATGAATTAGAATGGAACGTGCGAATGAATTAGAATGGATCACACGAATGAATTAGAATGGATATATTTGAGCGAATAAATTAGAATGGATCATACGAATGAATTAGAATGGATCGTACGAATGCATTAGAATGGATCGTACGAATGAACTAGAATGGATACATTCGTGCGAATAAATCCATTCGTACGATTCATTGAATTAGAATGGATTAGTACGCATTGTACGATCCATTCTAACTCATTAGAATAGATCATAGGAATGAATTTGAATGGTTAGTACGAACGAATTAGAATGGATCGTGCGAATGAATTAGAATGGATCGTACGAATGAATTTGAATGGTTACATTCGTACGAATGAATTTGAATGGATCGTACGAATGAATTAGAATGGATCGTACAAATTAAAATGGAGCGTGCGAATGATTAAGAATGGATACATTCGTGCGAATAAATTAGAATGGATCGTGTGAATGAATTAGAATGGATCGTACGAATGAATTAGAATGGATACATTCATACGACTGAATTAGAATGGATCGTGCGAATTAATTAGAATGGATCGTACGAATGAATTTGAATGGATACATTTGTGCGAATGAATTAGAACGCATCACGAATGAATTAGAATGGATACATTCATACGACTGAATTAGATGGATCGTGCGAATTAATTAGAATGGATCGTACGAATGAATTTGAATGGATACATTTGTGCAAATGAATCTGAATGGATTGTATGAATGAATTACAATTGATCGTACGAATGAATTAGAATGGATCGTACGAATGATTTAGAATAGCTCATACGAATGAATTAGAATGAATTAGAATGGATAGTGCGAATGAATTAGAATGGATCGTACGAATGAATTAGAATGGATTGTACGAATGAATTAGAATAGATCGTGCGAATGAATTAGAATGGATCGTACAAATGAATTAGAAAGGTTACATTTGTGAGAATGAATTAGAATGGATCGTACGAATGAATTAGAATGGATCGTACGAATGGATTAGAATGGATCGTACGAATGAATTAGAATGGATCATACAAATGAATTAGAAAGGTTATATTCGTGCGAATGAATTAGAATGGATTAGAATGGACACATTCGTGCGAATGAATTAGAATGGATCGTACGAATGGATTAGAATGGATCGTACGAATGAATTAGAATGGATCGTACGAATGGATTAGAATGGATCATACGAATGAATTAGAATGGACACATTCGAACGAATGAATTAGAATAGATCGTAGGAATGAATTAGAATGGATCATACGAATGAATTAGAACGGATCGTGCGAATGAATTAGAATGGATTGTATGAAAGAATTAGAATGGATCGTACGAATGAATTAGAATGGATACATAGGAATCAATTAGAATGGATCGTACGAATGATTCGAGCGAATGAATTAGAATAGATCGTAGGAATGAATTAGAATGGATCGTACGAATGAATTAGAATGGATCATAGGAATGAATTAGAATGGATCGTGCAAAGGAATTAGAATGGATACATTCGTGCGAATGAATTAGAATGGATCGTAGGAATGAATTAGAATGGATCGTACGAATGAATTAGAATGGTTACATTCGTGCGAATGAATTAGAAGGGATCATACGAATGGATTAGAATGGATCATAGGAATGAATTAGAATGGATCGTGTGAATGAATTAGAATGGATCGTACGAATGGATTAGAATGGATTGTACGAATGAATTATAATGGATACATTCATACGCACGATCCATTCTAATTCATTCGCACGATCCATTCTAATTCATTCGTACGATCCATTCTAATTCATTCATACGATCTATTCTAATTCATTCGCACGAATGTATCCATTCTAATTCATTCGCACAATCCAATCTAATTCAAACGTACGATCCATTCTAATTTATTTGCACGAATATACGATCCATTCTAATTTATTCGCAAGAATGTATCCATTCGAATTCATTCGTACAATCCATTCTAATTTATTCGTACAAATGTATTCATTCTAATTCATTCGCACGATCCATTCTAATTCATTCGTACGATCCATTCTAATTCATTCATACGATCCATTCTAATTCATTCCTACGTACGATCCATTCTAATTCATTCACACGATCCATTCTAATTCATTTGTACGAATGTATCCATTCTAATTCATTTGCATGATCCATTGTAATGGATCGTACGAACGAATTAGCATGGATCGTATGAATGAATTAGAATGGATCGTACGAATGGATTAGAATGGATCGTACGAATGAATAGTGCAAATAAATTAGAATGGATCATACAAATGAATTAGAATGGATCGTACGAATGAATTAGAATGGATCATAGGAATAGATCGTATGAATGAATTAGAATGGTTCGTACGAATGAATTAGAATGGATCGTGCGAATGAATTAGAATGGATTGTACAAATGAATTAGAATGGATACATACAAATGAATTAGAAAGGTTACATTCGTGATAATGAATTAGAATGGATCGTAGGAATGAATTAGAATGGATCGTACGAATGAATTAGAATGGTTATATTCGAGCGAATGAATTAGAATGGATCGTACGAATGAATTAGAATGGATCGTGTGAATGAATTAGAATGGATCGTACAAATGAATTAGAATGGAACCACCGAATGAGTTAGAATGGATCATACAAATGAATTAGAATGGATCGTACGAAAGAATTAGAATGGATCGTGCGAATGGATTAGAATGGATCGTACGAATGAATTAAATGGATCGGACGAATTAGAATGGATCATGCGAATGAATTAGAATGGATCATACGAATGAATTCGAATGGATCGTGCGAATGAATTAGAATGGATCATACGAATGAATTAGAATGGATTCGTACGAATGAATTAGAATGGATCATACGAATGGATTAGAATGGATCGTACGAATTAGAATGGATCGTACGAATGAATTAGAATGGTTACATTCCATCGAATGAGTTAGAATGGATCATACGAATGAATTAGAATGGATCGTACGAATGCATTAGAATGGATCGCACGAATGAGTTAGAATGAATTGTACAAATGAATTAGAAAGGGATCGTTCGAATGAATTAGAATGGTTACATTCGTGCGAATGAATTAGAATGGATCGTACGAATGGATTACAATGGATCATACGAATGAATTAGAATGGATCGTACGAATGAATTAGAATGGATCATAGGAATGAATTAGAATGGATCGTACGAATGGATTAGAATGGATCGAACAAATGAATTAGAATGGATCATATGACAGAATTAGAATGGATCGTGCGAATGAATTAGAATGGATCGTGCGAATGAATTAGAATGGATGGTACGAACGAATTAGAATGGATCGTACGAACGAATTAGAATCGATCATATGAACGAATTAGAATGGATCGTACGAATGAATTAGAATGGATACATTCGTACGATCCATTCTAATTCATTCATACGATCTATTCTAATCCTTTCGTACGATCCATTCTAATCCATTCGTACGATCCATTCTAATTCATTCGTATGATCAATTCTAATTCATTTGCACGATCTATTCTAATTCATTTGTACGATCCATTCTAATTCTTTCGTACTCTAATTCATTCGCACGATCCATTCTAATTCATTCGTACGATCCATTCTAATTCATTCGTCTGATCCATTCTAATTTATTCGTTCAAATATATCCATTCTAATTCGTTCGTACGATCGATTCTAATTCATTCGCACGATCCATTCTAATTCATTCGTACGATCCATTCTAATACATTCGTATGATCAATTCTAATTTATTCGCACGATCCATTCTAATTCAATTGTATGATCTATTCTATTTCATTCGTACGATCCATTCTAATTCATTCGTACGATCCATTCTAAAATGAGTTAGAATGGATCATACGAATGAAATAGAATGGACCGTACGAATGAATTAGAATGGATTGTGCGAATGAATTAGAATGGATCGTTGGAATGAATATATAAGAATGGATCGTACGAATGAATTAGAATGGATCGTGTGAATGAATCTGAATGGATCGTATGAATGAATTAGAATGGATCGTACGAATGAATTAGAATGGATACATTCGTGCGAATGAATTAGAATGGATCGTAGGAAAGAATTAGAATGGATCGTACGAATGAATTAGAATGGTTACATTCGTGCGAATGAATTAGAATGGATCGTACGTAGGAATGAATTAGAATGGATCGTACGAATGAATTAGAATGGATCGTACGAATGGATTAGATTGGATCGTGCGAATGAATTAGAATGGATCGTAAAAATAAATTAGAATGGATCGTACGAATGAATTAAAATGGATACATTTGTGCGAATGAATTAGAATGGATCATATGATCTAATTAGAATGGATCGTACGAATGAATTAGAATGGATCGTATGAATGAATAAGAATGGATCGTACGAATGAATTAGAATGGATCGTGCGAAAGAATTAGAATGGATACATTCGTGCGAATGGATTAGATTGCATCGTACGAATGAATTTAAATGCATTCCAATTCATTCGTATGATCTAATTCTAATTCATTTGTACGATCCATTCTAATTCATTCGTACGATCCATTCTAATTCATTCGCATGATCCATTCTAATTCATTCGTCCGATCCATTCTAAATCATTCGCACGATCCATTCTAATTCAATCGTACGATCTGTGGGTGCAAATTTTGGCAAGAAGTCTGCAAACAGCGGGACCCACCGGCCCTGCCTGGTGGGCCCTCGAAGACAACAGCGGGACCCCCCGGCCCTACCTGGTGGGCCCCCGAGTACCACAGCGGGACCCACCGGCCCTGCCTGGTGGGCCCCCGAAGACCACAGCGGGACCCACCGGCCCTGCCTGGTGGGCCCCCGAGTACCACAGCGGGACCCACCGGCCCTGCCTGGTGGACCTCCCAAGACCACAGCGGGACCCACCGGCCCTGCTTGGTGGGCCCCCGAGTACCACAGCGGGACCCACCGGCCCTGCCTAGTGGGCCCCCGAAGATAACAGCGGGACCCACCGGCCCTGCCTGGTGGGCCCCTAAAGACAACAGCAGGACCCACCAGCTTTACCTGGAGGATCCCCAGATACGACAGCAGAAAACCGCCATTTACCACCAGAGAATCCTATAAATAGCAGAGCCTTCGAATGTAAAAAGATCGAATCTAAGATCAAAAATCCATTTTCCACTCTAAGATCTGATTTTCAGAACGAGAGCTCTAGAATCTCTATCTTCTCACCCTTCACACCTACTTGATCATCTTCTTGTCTGTGAAGAGATCAAAAAGGCTTCAGTAGCACTCGGCCTGTCGAGGTTACTTTGAGAAAAGTGTTAGTGAATTCGGGTTGCACCCTATAGCATGGAGACGTAGGCTTCGGCTGAACTCCGAGATCACTTCTCGTGTCAAACTCTCTCTGATTGTATCTCTCTGTTTACATATCAAAAGCTTCAACTTCGATCAACAGATCGACCAACGATCTTCAACATCAACTTCAACTCCAATTGACTGGTGAGGCGAGGTCTTCGGGTCGGCACGAAGATTTTCCCCCACAGTTTGGCGCCGTCTGTGGGATTCGAGCAAAAAGTCGAGCTCTCTTCACTACTACTTGATCGGTTGAGCATACAACCGATCTTGATAGTCAAACTTCCTCGCCCTCTCGGTTGATCAGACAGCTGAGCAGACGTTGGCACTCTCGTTGCACCCTTCGCTCTCTGAATGACGAGGACGAAACACCAGGGTCAACCAGAAGGAAGTAACACTCAACAACAAGCTCGTCCTGAGACTCGTTCGATGAGTCAAAGGCTCAACTTTGGGCAGCCCCTTGCTGCCCCCTAGATGGGAGTTCGTTCAGGGAGTGGGAGATCTGTCGATCGACCTATCGCCCATCCTGCACGACAATCGGTTAGGCAAACTGCCCCCACTCCTGCTGAAGACCCTCCATCGACCTACCAAATCTCTGCGGTCGACTTCCAACTGCTCCAATTGGCGAAGCAAAATGCCACCCTCACCGCTGAGAGGGATGCTCTAAAGAAAGCAGCTTCCGAGGCTGGGATCGCTCTACCTATTCCCTCTACAAGTGAGAGGGTCGATCTTCCTCAACATTCAATTCACTCTGAGCAACGGAGGTCAATGGGCACTGCTGCCCTCGAGAGGATCCGACGCGACCCAACTCCCTCTGCTGCCCCCTGGAAGCAGAGTGTTTGGGATTGCCTTGACGACGAGTCTTCCCAATCGTCTTCTGGCCGCAACTGCGACAAGAGGGCACCTTCAAAGCTCAATATACCAAGGAAGCACCAAATGAAAGGCGCTCCTTCAAAGAGTAGAGTCTCCCCTTCCATTCCACTTCAACGTGGGCTGGGATCAGACCTCCGACATCGACTTCAACCGGCAAATACTTCAATACCTGAGCAAGACCTTGCGATCTTGCCTCTTGACCCCCCTCTAGGTCGAGGACATGGTCGTAGGGATGGCTATTCGTCTGCCGGGCCTCTACATCGGAGCCTCTTCGAGTCAACATTTCCAAGGGGATGGAGAACTCCTATCCTCCCCAAATTCAACTGTATACGAGGAGACCCTACTCTCCACATCCTCGCATTCAAGCAAGCTCTAACACCACACAAGGAAGAAAACAACGTGCTCTGCCGCACCTTCGCAGGAAGTCTCGATGAGCCGTCACTCGACTGGTATCACAATCTTCGAGCTGGATCCATCACCCAGTTCGATATTTTGGCTAAACTCTTCGTGCAGCATTATCAGCTCAATCTGAAGCCCGAGAAGAAGCTCGACTCTCTCTATCGACTAAGGATGGGTGCTGACGAGACTCTCCGAAGTTTCACTAGGAGGTTTCGCAACGAGCATGCTGCCCTCTCTGGAAGACATCTGGATGATGAAGCCATCATGTTGGCTTTCTAGAATGCTCTCCGCTTCGATCTACACATCTACAACGACTTCATCCGCAATCCCCCTCCTTCTCTGGGTGCTATGTTCGATCGAATCCAGAGAGAGATCGAGGTCGAAGATGACCAAGTCGCTCGGAAAGGGCGAGAAACAAAACGAAGACCTGAGAAGAGAGAAGCTCCCAAGTATGCTGCCAAAGCTCACAACGCTGAAGCAGCAGCCCCTCCGGCCAACAAACGATCAAAGAATGACGGGCGTCGATCTCCAACGAAGACCACTTTCACCGAGTGGAATATGCCGGTCGAACAGATACTCGACCGCATTCAACACGACGAGTATCTTCGAAGGCCCAATCCTCTTCAGCCAAACTCCAAATTCACAGCAGACAAAACGGTCTACTGCGAATTCCATCGAAGTCATGGCCACTCCACCGACCGGTGCTATCGGCTGAAGTTCCATCTTGAAGACTTATTGCGAGAGGGCCACCTTCAAGAGTTCGTCAACAACAGGCAAGATCAACATCGAACCTCTGCAAAGGGGAAAGAAGCTTGCTGGATTCATCAGATCTCTTCCAACCTATCACCTCTCACTGTGAATGCCAACATCTTTGGCATTCATGGATCATTACACCATCAATCAGTGACTGGGAAGGAAGTTGATCGGCAGATTCGGCGCATCTTCCATGTTCGATCTACTGCAAACCAAGAAGATACTTGGATCGAGAAGCCCATCGAAGGTCTTGCCTGGCTGTCCATCGTCTTCAATGACACCGACCTTCAAGGAGTTCATACTCCACATCGAGACCCCCTGGTTTTGAAACTCATCATCGACGGAAGCACCGTCAATCGGATCCTTATCAACACCGGAAGTTCCATCGACATTATGTTCTCAGACTGCTTCAAGCGTCTGGGACATAAGTATCAAAGCCTCGACGTCGTCCCGACCGTGATCACTGGCTTCAACGGTGAACAAAGCATCACGGTCGGCGAATCGAGATTCACTCTCGACCTAAGCCGAGAGACTCGAGTCTCGGTAAGATTCGCAATTGTCGAAGGAGTGTCTAGCTACAACGCCATTCTCGGACGACCATTCCTCCACCAGATCAATGCCATCTCCTCTTCTTATCATCAACTACTCAAATTTGCAACTGGAGAAGGCATCATCTGAATTCGAGGCGATCAGCAAACTGGAAGATCTTGTGAGGCTGCTGCAGCTAAGACAGATCGAAGGATCAATATTGCTCCTCCAAAGCGGCCACGAGAGGAAGCTGGTCCCTCTTCCAAATAGCAATCAAAGAAGATTCCGCTGACAGAGCCTCCACCAATCGAATGGGAAGCGTCACCTTCAATTGAAGAAATCATCCCAATCAACATCGGCAGCGGAGATCTCCCTCGACAGACTTTCATTGGTACCGGTCTTAGCGACGCAGAAGTGCAAGACATGGTATCCTTCCTCAATTCCAATATCGACGTCTTCGCTTGGTGTTTCGAAGACATGCCTGGCATCAATCCAGATGACGCTTGTCACCGACTTGCAATCAAAGAAGAAGTGAAATCTATCAAGCAGAAGCCACACACCATTCGACCAGAGCTACAAGTTGCTGTTCAAGAAGAAATCACCAAACTACTCGCAGCAGGCTTCATCCGTGAAGTAGAGTATCCTACTTGGATCTCTAATATTGTTACTGTTCCGAAGAAGAATGGGAAGGTCAGAGTCTGCATCGACTTCACCAATCTCAACAAGGCTTGCCCCAAAGACCCGTTTCCCATGCCAAGGATTGATAAACTCGTCGATGCCACTGCTGGCCATGAGCTATTGTCTTTCATGGATGGGTACTCTGGATATAATCAAATTCCTCTTCACGCTGATGATCAAGAGAAGACATGTTTTGTGACTAGCCGAGGCCTCTACTGCTACAATGTCATGCCATTCGGCCTCAAGAATGCTGGTTCCACCTATCAAAGGTTAGTCACAAAGATGTTCGAAGATCAGATCGGTCGCAACGTCGAAGTCTATGTCGATGATCTCCTCACCAAGAGCTCCGTGCGAAGCAAGCATCTTTCTGATCTGGCGGAAACCTTTCAAGTTCTTCGAGAATATCGTATGAAGCTCAATCCAGCCAAGTGCGCTTTCGGAGTTCAATCTGGCAAATTCCTGGGTCATCTTGTGACCAGGAGAGGTATTGAAGCCAATCCCGATCAAATTCGAGCTATCCTCGACATGCCATCACCTACCAATCGAAAGGAAGTGCAGCACCTCACTGGAAGACTTGCTGCCCTCAATCGGTTCATCTCAAAGTCTTCCGACAAGTGTAAGCCTCTCTTCGACAAACTACGAAAGGCAGACACCTCTGGCTGGAGTCCGATCTGTGAAGAAGCATTTCAAAGCATCAAGAAATATCTGGTGCAAGCTCCAATCTTGACGGCTCCACTTCCAAAAGAAGACTTGTGGCTTTATCTCGCCGTGACCGATCAAGCAATCAGTGCGGTATTAGTTAGTAGAAGAAAAGGCGTCGAACATCCAGTCTATTACATCAGCCACACTCTTCTTCCGGTTGAAACTCGCTACTCAAAAACAGAGAAGGTCATCCTAGCCTTGCTCACTGCATCGCGCCGTCTCCAGCCTTACTTCGTCTCCCACCAGATCACTGTCATTTCAGAACACTCGCTCAAAGATATTGTTGACAAAGCTGGTAGAGCGGGTCGTATGACTAAATGGGTGATCGAAATGAGTGCTTTGGAGATTCAGTTCGAATCTCGCACTTCTATCAAAGGTCAAGCTATTACTGATTTTCTAGCTGATTTTCCAGTTGAAGACCCCATCACTTGGAAAGAAGATGTCGACATGCGCTTAGAAGATGAGGACAATACTCCGATCAACCTTGCAACAAAAATTGATCCAAGTCTTGAGGCTATTGCTACAACTCCTCCATGGAAGCTATACACTGATGGAGCATCAAGTTCGATCGGTTCGGGAACTGGGATAGTCTTAGTATCCCCCGAACTTGATCATCTACAGAAGGCCACTCTCCTCGGGTTCAATGCCACCAACAACGAAGCCGAATACGAAGCACTCATTTCCGGACTCGAAATGGCTGAATCCCTGGGGGTAGATCGAATCCTCATCTATAGCGATTCTCAACTGATCATAAGGCAAATCAGTGGAGAATATAGAGCTCGAGAAGAAAGAATGCAACTCTATTTGGCATTAGTACGACGTCTTCAACAGCGTTTTACTAGTACTAAATTCGTTCAAATTCCGAGAGCAGAGAATCGTGAAGCAGATGCTTTAGCTAATGCTGCCTCCGTCCTTGGAGACTCGCTCGGAGGAAGGCAAATACAAATTGACTATCAGGAAGTGCCCAAGACCATCCCCGATCAACAGATCCTTGCTACTACAAAAGGATCTGGGGGTGGAGATCAATTCGCATTGAACCTCACTATTACAAGTGAGCCTGAAGACTGGAGACGATCAATTTTTGACTTCTTCGAGCATGGCAAAATGCCGGAAGATCCAAATCAAGCCCGAAGGCTTCAAAGGAAGCTCCCATGCTACATTCTACAAGGAGAACATCTATATTTCAAATCTCACAACGAGATGTTGCTCAAGTGCCTTGGTCCCGAGCAAGCACAGGCAATCCTGATTGATATCCACTCTGGAGCTTGTGGGAATCATTCAGGAGGAAGGTCTCTTGAAGCCAAGACAAAACTACAAGGTTATTACTGGCCTACAATGGCAAAAGATGCTCGACAAGTTGTTCAAAGATGCGAGCCATGCCAACGACACGCTCGAGCTATCTATCTCCCTGCAGATGAGCTTCACCAACTATCAAGTCCCTGGCCTTTCCATCAATGGGGGTTAGATTTCTTGGGTCCTTTCCCTCCAACTCCGAGCAAGAAGAAGTATCTACTGCTGGCCACTGATTACTTTACCAAATGGGTTGAAGCTGTGCCCCTCTTCCGAGAGACTGACGACGAAGTGATCAAATTCATTCGGCACAACATCTTCTCAAGGTTCGGAACACCTCAAGTTCTTGTTGCTGACAATGGAGCTCAATTTGATTCCAACAAATTCCGAGAGTTCTGTCTGAACAACGGTATCAAGCTATTCTATTCAACTCCAAGATATCCTCAATGCAATGGTCAAGCTGAAGCCTCAAATAGAGCTATTCTTGGTATACTTAAGAAGAAACTCAACGACAAGAAAGGATTGTGGGAACAGGTCCTACCTGAAGTTCTTTGGGGGTATCGTACAACTCTGAGAAGATCAACAGGGTTCTCACCCTTTCGCCTAGCATATGGATCGGAAGTAGTACTCCCAACAGAAAACATATCGAGTACTCTGAAAACCAGGGCAGTTGAAGAAGGGATCAACGAAGAACTTCGAGTCAATGATCTAGACTTCTCTGAAGAACTACGAGACCAAGCCTCCCTTCGTGTGGCCAAGTATCAGCAGAAGATCAAACGAGCCTACGATGAGAAAGTCCACAAGAGACAGTTCCCAGTGGGCAGTCTAGTTCTCAGAGCAGTTTTCTACAACACCAAATAACACAGCAGTGGGAAGCTTGCTCCCAACTGGGAAGGTCCGTATATCGTTGAATCAGTAGGAGGCAAAGGTTCTTACAGACTGATCTCACCAGAAGGAGATAGATTGCCTCGAGCTTGGAATTCTAGACACCTCAAGTTGTTCTATCCATGATGTAAATTCTGTGATGAATAAAGATCTCTTTCAAATGATCAAATTTGCAATTGTCCAGCTTTTCAATTCAAGTTCTGAAACAGTTCCAAACTATCCACATTCAAGTTACCAGGTCTTTTAACAAGTTTGGGAGTTAGAGTTGCGACTCAACCCCTTACTAGCAAATGTTAAACTGACCATATTCCAAGTTACCAAGTCTTTTAATAAGTTTGGGTGTTGAGTTGCGACTCAATCCCTTACTAAATGTTAAACTGACCTTCAAATTTCAATATTCAATTTCAATCAATTTCGATATCGTCTAACAGGTTTGGGTGCTTGAGTTGCGACTCAACTCCTCACATTCAAATATTACACGAATTCAAGTTCAATTTTCAAGTTACAATAAGTTTGGGTAATCGAATTGCGACTCGACCCCTTACATTTCAAAGATTGTATCTATTTTAATGCCATCCAGAACACAGCATTCAAAGAGTTCAAACACAAGACATTCAACTCAAGAGACATTCAATTTTCAAATATCAAAAAGATATCTTCTATTATCAAAAATTGGTCAAGTACAATGTCGAGCTGCTACATATCAAAAGTTTACAAGTGTAAACAGCAAAGAAAAAGGCAAAAACACATCAGGGCTTGGCTACGCTTGGAGCGCGCGACTTCTCCCCTTCAGATTCGCCATGAGCCTTGCTCGCAACCGAAGCTTTAGAAGATCGGACACTGCTGACATGTGCCCTGAGTGCCTCTGCCGCTTTCTCAGCTGTCTCCTTGTAAATCTTGTATTCAGACAGCGCATGCTCCAACGCCTTCTTGGAAGTCTCCTCTTTGGCAGTAAAAGCAGCGTGTTGAGCAGCAAGTTGTTCTTTCAGCTCCTTGATCTCGTTGGCGCGACCACAGGACACGTCCTCAACCTTGACGATCCGATTCTTCAAGGATTCGAGTTCGTGACTCTGCGCCTCGCAACGGTCCTGCAGCCCCTTGATCTCCAGCTTCCCCTTGCGAAGATCCTCGATCTTGGCCTTGAGAGAGGTTTTCTTCGAAGTCAGGAGCTCCCTCAGCCTATATCTCTCCTCGCTCACAGTCTTCAGTTCGGCTGTCAAACGGGATACCTCAGATGCGGCCTCCCGTTCTCCTGCCTTCCTAGAGAGAGAGCTTGTGATTCTCAAAACTGCTGAGCTCTGCAGATGGATAGGAAGTTAGAATTATTCCAAAGATACAACTCAAATATTCGATCAAGAAGATACACATACCACTACATCTAGCCGATCGAAGGCTTCTTCAAAAGTAGCTTCCGGAATATTGCAAAGCTTCCGGATCACACTAGTAGGGTGGTTGATGTCAACATCACCCAAGCTCTTTATCTTCGGAGTCGAGCCAACAGGCGTACCTGCAATCGACACAAGAGTTCAAAGTGTTAAGAGTATTTTTGAGCTTCAAAGACAAGGCAATCGAAGCAAGTTAGTGCAGATACCTGAAGCCTCGACCTGAGGAGCCTTTCCCTTCCCACGGTCGGAGCTCTTACCCTTGGGGGTCGACTTCTCCTTGATGGGGGTTGGCTCTGGCAAGGGTTGGGGGGTAGCCTCACCCACCCGGCTTCCTCTCTCTAAGTGAGCAGGAGAGGGAACATCCCGAGGAGGTGAAGCTCCCCCTTCATCTTCTCGCCCGCTCGAATTATCGAGCCCTGCCACCATGGCAGCTACCTCCTCAGCCAGAGATCGTGAGGGGGGTGGGGGTTGTTCAACCTCCACACCCCCACTTGTAGTTGCCCCTTCGAGACGGGGAACCTCGGGAGGTACCTGATCGAGGGGTGTAGGGTTGCTTCCAACCCCACCACTTCCCGATATCTTGATCTTGAAGCGAAGAGGGTTCTTTTTCAGCTCCCCAAAATCGTAGGTAGGAATCACTTTAGGGCCATCGCCCATTGCGTCCATTACCCCCTCCATCTTACGAGCCTTTGCCTTGTCTATGAGGATCGGCTGCGAATCCTCATCAGCACCACCAGTGGGGGTGGGAGGAATTTCCTCCTCGCCACCCCCATATCCTTGACCACCATCAGTGGGGGTGGGAGGAATCTCTTCCTCACCACCCCCATCTTCATCATCATCATCTTCTCCATCTTCTTCCCCGTCGCTGCCTGTGCCCTCATCCTCCTCATCTCTGCCTTCCTCCTCCCTCTCTACCTCCTCTTCTTCATCTTTCCCCTTCTTTTTCTCCTCATCCTCCTCCTGTTTGATGGGGATTTTTCTCTTCTTCTTCGCCGGGCCCCTCTGCATCACCAATTTCTCCTCTGTGGGAAGTGAGCGCCTGGCTCCATAAGCCTTCTTCTCGAATCGAAGCCTTCTAACAATTTTTCCAGACTGAGGGTCCTCCTCGTAATCTGAGTAGATGACCTCATTATCTTCGTAGCGAAGCTTCGATCGATGGAGGAGGTTGGCATTGCCGTGTCGAACCGGGCAATTCGAGAATTGCTTCCAAGATCGAGTCCCGCATGTCAACTCCAAGAAGAGGTTGTCAAGGGCCCCTACTCGCTCTGAAGGCCAAGAGAGAGCTCCTCCTGTGTAGTACATGTCGATCTCTTCATGCACCTTGTATCGGGGAACCTCCGGAACAGACATTGGAGTCCAGGCACCAGACACAGACAGCGGCCAGTCAGTATAAAGTTTATCGGAGCCAATGGTGTCAGCAATCGGGCGAAGGGCAGTGACACCTGTCAAGTAGTAGAACGGGCTATCCTTCCTCCAAGCCCATCGATAATGGTAAAAGAAATACCCCAGCTCGATTCGGGCTTCTTCACCTTCAGGGAGGCTGGAGTAGCATTCCCTAAGTTCCTTCTGGAAGTCCGACTCTACGCGACAGAAAGCGTAGATGATCCTCCAGGAGTTCCCGGTAACCTGCCCGGGACAAAGACCGGAGGTGTTCAACAACCTCGTGGCGAAAGGCGGCAGCGGAAGGCGCAGTCCATAGTTGAGCTGGCCGATCGTGACTATGGTTCCCATCACTTGCTCTTTGCTCGTCCACGAGACAAAGATTGTCCGCCTATCAACACCAAAAGCAGTTAGAACTCCAGGGAGCGCTGGTCGAGCCTTTCCCACTGTGAAACATGCCAGCAACTCCTGCAGCTTCTCCCTCTTTACATCTGTAAGTTTACTGCCAATGTTGTACCCAAACTCAATCTCCGCCTCCAAAGGTAGCTGCGGGCAGAGGACAAACTTTGCCTTGGGAATCTGCTCTGGCCTTGACGGTGCAGAAGCGAATCCCACTCCTTGGTGCCTCTTGCCCATTTGGCCAAGCTCGATCAATTCGGCCCTGCCTTTGCCTCGGCCCTTCGGAACAGAAGAGACCTCGACAACTTCCTTGCCCTTCCTCTTGGAAGGAACTACACTCTTCTTCGAACTGCCCGAAGACGCCATTTGACCGATCGAAAGGAGACGAAGAACAAGAGAGGGGAATCAAAGAGTCTGGACTTCGAAAAATTTTGAAAGCGTGAGGCAAAAATAACGGCGAGAAAGACTTATATGCCCAGGATAAAACGGTACGCAAATCGAAAAGACACGTGTCTTCACCATATCAAATCGCGTGTTTTTTTCAGGAACACGTGGCATCCATCCATAGCAAGCGCAAATTCAGGCGAACCGTCGGACCAGACGAAGCGTCAGACCCACCGGTCCACGTAAACCAACGGTCCAAGCAAACCACCGGTCTGAATGAACCGGACCGCCGGTTCAAAGCCACATTCAGGCAAACTGAAGATTCAAAGTAGAAAAAATCAAACTCCATCGATATTCAAGACTGCCAAAGATCAAAGGAGAAGAACAAGCTATACCACTTCCTCAAAAGTACAGGTTCAGGACTTTAACCTTGACCGGCTGATTTTAGCCGTTCGGTCAAACTTGACCGTTCGGTCAAAATCAACCAATCGGTCGATTTTCTACTAGATCTGGCAAAAAACTGAGGTTTTTTGCCGATCACCCAAACCTTGACCGGCTGATTTTAGCCGTTCGGTCAAAATCAACCGATCGGTCGATTTTCTACTAGATCTGGCAAAAAACTGAGGGTTTTTGCCGATCACCCAAACCTTGACCGGCTGATTTTAGCCGTTCGGTCAAACTTGACCGTTCGGTCAAAATCAACCGATCGGTCGATTTTCTACTAGATCTGGCAAAAAACTGAGGTTTTTTGCCGATCACCCAAACCTTGACCGGCTGATTTTAGCCGTTCGGTCAAATTTGACCGATCGGTCAAAATCAACCGATCGGTCGATTTTCTACTAGATCTGGCAAAAAACTGAGGTTTTTTCCCGATCACCCAAACCTTGACCGGCTGATTTTAGCCGTTCGGTCAAACTTGACCGTTCGGTAAAAATCAACCGATCGGTCGATTTTCTACTAGATCTGGCAAAAAACTGAGGTTTTTTGCCGATCACCCAAACCTTGACCGGCTGATTTTAGCCGTTCGGTCAAACTTGACCGTTCGGTCAAAATCAACCGATCGGTCGATTTTCTACTAGATCTGGCAAAAAACTAAGGTTTTTTGCCGATCACCCAAACCTTGACCGGCTGATTTTAGCCGTTCGGTCAAACTTGACCGTTCGGTCAAAATCAACCGATCGGTCGATTTTCTACTAGATCTGGCAAAAAACTGAGGGTTTTTGCCGATCACCCAAACCTTGACCGGCTGATTTTAGTCGTTCGGTCAAACTTGACCGTTCGGTCAAAATCAACCGATCGGTCGATTTTCTACTAGATCTGGTAAAAAACTGAGGGTTTTTACCGATCACCCAAACCTTGACCGGCTGATTTTAGCCGTTCGGTCAAACTTGACCGTTCGGTCAAAATCAACCGATCGGTCGATTTTCTACTAGATCTGGCAAAAAACTGAGGCTTTTTGCCGATCATCCAAACCTTGACCGGCTGATTTTAGCCGTTCGGTCAAACTTTACCGTTCGGTCAAAATCAACCGATCGGTCGATTTTCTACTAGATCTGGCAAAAAACTGAGGTTTTTTGCCGATCACCCAAACCTTGACCGGCTGATTTTAGCCGTTCGGTCAAACTTGACCGTTCGGTCAAAATCAACCGATCGGTCGATTTTCTACTAGATCTGGCAAAAAACTGAGGTTTTTTGCCGATCACCCAAACCTTGACCGGCTGATTTTAGCCGTTCGGTCAAACTTGACCGTTCGGTCAAAATCAACCGATCGGTCGATTTTCTACTAGATCTGGCAAAAAACTGAGGTTTTTTGCCGATCACCCAAACCTTGACCGGCTGATTTTAGTCGTTCGGTCAAACTTGACCGTTCGGTCAAAATCAACCGATTGGTCGATTTTCTACTAGATCTGGCATAAAACTGGGGTTTTTCGCCGATTACCCAAACCTTGACCGGCTGATTTTAACCGTTCGGTCAAACTTGACCGATCGGTCAAAATCAACCGATCGGTCGATTTTCTACTAGATCTGGCAAAAAACTGAGGTTTTTTTGCCGATCACCCAAACCTTGACCGGCTGATTTTAGCCGTTCGGTCAAACTTGACCGTTCGGTCAAAATCAACCGATCGGTCGATTTTCTACTAGATCTGGCAAAAAACTGAGGTTTTTTGCCGATCACCCAAACCTTGACCGGCTGATTTTAGCCGTTCGGTCAAACTTGACCGTTCGGTCAAAATCAACCGATCGGTCGATTTTCTACTAGATCTGGCAAAAAACTGAGGTTTTTTGCTGATCACCCAAACCTTGACCGGCTGATTTTAGCCGTTCGGTCAAACTTGACCGTTCGGTCAAAATCAACCGATCGGTTGATTTTCTACTAGATCTGGCAAAAAAAGTGAGGTTTTTTGTCGATCACCCAAACCTTGACCGGCTGATTTTAGCCGTTCGGTCAAACTTGACCGTTCGGTCAAAATCAACCAATCGGTCGATTTTCTGCTAGATCTGGGAAAAAACTAGGGTTTTTCGTCGATCACCCAAACCTTGACCGGCTGATTTTAACCGTTCGGTCAAACTTGACCGATCGGTCAAAATCAACCGATCGGTCGATTTTCTACTGGATCTGGCAAAAAACGAAGGTTTTTTGCCGATCACCCAATCCTTGACCGGTTGAAATTGACCGTTCAGACAAATTTAACCGATCGATCAAAATTGACCGAACGGTCAAATTTGACCGAACGGTCAAAATAAACCGATCGGTCAATTTTTCCACTGGATCGGTCAAAAAACCAAGTTTTTTGACCGATCACCCAATTCTTGACCGGTTGAAATTGACTGTTCGGTCAAACTTAACCGATCGGTCAAATTTGACCGAACGGTCAAAATTGACCGATCAGTCCTTTTTTATGCTAACACTCGGCAAGCTCCTTCGTGCCTTCTTCGACAGGGGGTTGCTATTTTTTGCACCAAATCCAAGCCAGCCAGAACGAACTCTAGCTAACTTGGAGGGGGTAACTGTGGGTGTAAATTTTGGCAAGAAGTCGGCAAACAGCGGGACCCACCGGCCCTGCCTGGTGGGCCCTCGAAGACAACAGCGGGACCCCCCGGCCCTACCTGGTGGGCCCCCGAGTACCACAGCGGGACCCACCGGCCCTGCCTGGTGGGCCCCCGAAGACCACAGCGGGACCCACCGGCCCTGCCTGGTGGGCCCCCGAGTACCACAGCGGGACCCACCGGCCCTGCCTGGTGGACCTCCCAAGACCACAGCGGGACCCACCGGCCCTGCCTGGTGGGCCCCCGAGTACCACAGCGGGACCCACCGGCCCTGCCTGGTGGGCCCCCGAAGACAACAGCGGGACCCATCGGCCCTGCCTGGTGGGCCCCCTAAGACAACAGCGGGACCCACCGGCCCTGCCTGGTGGGCCCCCAAAGACAACAGCGGGACCCACCAGCTTTACCTGGAGGATCCCCAGATACGACAGCAGAAAACCGCCATTTACCACCAGAGAATCCTATAAATAGCAGAGCCTTCGAATGTAAAAAGATCGAATCTAAGATCAAAAATCCATTTTCCACTCTGAGATCTGATTTTCAGAACGAGAGCTCTAGAATCTCTATCTTCTCACCCTTCACCCCTACTTGATCATCTTCTTGTCTGTGAAGAGATCAAAAAGGCTTCAGTAGCACTCGGCCTGTCGAGGTTAGTTTGAGAAAAGTGTTAGTGAATTCGGGTTGCACCCTATAGCACGGAGACGTAGGCTTCGGCTGAACTCCGAGATCACTTCTCGTGTCAAACTCTCTCTGATTGTATCTCTCTGTTTACATATCAAAAGCTTCAACTTCGATCAACAGATCGACCAACGATCTTCAACATCAACTTCAACTCCAATTGACTGGTGAGGCGAGGTCTTCGGGTCGGCACGAAGATTTTCCCCCACACGATCCATTCTAATTCATTCGCACGAATGTATCCATTCTAATGCATTTGTACGATTCATTCTAATTCATTCGCACGATCCATTCTAATTCATTCGTACGATCCATTCTAATTCATTCGCACGAATGTAACCATTCTAATTCATTAGTACGATCCATTCTAATTCATTCGTGTGATTCATTCTAATTCATTCACACGA
This sequence comes from Chamaelirium japonicum, assembly GCA_947650365.1. Classification (NCBI taxonomy): domain Eukaryota; kingdom Viridiplantae; phylum Streptophyta; class Magnoliopsida; order Liliales; family Melanthiaceae; genus Chamaelirium; species Chamaelirium japonicum. The sequence goes on from CANTAL010000227.1 coordinate 167,437, forward strand.
TCCATTCTAATTCATTCGTACGATCCATTCTTATTCATTCATACGATCCATTCTAATTCATTCGTACGATCCATTCTAATTCATTCGCACGAATGTATCCATTCTAATGCATTCGTACGATTCATTCTAATTCATTCGCACGATCCATTCTAATTCATTCATACGATCCATTCTTATTCATTCATACGATCCATTCTAATTCGTTCGTACGATCCATTCTAATTCGTTCGTACGATCCATTCTAATTCGTTCGTATGATCCATTCTTATTCATTCGCACGATCCATTCTAATTCATTCGCACTATCCTTTCAAATTTATTTTTTCAAATATATCCATTCTAATTCATTCGTACGATCCATTCTAATTCATTCGCACGATCTATTCTAATTCATTTGATCGAATGTATCCATTCTAATTCATTCGTACAATCCAGTCTAATTCATTCGCACGATCCATTCTAATTCATTCGTACGATCCATTCTAATCCATTCGTCCGATCCATTCTAATTCACTCGCACGAATGTATCCATTCTAATTCATTCGCACAATCCATTCTAATTCATTCGCACGATCCATTCTAATTTAGTCGTATGAAAGAATTAGAATGGATCGTGCGAATGAATTAGAATGGATACATTCGTGCAAATGAATTAGAATGGATCGTACGAATGAATTAGACTGGATCGTACGAATAAATTAGAATGGATACATTCATGCAAATGAATTAGAATGGATTGTACGAATGAATTAGAATGGATCGTATGAATGAATAAGAATGGATCGTACGAATGAATTAGAATGGATCGTGCGAATGAATTAGAATGAATCGTACGAATGCATTAGAATGGATCGTACGAATGAATTAGAATGAATCGTACGATCCCTTCAAATTCATTCGTCCGATCCATTCTAATTCATTCGCACAAATGTATCCATTCTAATTCATTCGTCCGATCCATTCTAATTCATTCGTTCGATCCATTCTAATTCATTCGCACGAATGTATCCATTCTAATTCATTCGTACAATCCATTCTAATTCATTCGCACGATCCATTCTAATTCAGTCGTATGAAAGAATTAGAATGGATCGTGCGAATGAATTAGAATGGATCGTGCGAATGAATTAGAATGGATACATTCGTGCAAATGAACTAGAATGGATCGTACGAATGAATTAGACTGGATCGTACGAATAAATTAGAATGGATACATTCATGCAAATGAATTAGAATGGATCGTATGAATGAATTAGAATGGATCATACGAATGAATTAGAATGAATCGTACGAATGAATTAGAATGGATCATATGAATGAATTAGAATGGATCGGAAGAATGAATTAGAATGGATCGTGCGAATGGATCATACGAATGAATTAGAATGGATCATATGAATGAATTAGAATGGATCGTGCGAATGAATTAGAATGAATCGCACGAATGAATTAGAATGGATTGTACGAATGAATTAGAATGGATACATTCGTACGATCTATTCTAATTCATTCGTACGATCCGTTCTTATTCATTCATACGATCTATTCAAATTCATTCGCATGATCCATTCTAATTCATTCGTACGATCCATTCTAATTCATTCTCACGAATGTAACCTTTCTAATTCATTTGTATGGATCGTACGAATGAATTAGAATGAATCGTACGAATGAATTAGAATGGATCATAGGAATGAATTAGAATGGATCATGCAAATGAATTAGAATGGATCGTGCGAATGAATTAGAATGGATCGTACAAATGAATTAGAATGGATCGTAAGATTCATTCTAATTCATTCGTACGATCCATTCTGATGCATTCGTACGATTCATTCTAATTCATTCGCACGATCCATTCTAATTCATTCGTATGATCCATTCTAATTTATTTGCACGAATATACGATCCATTCTAATTTATTCGCAAGAATGTATCCATTCTAATTCATTCGTACAATCCATTCTAATTTATTCGTATAATCCATTCTAATTCATTCACACAAATGTATCCATTATAATCCATTCGTACGATCCATTCTAATTCATTCGTATGATCCATTCTATTTCATTCCTACGATCTATTCTAATTCATTCTCACAAATGTAACCTTTCTAATTCATTCGTACAATCCATTCTAATCCATTCGTACGATCCATTCTAATTCATTCGTACGACCATTCTAATTCATTCGCACGATCCATTCTAATTCATTCGTATGATCCATTCTAATTCATTCCTACGATCTATTCTAATTCATTCGCACAATTGTATACATTCTAATTCATTCGTATGATCCATTCTAATTCATTCGCACGAATGTATCCATTCTACTTCATTCGTACGCTCCATTCTAATTCATTCGTACGCTCCATTCTTATTCATCGCACAAATTTATCCATTCTAATTTATTCGTACGATCCATTCTAATTCATTCGCACGATCGATTCTAATTCATTCGTATGATCCATTCTAATTCATTCGTACGATCCATTCTAATTCATTCTAATTCATTCGTACGATCCATTCTAATCCATTCTAATTCTTTCGTACGATCCATTCTAATTCATTCGCACGATCTATTCTAATTCATTCGTACAATCCATTCTAATTCATTCGTGCGAATGAATTTGAATGGTTCGTATGAGTGAATTAGAATGGATCGTACGAATGAATTAGAATGGATCGTGTTGGGGGTAGCTAAAATCTGCCCTGGAGTTCGCCCCCCCCCCCCCATGCTCACCAAATCACCTTGACAGGGAGCGAGATCCACATTGGGCTGAAGGGGCCTAGGCCAAAGACACTCATGCAGGAGCTCGCCCAAGTTCGCCCTTGCCTATGGATCTCATAGACCCTAGGATTCCAAGGGGCGGGGAACTCGCCCAGGAGCCCGCCTAAGCTTGCTCGGGAGCTCGCCAATCCCACCCCGGAGCTCGCCCAGGAGCCCGCCTAAGCTCGCTCAGGAGCTCGCCAAGCTCGACCCGGAGCTCGCCTAAGCTCGCCCAGGAGTTCGCCAAGCTCGTTCAGGAGCTCGCCTAAGCTCTCTCAGGAGCACGCCCAAGCTCGCCCCGACCCCTGTTTATTGAAGAGGTTGCCCCCGCGAGGTCCGACTCTTGATAAATATGGACGAAAGGACGGAGCAGTGCCGGGCGAGCTTGCCTCTGCTTCCTCCCTGAGATCGCCCAGACTCGAACATTCCCGAATAGACAGCTGGCAGCAACAAGAAAGATGCCCTCCCCCACTCAAACCGCCTGGCAGGCTTGACGATAGAATGTCAGGGCGCGAGTACCAAGGACTGTCAGACCCACGCGAGCCAGAACGTGGGGGTCTAGAAGGCCCAGAAGGAATCTTCACGTGTCGGGCCATGGTAGGCCGCCGATTGCTATAAATGCTCACCCCCAGGCTCCATAGTACAGGTTCGAAATCCTTTTCCCTACCACTTTGGTATACAACAGCTCATCGTTGTGCCACCGTGACTGACTTGAGCGTCGGAGGGTCTGCGCTCCTAAGGGAGCCAGCCGTTCTCACGTTCTTTTTTCTTTGTCTTGCAGGCAGCCCGCACGGACCAGCGAAAATTCCCCCAAACATTTGGCGCCGTCTGTGGGATCTTCGACTGGTTCCTATGAGAACGCCCATGACCACGCGGTTGAGCGCCGTTCGCTCTCGTAACCCCAAAGATGGCTCCGGCGACAAGGGGACGCAGGCGACCGAGGACTCGTGCGAGATCTGAGCGCAGCGAGCCTCCTGTTGAGACCCCTCAGCCCCAGGTCCCGCTCAGTGACCAACTCTTGTTGGAGATGTTGGCCACCCAGCGGGCCATGATGGAGGAACTGACGCGGTTGCGTCAGGCTCCGGCGGCCAGCCGACGGTCTGGGCCGGCGAAGACGGCGTCTCCGGTGCGACCATCGGCGTCAACATCGCGCCCGCCCACGATCGCTCCGGCGCGGCAGGTTTCCCATCCGGAACCCCCAGTCGGGAGAGAGGCTGTGCGCGGGGTGTCGGAAACCCCGCTCACGAGGTTGCAGAAGCTAGTAACCCAGCGGTCTAGCAACCAGGCGACCTCGCGCGCGACCATCCCTTGCCGCCGTAGCCGGAGCATCGATTCTGACGGGTCGGAGGCAAGGTCTCTAGAGCGGGATCGCGACCCGCGCCGTCGGCGACGAGGGAAAGAGCCCGCGGTGGAAATACCTTCCGAAGCTCGCGAGGCAACGGCCTCCCACAGACCAACTTACGCGCTGAAGGAATCCGCGGGCGGACAGCAAGGAGGCCGCTGAGCGGTAGCCCCCAAGGGTCGCTGCGGGGTGGGTCCGACCTTGCCACGAGGGAGCGTACGAGACCGCCTAGGACCTGCGCAGCCGCCTCTGGGAGTTCTCCCCGGGCACTGGCAGCGATCTAGTGCGCCAGTAGATTTACTGGAAGACCTCGCCGCCCACGGAGGTAGCTCGCCTTTCACCAGCGAGGTCCACCAAGGGGGTTTTCCGCACCACTGGACCCCCTCGAAGTTTGTATTGTTCGACGGGTCGCAGGATCCCGTTGACCATCTCTTGGCCTACAGAAAGCTTCTGTTTTTCCGGGACCAAGACCACGTCTTGTGCCGAGCATTCCCGAGTAGTTTGACCGGCTCGGCATTGAACTGGTTCCACAAGTTGCCGCCCGGCATGATCCCCGACTTTCCAACTCTCTCTAGGCTATTCCTGGAGCTGTATCGCTGCAATAGGCAGCCCCCGAAGAGAATCGAGTCTCTGTTTACCTTAACCATGGGAGCTCGCGAGACGCTCCGGTGCTTCGCAACTCGATTCCGAAGCGCCTACCTCGCTTTGGAAGACGCGGCGGGCCAAGATCGTACCGTGGTGAGTGCTTTCAGAAGCGCCCTCCCCGAGGGGGGCAAGCTTCATGACGCTCTAGTGATCAAAGATCCTCGCACGATGGTTGAACTATTTGCCCTGATCCAGCAACACATCAAGCTCGAAGACGCTGTGTTAGACCGGAAGGGAAAGGCAGTCGAGCAGCGACCTCCTCCGGCCCTGCAACCACTTGTTGTTAAGGTCGTGGAGAGGAGGGAGGTGCCACTGGCGGTGCCTTTGCCCGGACCGCCCGCAGCTCCTGCTGTTTAGCCCGCTGAAGCCCCCGCGGCTGTCGTTGGAAGGCCAGCGAACTGGCGCCTGCCTCTGGGACCCGGGGAGCGGGACTTCACCGTGCTAACCCACTCGCCAGGACAAATCTTTCATCAGATTCGGAATGAACCTTTCTTCCAGTACCCGCCACCCCTGCAGTCGGAGAGCCCGGCTCTACCGACAACTCGCGGCGGTGCTCTTTTCATCGAAGCCCTGGGCATCACACTAACAGATGCCGGGCTCTGAAGAACCACCTCGAGGATTTGGTCACCCAGGGCCATTTGAATCAGTTTATTTCGCCTCGAAGGAGGTTCGAGGTGATACCGGCACGGGCTCCTCGGGAGGGAGATCGCCCGGGGCCCGCTGAACCCGCCCTGCCTCCGCCTTCCCCGGGAGGACCGGCGATCTGCCATACCATTAGCGGGCGGTTGAGCGGCCCGAGATCCAGTAATGAAGCCCGTCGACGAGTTAGGGAGATGGAGCGGGCACAGAAGGTATTTTCCGTCTCGCTAACTCCTACTTTACTTCAAGCACCAAGGGTGGAAGCCCGCGATTTTCTCTGGTTTTCGGAAGATGACATGACAGGGGTCGTTACGCCCCACAATGACCCCCTCGTCATACGCCTGATGATGGCTAACATCGAGGTGAGGCGAGCTCTGGTTGATTCGGGGAGCGCCGTTGACATCCTTTTTCTGTCGGCCTACCTGCGAATGAGGTTGAGACTTGCCGACATGTCTCCCTCGACGAGCTCCCTCAGTGGATTCACCGGCGAGGTCGCCAAAGTGGCAGGAGAGATAACCCTTACTGTGACCGCGGGCCCGGAGGCTCGCCAAGTCCGCTTCGCGGTAGTGGACGGAAGTTCCGCATTTAATGCCATCCTTGGGCGGCCTTGGCTAAGGCAAATGAATGCGGTATCTTCACCCAACCATCAGGCCCTTAAATTCCCGACCACGAGCGGGGTCGTAGTAATTCGGGGTGATCAGGTAGCCGCTACCCGATGCGAGCAGGATGTTCTTCACCTCATGGACATGGAGGTCGCCGAGGCCAAGAGGCCCGCACCCTCCTAGCAATTACCGCCCGCTACGAGCGAGCTACTGGGGAGCCCGCTGGGGGCCTCCTCGCTTAAGTCCCCTACTCCACCCCCCGGTGGGAGCGGTGTGGATCTTAAGTTGGAGGAGGAAGGTCGCCCGACAACCCCTAAGAGAGGAAGTTTTCCAGTTGCCGAACCACTTCAAGAGGTCGACATTGGCGGCAAAGGAGGGCCGAGAGTTGTTAGCCTCGGGACCTCGCTAACCAAGGGCGAGGTCCTGGCCATAACCAACTTACTCAGGGAATACCGTGACGTATTCGCCTGGAGCTTCGCGGACATGCCAGGGATTGACCCGGAGGTCGCCTGTCATCGTCTGCACACCATGAAAGAGTTCCCGCCGGTCAAGCAGAAAGCTCGGCACATACCTGCTGTGAAGTCCGTTGCAGTAGCGGCGGAGATAGACAAGCTAGAGCGAGCTGGCTTCATCCGCGAGGCGCACTTCCCCGAGTGGATCTCCAATATCGTGGCGGTGCCTAAGAAGAGCGGAGCGGTCAGAGTGTGCATCGACTTCTCCGACCTCAATAAGGCATGCCCGAAGGATGGTTTTCCTCTTCCGAGAATAGGCGCGCTGGTCGACGCAGCTGTCGGGTTCCAGGCCCTGTCCTTCATGGATGGATATTCTGGGTATAACCAGATACCTCTCCACGCCGACGATCAGGAGAAGACCGCCTTCTACTCTGGAGCAGGCTACCAGAAGTTATACTGCTATCGAGTGATGCCGTTCGGACTTAAGAACGCTAGAGCGACCTACCAAAGGTTGGTCACTCAGATGTTCAAAGATCAGATCGGCAGAAACGTCGAAGTTTATGTAGACGACCTCCTAGTGAAGAGTCGGGAGCGAGAGGGGCATGTTGCCGATCTCCGCGAAACCTTCGAGATACTGAGAAAGTACCAAATGAGGCTAAACCCGGCGAAGTGCGCATTCGGGGTGACTTCTGGGAAATTCCTCGGGTACCTGGTCACCCACAGAGGGATCGAGGCCGACCCTGGGCAAATCCGAGCACTTGTCGAAATGCCTGCACCAAGAACCCAGCAGGAAGTCCAAAGGTTGAGCGGGCGAATCGCCGCGCTCAATCGGTTCATCTCCAAATCCTCAGACAACTGCCGACCTCTTTTCGAGCTGCTACGAAAAGGAGCGAGCATTTGTTGGGATGAAAAGTGCGAGCACGCCTTCCAGAAGATCAAGGATTACCTGGCGAGCCCACCGATCTTAGCGGCACCCAAAGAGGGCGCCGAGCTCGGCGTGTACCTTACGGTCACTGAGAATGCGGTGAGCGGGGTCCTTGTTGTGGAAGAAGCAAAGGTGGAGCGGCCTGTCTACTTTGTAAGCCACACAATGCTTCCCGCCGAGCTCCGGTATCGACCAATCGAGAAGGTCGCATTGGCCTTGGTCCTTACCGCGAGAAAGCTCCACCCCTACTTCTCGGCGCACCCTGTCAAGGTCATCACAGAGCACCCTCTAAAGAGCGCGCTCTCCAGACCCTCGGTAGCCGGCAGGCTCTACCGTTGGTCCGCCGAGCTCGCCGCCTATGGTTTGGAGTATGTCCCTCGAGTTGCTGTCAAAGGACAGGCGCTCGCCGATTTCTTGGCGGACTTCCCCATAGAAGAACCGGTCCAACACCGGGAGGATGAGCCAACTGAGGCACACCCTGGGAAGGCGAGGTTCTTGGACAACCAAGGTGAGCTTCCTCCAGCTAAGCGTTCAGAGGAGGCAGGCTGGGAATTATTCGTCGATGGATCCTCCAACGCTTTGGGGGCTGGGATCGGGGTCGCACTGGTCGCCCAGTCGGTACTTCTGGAGAAGTCAGTCCGACTGGATTTCGCCGCTACCAACAATGAGGCGGAATATGAGGCGCTGCTGGCTGGTCTGGAGCTCGCTCAAGAGGTAGGCGCCAAACGCTTGAAGGTCTTTAGTGATTCCCAGCTAATTATTTGCCAAATCAATGGGGAGTACGCCTCTCGGGATGCACGAATGGCGGGCTATGTGGATCTGGTGAAGCACAAGGCCGCGGAGTTCGAAAAGATCTCCTTCGAGCAAATTCCGCGAGCCGATAATAGGCGAGCTGATGCTTTGGCAAATGCCGCCTCTCTGCTTGGAACATCAGAGGCTTGCCAGATTCTCATCGAGGTCCAAAATCAGTCTCGGCTCCAACTGATGGAGCCCGCTGTTAATCAAGTCTCCGCCGAAGTACCACCCAGCGGGTGGACCGCCCCCATTCTTCGCTTTCTCCAGAAGGGCGAGCTGCCAGAGGATAGAGAGGATCGAAGCCCGGCGAGTGGAGAAATGCGCTGGGCGCTATCTCATTCGCTAGGATCGCCTTTTTCGAAGATCCTTTGGCGGGCCAAATCTCCGTTGCGTCGAGAGCCCGGAAACCAAAGAAGTTCTAAAGTGCATTCACTCTGGCGAGCTGGGAAACCACGCTGGTGGGCGGTCTCTTGCTGCGAAAGTACGAAGGCAAGGATACTGGTGGCCCACTCTGGAGCAAGACGCTTTGAAGGTCGCCCAGAGGTGCATCCAATGCCAAAAGCACGCCACCACGAATCATATGCCCGCAGAAGAACTGCATCCTCTGGCGAGCCCCTCGCCTTTCCAGCAATTGGGGTTGGACATTGCGGGACCTTTCCCCGTGTCAGCCCGGCAAAAGAAATTCATCTTAGTAGCTACGGACTACTTCACCAAATGGGTGGAAGCGGTCCCGCTAGCTAAGATAGGCGAGAAGCAGGTAAAAGACTCCCTTTGGAAGAATATTTTCTGCCGGTTCGGTCTGCCTCGGGTACTTATCACCGACAATGGTCGCCAGTTCGACAATCGCTTGATCAGAAGCTTTTGTGTTGAATATGGAGTCGACCTAAGGTTCTCTTCCCCAAGGTACCCTCAAAGCAATGGGCAGGCCGAAGCAACGAATCGCGTGATGTTGGACAACCTCAAGAAGAGGCTGGAAGGGAAAAATGGATTGTGGGAGCAGGAGCTCGATGGAGTCTTGTGGGCCTATCGCACTACTCCACATCGCTCAACTAATGAATCCCCTTTCAGTCTCACTTTTGGTTGCGAAGCCGTGCTACCCATTGAGGCCGAGCTGCCCACTGAAAGAAGGCTTGCGTCGGTGGAGGTCGACAATGACGAACTGCTCATCGACTCCCTTGATCAGCTCGAAGAAAGACGAGAGCGCACCAATCTACACCTCGCCGGATATAGACAGGAAATGAAGCGCGCCTATGACAAGAGAGTCCGCCATTGGGCATTCAAGGCCGGCGATCTGGTGATGAGAAAGGTGTTCGCAAACACACAAGAGCCTAATGCAAGAAAGCTCGCGACAAACTGGGAAGGCCCGTACATAATACACGAAGCAGGAAGCTCGGGGGCTTACCGGTTGATGACCGCTGGAGGCGACCTGTTAGAGCGACCTTGGAACGCTCTGCACCTTCGCAAGTTTTATGCCTAAGGGAATTTTTGTAAATTATCTTCTGAAGAGGTTATGAATAAACGATTGAGGTTTCAACAATTTAACTAGGAAACTCAGCGCAGCAAGAGCCCGCATGATTGGTAAAGTACAGTCCGCCGCTGAGCGGACTTAAAGCAAGACCGGGATCCTCAGAGGCAGCCAGTGGGCGACCTTGAGCTTCCCGGGGCAGTCCGCCGTTGTGCGGACTTAAAGCAAGACCGGGATCCTCAGAGGCAGCCAGTGGGCGACCTTGAGCTTCCCGGGGCAGTCCGCCGTCGTGCGGACTTAAAGCAAGACCGGGATCCTCAGAGGCAGCCAGTGGGCGACCTTGAGCTTCCCGGGGCAGTCCACCGTTGTGCGGACTTAAAGCAAGACCGGGATCCTCAGAGGCAGCCAGTGGGCGACCTTGAGCTTCCCGGGGAAGTCCGCTGCCTAGTGGACTCTAAACCTAACCAGGATCCTTCGCGTTCAACTGCCATGAACGGAAGCATCCTGGCGTTGGCAAACCCCTCGAAGGGCGAGCCCGCCAAACAGGATCATCGAGAGAAATTAACCGGGCAGGGGGCAGCTAGAACTTATTAGTTTCCTTTAAAAGTAAAAATGGTTTAAGTCTCTGAGTGTAGGGATGTTTTTGAAGTCTTTTGGTTCGCTTAAACGTTTTCCGGGCTCAGAGACTATTGAGTTTTTGCGAGCATGCCGAGTTTTTCGTTTGCATATACTTTAAAATAAAAAGGTTGAATCGAATTAGCTGCCTCGCCCGGGGTATCACTCTCGAGATCGCTGCGAACTCCTAGAACGGACTCATAGGTGGCACAGAGAAAGAAAGAAACATAGAGGCGAGCTCAAAGAGAACATTTCATTCATTGTTGAAAATTACAACAAGGTTACAAAAGAGACCCTAGGCTGGGCCAGCACCCGCACCGTCGTCATCACCGCGCTTCCTCTTTTCCGACCTCTCGGCCTTGTACTTCTCGATGGCATCGAGCGTGCCTTTCCGCAGGAACTCGACGAGCTGCGCCTGGAGGCGGCTTTGCTGAGAGTGGAGATATTGGAGATGCGTTTCCCTCAGAGACGCGATCTCATCCCTAGAAGCCGCCAACTGACGTCGAAGCTCGGAGATTTCCTTTTGGGCGGCCTCTTCAGCTCGACGGGCCACTTGCACATCGGATAGGGCGCGGTCGCGGGCGTCCTCAGCCGAAGCTAGCGTGGTGGTAAAGGTGGCGGCCCGCTGGCGCAGTTCGTCAACCTCCGTGTTAGAGGAGGCGACCTGCTGGCGCAGCCGGTCCACTTCTGCCCGCAGCTCGCCCGACCGGTCCATTTGGCGAATACGGTGTATGTGCTCGTCTACTCTCCTCTCCGAGTCATGGAGAGTGTCATCGTAGAGGGCGACAGTGTCCCCCGCGATGCCCGCAACCTCGTCGGTGAGAGCCCGGCTGACTCGCTCTACCTACGGAAAGGGAAAACAGTTAAGAGTTAGAAGTTAGAACAGGGGTTTGGGACAAAGAAGTATGAAGGTAATCTTACCTCGAGGAGTCGGTTGATGAGAGCGATGTAGGAAGTCCGGGCAAAGATGTTGCGTCCCAGGATCTCCTGCATGTAGAAAGGGGCGCGCTCGGGGTCACCAGAGGAGGAGCCCGCTTGGCTCGCCTCGGTGGGAGCAGCTGGAGGGGGCACACTGATGACAGCAGCGGCGGGCCCGGCCCCTTGAGCACCGACAACCCCTTCATTGATAGGGGAAGGCACGGCGGCTCCCCTTCGCCCAAGCAAATCCGGGTCCGAGGCTTCCGAGCTGGAGCACGGAAGGTCGTCCAGGATGGCCCCCAGGTCCGGAGACTAGTAGACCAACCCGCCCAGCTCCGAGAGAGGAGGAACCTCAAGAGTGGCAGGCGCGGGCTCAGGCGCGGGTGCGCTAGGAGCCATAGGCGTGGGCTCGGGCGCGAGCGCGCTGATAGCAGGCGCAGGCGCGGGCTCGGGCGCGGGCGCGCTGATAGCATGCGCAGGCACGGGCTCGGGCACGGGCGCGCTGAGGGCAGGCGCAGGCGCGAGCGTGGGCTCGGGCGCAGGCGTGCTGACAGGCGCGGGCTCGGGCGCGGGCTCGGGGGCAGTAGGCGCGCTGGCAGCAGAGGGCGCAGGCGCGGGCGTGCTGGGAGCAGGCGCGGCCGGTGTTGGTGTCGCACTCGGAGCAAGCGGAAGGGTTGAGCCCGCCGGAGCTGGTCCCTCAAAGGGCGGGGGAAGCCCCGCAGTTGTAGCCGCGGGCTCATCTTCTGTAGCCCGCTCCTCGTCGTCTGAGCTGGAGGTCGTGCTGAGATCATCGGCTGGTCCCAAGCCCGCCTCCGCGAGGGCGGCCTTCCTCCGCTCCTCAAGGACCTGTTGGAAGGCTTCACGAGCCTCCCGAACAGTGTTGTCCTCTCCCGATGGGCGGGCTGAGGGGGTCTTCTTCTTCCTCACCTTCTTCTGCGAGGCGCCCTCTGGATTCATCACCGCAACAAACAAAGTTTTAGTCAGATCGCCCGGGAACTCGCGCATCAGCACTTTAGCCATTGGGGACTCTACTTCCGCCATGCTGAGAAGAAGCTCAATGCGCGGATCCTCGGGCTCGACGAAGGAAATGCGACGTCGCCGGGGCTCCGGGACTGGGGCCCTCGGAGAAATGACAGAAAGAGAGGTTGCCTGACCTGGGGCTGCTTCGCGGGTTGGAGGCGGCGGTGGCGCAACATCCTCCTCGTGGAGCATCTCGAGGGTGTCCTTGTCAGCGACCTGGATGGGGGAAGCCCGCTTCTTCCCCTTCTTCGCCGAGGTCCCCGCAGCGGAGGTCACGGCAGTAGGCCGGGAGACCGCGACCTTCTTCCGCATCACCTTCTGCCGGGTGGTGATGGTTCCGGTCCGTAGATCCTTCCAGAGGAAGGAGAAGTCCGGCGGGAGGACTTTCTCGAGGGTTCGACCCTCGAGGAAGTCCAGAATCGCCTCGTCGAGCGATCTTTCGCGGGCTGCGGCGATGCACTTCTTCCCCTTTGCCCGATACTCCGCGATCTCCTTGAAGACAGGGAGAGGCGATCTGCCGGGAAGAGAGGGGACACCGGTTCGAGGACCTCGCCACTCGCAATCGATCACGAACGGGTACGCTTTCCAGTACCGGTCTTTGTTCTCGACGGTGGTGAACGGAAGCACCTCACCGGAGCGACCCGTGAGGTAGAACTGTCTACAGTCTACCTCGCCGAAGAAGGGCCCCGGTTTGAGGAACCACTTCTTCAAGAGGTAGGCTAGGGGGATCCTCACGTTTAGGGCTTCCTCGATGCGATCCAGCCCATAGAGGATCCCCCACGAGTTTCCCGGAAGCTGGGCGGGGCATAAGCCCGCCAGTTCCAGGAGCTCGCTGGCCAGAAGGTTCAGGGGCAGCCGGAGCCCTGACCATAACTGCCCCACGGAGACCACGGTCCCCGAGAGCGGCCTCCCGGAGCTCGGAAGAGGAAGAATGGCGAGCTCTTGGGGAAAGCCCACCGCGGTTCGCAGGCTATCGGGGATGGGCGCACCCCCGATGACATGGAGCCAAACGACGACGGGCTCCTTCGGAGGCGCCTCTTCCCCTGAGCCCGGAGCCCGCACCGAGATGGGGGCGACATTTAGAGGCCCCTCTCGGGAGGACGCAGCAGCAGCAGCAGCTGAAGAAGCAGCAGCGGTAGAGGAAGCCATGAGCGGGAGGGAGCTAGTGAGCTACGAGCAGAAGGCAAAGAAGGAAGGGAGAGGTGTTTTTCACACAGCGGTAAAAATCGCCCCCCGTCCCCTATTTATAGGCAAGTGAGAGACAGGTGAATCGATCGGCAGTTAATGCCCAAGCGCGTTCGGCGAGGCGACGTGACGGCAATCGAAGCGACAGCTCGTTTCCTTCTAATCGTCGGGCGCCACGTAGGCCACGTCTGGAAAAAGCTGCGCCGGTGCCGACACTGTCATTTACTGACAAAAGAAGGGCGAATGAGGAGGAGACACGTGTCTCGCGCCGATCGGGACCTCATGATGAGATTCGCTGTATCAGCATTGAGCCTCGCGCCGCATTTAAGGTGAAGCGACCGTTGGAGATTTGGTGCGAAACCCAAGTCACCAGACCGCTCGCGGCAGGCGCCCGCAGCCCGCCCGAGGCAGACCCTGACTGCTTGTGACAAGCTCGTATCGGAAGGAGATCGCTCGTGGCTGACGCTCCCGGCCCGCCCAGCGTTTGTGAAATACTGGGAGTCAAAACTCTCGGCGCAGACCGCCCACGGCAGGTGCCCGCAGCTCGCTCGAGGCAGACCCTGACCGCATGTGACGAGCTCGCATCGGAGGGAGATCGCTCGTGGCAGATGCTCGTGGCCCACCCAGCGTTTGTGAAATACTGGGAGTCAAAACTCTCGGCGCAGACCACCCACGGCAGGTGCCCGCAGCTCTCTCGAGGCAGACCCTGACAGCATGTGACGAGGTTGCTTCGGAGGGAGATCGCTCGTGGCAGATGCTCGTGGCCCTCCCAGCGTTTGTGGAATACTGACAGTCAAAGCTCTCGGCGCAGACCGCCCATGGTTGGTGCCCGCATCTCCCCGGGTGAAGGTCGCAAGTAACTAGAACTCCCAATTCGACCGTCGTGTGCAACAAGACTCCTGAGCAAGCGCCAAAGTCTCCTTGGTCGCTCCCTCAGGAGGGGGTAATGTTGGGGGTAGCTGAAATCTGCCCTGGAGTTCGCCCCCCCCCCCCCCCCCCCCCCATGCTCACCAAATCACCTTGACAGGGAGCGAGATCCACATTGGGCTGAAGGGGCCTAGGCCAAGGGCACTCATGCAGGAGCTCGCCCAAGTTCGCCCTTGCCTATGGATCTCATAGACCCTAGGATTCCAAGGGGCGGGGAACTCGCCCAGGAGCCCGCCTAAGCTCGCTCGGGAGCTCGCCAATCCCACCCCGGAGCTCGCCCAGGAGCCCGCCTAAGCTCGCTCAGGAGCTCGCCAAGCTCGCCCCGGAGCTCGCCTAAGCTCGCCCAGGAGTTCGCCAAGCTCGTTCAGGAGCTCGCCTAAGCTCTCTCAGGAGCACGCCCAAGCTCGCCCCGACATCTGTTTATCGAAGAGGTTGCCCCCGCGAGGTCCGACTCTTGATAAATATGGACGAAAGGACGGAGCAGTGCCGGGCGAGCTTGCCTCTGCTTCCTCCCTGAGATCGCCCAGACTCGAACATTCCCGAATAGACAGCTGGCAGCAACAAGAAAGATGCCCTCCCCCACTCAAACCGCCTGGCAGGCTTGACGACAGAATGTCAGGGCGCGAGTACCAAGGACTGTCAGACCTACGCGAGCCAGAACGTGGGGGTCTAGAAGGCCCTAGAGGAATCTCCACGTGTCGGGCCACGGTAGGCCGCCGATTGCTATAAATGCTCACCCCCAGGCTCCATAGTACAGGTTCGAAATCCTTTTCCCTACCACTTTGGTATACAACAGCTCGCCGTTGTGCCACCGTGACTGACTTGAGCGTCGGAGGGTCTGCGCTCCTAAGGGAGCCAGCCGTTCTCACGTTCTCTTTTCTTTGTCTTGCAGGCAGCCCGCACGGACCAGCGAAAATTCCCCCAAACAGATCGTGCGAATGAATTAGAATGGATCATACGAATGAATTAGAATGTATACATTTGTGCGAATGAATTAGAATAGATCGTAGGAATGAATTAGAATGGATCATACGATTGAATTAGAATGGATCGTGCGAATGGATTAGAATGGATCGTACGAATAGATTAGAATGGATCGTACAAATGAACTAGAAAGGTTACATTTGTGAGAATGAATTAGAATAGATTGTAGGAATGAATTAGAATGGATCATACGAATGTATTAGAATGGATCGTACGAACGAATTAGAATGGATCGTACGAACGAATTAGAATGGATCATATGAACGAATTAGAATGGATCGTACGAATGAATTAGAATGGATACATTCGAGCGAATGAATTAGAATGGATCATACGAATGAATTAGAATGGATCCACCAAATAAGTTAGAATGGATCATACGAATGAATTAGAATGGATCGAGCGAATGAATTAGAATGGATTGTGCGAATGAATTAGAATGGATACATTCGTGCGAATGAATTAGATTGGATCGTAGGAATGAATTAGAATGGATCCTACGAATAAATTAGAAAGGATACATTCGGGCGAATGAATTAGAATAGATCGTAGGAATGAATTAGAATGGATCATACGAATGAATTAGAATAGATCGTAGGAATGAATTAGAATGGATCGTACGAATGAATTAGAATGGATCGTAGGACTGATTTAGAATGGATCGTACGAACGAATTAGAATGGATCGTACGAACGAATTATAATGGATCGTATGAATGAATTAGAATGGATCGTACGAATGAATTTGAATGGATCGTATGAACGAATTACAATGGATCGTACGAATGAATTAGAATGGTTACATTCGTGCGAATGAATTAGAATGGATCGTACGAATGGATTATAGTGGATCGTACGAATGGATTAGATGGATCGTACGAATGAATTAGAATGGATCGTACAAATGAATTAGAAAGGTTACATTTGTGAGAATGAATTAGAATGGATCATACGAATGGATTAGAATGGATCGTACGAATGGATTAGAATGGATCGTACGAATGGATTAGAATGGATCGTACAAATGAATTAGAATGGATCATTCAAATGAATTAGAAAGGTTACATTCATGAGAATGAATTAGAATGGATCGTACGAATGAATTAGAATGGATACATTTGTGCGAATGAATTAGAATGGATCGTATATTCGTGCAAATAAATTAGAATGGATCGTACGAATGAATTAGAATGGATCCACCGAATAAGTTAGAATGGATCATACGAATGAATTATAATGGATCGTACGAATGAATTAGAATGGATTGTGCGAATGAATTAGAATGGATCGTATGAATGAATAAGAATGGATCGTGCGAATGAATTAGAATGGATCGTACGAATGAATTAGAATGGATCGTGCGAATGAATTAGAAATATTCGTGCGAATGAATTAGAATGAATTAGATTGCATCAAACGATCCATTCTAATCCATTCGTACGGTCCATTCTTATTCATTCATACGATCCATTCTAATTCATTCGCACAATCCATTCTAATTTATTAGAATGGATCGTGCGAATGAATTAGAATGGAAATATTCGAGCGAATGAATTAGAATGGATTGTACGAATGAATTAGAATGGATCATAGGAATGAATTAGAATGGATCGTGCAAATGAATTAGAATGGAAACATTCGTGCGAATGAATTAGAATGGATCATAGGAATGTATTAGAATGGATTATACGAATGAATTACAATGGTTACATTCGTGCGAATGAATTAGAATGGATCGTACGTAGGAATGAATTAGAATGGATCGTACGAATGAATTAGAATGGATCGTACAAATGGATTAGAATGGATCGTACGAATGGATTAGAATGGATCGTACGAATTAGAATGGATCGTATGAATGAATTAAAATGGATACATTTGTGCGAATGAATTAGAATGGATCGTGCGAATTAATTAGAATGGATCGTACGAATGAATTATAATGGATCGTATGAATGAATAAGAATGGATCGTACGAATGAATTAGAATGGATCGTGCGAATGAATTAGAATGGATTGTACGAATGAATTAGAATGGATCGTGCGAATGAATTAGAATGGATCGTACGAATGAATTAGAATGGATCCACCGAATGAGTTAGAACGTACGATCCATTCTAATTCATTCCTACGATCCATTCTAATTCATTCGCACGAATGTATCCATTCTAATTTATTTGCACGATCCATTCTAATTCATTCCTATGATCCATTCTAATTCATTCGTACGATCCATTCTAATTCATTCGCACGAATATATCCATTCTAATTCATTCGTACGATCCATTCAAATTCATTCGTATGATCCATTCTAATTTTTTTGCACGAATGTATCCATTCTAATTCATTTGCACGATCCATTCTAATTCATTCGCACGATCCATTCTAATTCATTTGTACGATCCATTCTAATCCATTCGTACGATCTATACTAATCCATTCGTACGATCCATTCTAATTCATTAGTACGATCCATTCTAATTCATTCGTACGATCCATTCTAATTCATTCGCACTATCCATTCTAATTCATTCGTACGATCAATTCTAATTCAAACGTACGATCCATTCTAATTCATTTATATGATTCATTCTAATTCATTCGTACGATCCATTCTAATCCATTCGTACGATCCATTGTAATCCATTCGTACGATCCATTCTAATCCATTCGTATGATCCATTCTAATCCATTCATACGATCCATTCTAATTCATTCGTACTATCCATTCTAATTCATTCGTACGATCCATTCTAATTCATTCGTACGATCCATTCTAATTCATTCGCACGATCCATTCTAATTCATTCCTATGATCCATTCTAATTCATTCGTACGATCCATTCTAATTCATTCTCACGAGTGTAACCTTTCTAATTCATTTGTATGATCTGTTTGGGGGAATTTTTCGCTGGTCCGTGCGGGCTGCTTGCAAGACAAAGAAAAAGCGTAAGAACGGCTGGCTCCCTTAGGAGCGCAGACCCTCTGACGCTCAAGTCAGTCTTAGGTGCACAATCGCGAGCTATCGTGGACGAAAGTGGTAGGGAAAAGGGTTTCGAACCTGTACTCTGGAGCGTGGGGGTGAGCATTTATAGACATTGGCGACCTACCGCGGCCCGACACATGGAGATTCTTTCCAGAGCCTTCTAGACCTCCACGTTCTGGCCCGCGTGGGTCTCTGACAGTCCTTGGAACTCGCGCCCCTGACATTCTTTTTCATCGAGCCTGCTAGGCGGTTTGAGTGGGGGTGAGCATCTTTCGTGTTGCTGCCAGGTGGTTATTCTGGAATGTTCAAGTCTGGGCGGTCTCAAACTGACTAGGGTGGGCTTCCATGGACGTTTGTCCTTGTAGCTTCTGTGGGATTTCGATACCTGGCAGCCCTTCATGCTGCCCTATTGCGGGCGACCTCAGGTGGGAAGCCAGGGCGAGCTCGCCCTCCGTTGCTCCGCCTTCACTTCCACATCTATCAAGAGTCGGACCTCGCAGGAGCGACCTCTTTGATAAATGGGGGAGTCTTGGCGAGCTGGGGCGAGCTCCGGGGTGGTCTTGGGCGAGCTCCTGACTGAGCTTGGGACGTCTGCGGTGCCGGTGTTTTTGTTCGCATGACGGTCTAACTCCCGCTGCCACTGCAAGCGAATTCTCGTGCGAGCCTGGCGAGCTCTTGAGCGAGCTTGGGCGAGCTCCTGAGCGAGCCTAGGCGAGCTCCTGAGCGAGCTTGGGTGAGCTCCTGAGCGAGCTCTTTGCCTAGGGCCCCTTCAACCCAATGTGGATCTCGCTCCCTGTCAAGATGATTTGGTGAGCACAGGGGGGGGGGGGGGGGGTGAACTCCTGGGCGAGTTTCAGCTACCCCCAACATGATCCATTCTAATTCATTCGTACGATCCATTCTAATCCATTCGTACGATCCATTCTAATCCATTCGTACGATCCATTCTAATTCATTCTCACAAATGTAACCTTTCTAATTCATTTGTACGATCCATTCTAATCCATTCGTACGATCCATTCTAATCCATTCGTACGATCCATTCTAATTCATTCGCACGAATGTATCCATTCTAATTCATTCGTACGATCCATTCTAATTCATTCCTACGATCCATTCAAATTCATTCGCACGAATGTATCCATTCTAATTCATTTGCACGATCCATGTCTAATTCATTCGCACGATCTATTCTAATTCATTTGTACGATCCATTCTAATTCATTCGTACTCTAATTCATTCGCACGATCCATTCTAATTCGTTCATACGATCCATTCTAATTCATTCGTATGATCCATTCTAATTTATTCGTTCAAATATATCCATTCTAATTCATTCGTACGATCGATTCTAATTCATTCGCACGATCCATTCTAATTCATTCGTACGATCCATTCTAATTCATTCGTATGATCAATTCTAATTCATTCGCACGATCCATTCTAATTCATTTGTACGATCTATTCTAATTCATTCGTACGATCCATTCTAATTCATTCGTACGATCCATTCTAAAATGAGTTAGAATGGATCATACGAATGAATTAGAATGGATCGTATGAATGAATTAGAATGGATTGTGTGAATGAATTAGAATGGATCCTGTGAATGAATAAGAATGGATCGTACGAATGAATTAGAATGGATCATGCGAATGAATTTGAATCGATCGTACGAATGAATTAGAATGGATAGTACGAATGAATTAGAATGGATACATTCATGCGAATGAATTATAATGGATCGTAGGAAAGAATTAGAATGGATCGTACGAATGAATTAGAATGGTTACATTCGTGCGAATGAATTAGAATGGATCGTACGTAGGAATGAATTAGAATGGATCGTACGAATGAATTAGAATGGATCGTACGAATGGATTAGAATGGATCGTGCGAATGAATTAGAATGGATCATATGAATAAATTAGAATGGATCGTACGAATTAATTAAAATGGATACATTTGTGCGAATGAATTAGAATGGATCATACGATCTAATTAGAATGGATCGTACGAATGAATTAGAATGGATCGTATGAATGAATAAGAATGGATCGTACGAATGAATTAGAATGGATCGTGCGAAAGAATTAGAATGGATATATTCGTGCGAATGGATTCGATTGGATCGTACGAATGAATTTAAATGCATTCCAATTCATTCGTATGATCTAATTCTAATTCATTCGTACGATCCATTCTAATTCATTCGTACGATCCATTGTAATTCATTCGCATGATCCATTCTAATTCATTCGTCCGATCCATTCTAATTCATTCGCATGATCCATTCTAATTCATTCATACGATCAATTCTAATTCATTCGCACGAATGTATCCATTCTAATGCATTTGTACGATTCATTCTAATTCATTCGCACGATCCATTTTAATTCATTCGTACGATCCATTCTTATTCATTCGAACGAATGTAACTATTCTAATTCATTCGTACGATCCATTCTAATTCATTCGTATGATTCATTCTAATTCATTCACACGATCCATTCTAATTCATTCGTACGATCCATTCTTATTCATTCATACGATCCATTCTAATTCATTTGTACGATCGATTCTAATTCATTCGCACGATCCATTCTAATTCATTCGTACGATCCATTCTAATTCATTCGCACGAATGTATCCATTCTAATGCATTCGTACGATTCATTCTAATTCATTCGTATGATCCATTCTTATTCATTCATACGATCCATTCTAATTCATTCATACGATCCATTCTAATTCGTTAGTACGATCCATTCTAATTCGTTCGTACGATCCATTCTAATTCGTTCGTATGATCCATTCTAATTCATTCGCACGATCTATTCTAATTCATTCGCACTATCCATTCAAATTTATTCGTTCAAATATATCCATTCTAATTCATTCGTAGGATCCATTCTAATTCATTCGCACGATCCATTCTAATTCATTCGATCGAATGTATCCATTCTAATTCATTCGTACAATCCAGTCTAATTCATTCGCACGATCCATTCTAATTCATTCGTGCAAATGAATTAGAATGGATACATTCATGCGAATGAATTAGAATGGATTGTACGAATGAATTAGACTGGATCGTACAAATAAATTAGAATGGATACATTCATGCAAATGAATTAGAATGGATTGTACGAATGAATTAGAATGGATCGTATAAATGAATAAGAATGGATCATACGAATGAATTAGAATGGATCGTGCGAATGAATTAGAATGAATTGTACGAATGCATTAGAATAGATCGTACGAATGAATTAGAATGAATCGTACGATCCATTCTAATTCATTCGTCCGATCCATTCTAATTCATTCGCACGAATGTATCCATTCTAATTCATTCGTCCGATCCATTCTAATTCATTCGTTCGATCCATTCTAATTCATTCGCACGATTGTATCCATTCTAATTCATTCGTACAATCCATTCTAATTCATTCGCACGATCCATTCTAATTCAGTCGTATGAAAGAATTAGAATGGATCGTGCGAATGAATTAGAATGGATCGTGGAAATGAATTAGAATGGATACATTCGTGCGAATGAATTAGAATGGATCGTACGAATGAATTCGACCGGATCGTACGAATAAATTAGAATGGATACATTCATGCAAATGAATTAGAATGGATCGTACGAATGAATTAGAATGGATCATACGAATGAATTAGAATGGATCGTACGAATGAATTAGAATGGATCGTACGAATGAATTAGAATGGATCATATGAATGAATTAGAATGGATCGGACGAATGAATTAGAATGGATCGTGCGAATGGATCGTACGAATGAATTAGAATGGATCATATGAATGAATTAGAATGGATCGTGCGAATGAATTAGAATGAATCGCACGAATGAATTAGAATGGATCGTACGAATGAATTAGAATGGATACATTCGTACGATCCATTCTAATTCATTCGTACGATCCATTCTTATTCATTCGTATGATCTATTCAAATTCATTCGCATGATCCATTCTAATTCATTCGTACGATCCATTCTAATTTGTTCTCACGAATGTAACCTTTCTAATTCATTTGTATGGATATTACAAATGAATTAGAATAGATCGTACGAATGAATTAGAATAGATCATAGGAATGAATTAGAATGGATCGTGCAAATGAATTAGAATGGATCGTGCGAATGAATTAGAATGGATCGTACAAATGAAATAGAATGGATCGTAAGATTCATTCTAATTCATTCATACGATCCATTCTAATGCATTCGTACGATTCATTCTAATTCATTCGCACGATCCATTCTAATTCATTCGTATGATCCATTCTAATTTATTTGCACGAATATACGATCCATTCTAATTTATTCGCAAGAATGTATCCATTCTAATTCATTCGTACAATCCATTCTAATTTATTCGTATAATCTATTCTAATTCATTCGCACGAATGTATCCATTCTAATCCATACGACGATCCATTCTAATTCATACGTATGATCCATTCTAATTCATTCCTACGATCTATTCTAATGCATTCTCACAAATATAACCTTTCTAATACATTTGTACGATCCATTCTAATTCATTCGTACGATCCATTCTAATCCATTCGTACGATCCATTCTAATTCATTTGTACGATCCATTCTAATTCATTCGCACGATCCATTCTAATTCATTCGTATGATCCATTCTATTTCATTCCTACGATCTATTCTAATTCATTCGCACAAATGTATACATTCAAATTCATTCGTATGATCCATTCTAATTCATTCGCACGAATGTATCCATTCTAGTTCATTCGTACGCTCCATTCTAATTCATTCATACGCTCCATTCTTTTTCATCGCACAAATGTATCCATTCTAATTTATTCGTACGATCCATTCTAATTCATTCGCACGATCGATTCTAATTCATTCGTATGATCCATTCTAATTCATTCGTACGATCCATTCTAATTCATGCTAATTCATTCGTACGATCCATTCTAATCCATTCTAATTCTTTCGTACGATCCATTCTAATTCATTCGCACGATCTATTCTAATTCATTCGTACAATCCATTCTAATTCATTCGTGCGAATGAATTAGAATGGTTCGTATGAATGAATTAGAATGGATCGTACGAATGAATTAGAATGGATCGTTCGAATAAATTAGAATGGATCATACGAATGAATTAGAATGGATACATTTGTGCGAATGAATTAGAATAGATCGTAGGAATGAATTAGAATGGATCATACGATTGAATTAGAATGGATCGTGCGAATGAATTAGAATGGATCGTACGAATGAATTAGAATGGATCGTACGAATGGATTAGAATGGATTGTACGGATGGATTAGAATGGATCGTACAAATAATTTAGAAAGGTTACATTTGTGAGAATGAATTAGAATAGATCGTAGGAATGAATTAGAATGGATCATACGAATGAATTAGAATGGATCGTACGAACGAATTAGAATGGGTCGTACGAACGAATTAGAATGGATCATATAAACGAATTAGAATGGATCGTACGAATAAATTAGAATGGATACATTCGAGCGAATGAATTAGAATGGATCGTACTAATGAATTAGAATGGATCCACCGAATGAGTTAGAATGGATCATACGAATGAATTAGTATGGATCGTACGAATGAATTAGAATGGATTGTGCGAATGAATTAGAATGGATCGTATGAATGAATTAGAATGGATACATTCGTGCGAATGAATTAGAATGGATCGTAGGAATGAATTAGAATGGATCGTACGAATGAATTAGAATGGATACATTCGAGCGAATGAATTAGAATAGATCGTAGGAATGAATTAGAATGGATCATACGAATGAATTAGAATAGATCGTAGGAATGAATTAGAATGGATCGTACGAATGAATTAGAATGGATCGTAGGAATGATTTAGAAAGGATCGTACGAACGAATTAGAATGGATCGTACGAACGAATTAGAATGGATCGTATGAACGAATTAGAATGGATCGTACGAATGAATTAGAATGGATCGTATGAACGAATTAGAATGGATCGTACGAATGAATTAGAATGGTTACATTCGTGCGAATGAATTAGAATGGATCGTACGAATGGATTATAGTGGATCGTACAAATGGATTAGATGGATCGTACGAATGAATTAGAATGGATCGTACAAATGAATTAGAAAGGTTACATTTGTGAGAATGAATTAGAATGGATCGTACGAATGGATTAGAATGGATCGTACGAATGGATTAGAATGGATCGTACGAATGGATTAGAATGGATCGTACGAATGAATTAGAATGGATCATACAAATGAATTAGAATGGTTACATTCGTGAGAATGAATTAGAATGGATCGTACGATCCATTCTAATTCATTCTCACGAATGTAACCTTTCTAATTCATTTGTATGATCTATTCGTACGATCCATTCTAATTCATTCATACGATCTATTCTAATTCATTCGCACGAATGTATCCATTCTAATTCATTCGCACAATCCAATCTAATTCAAACATACGATCCATTCTAATTCATTCACATGATGTATTCTAATTCATTCGTATGATCCATTCTAATTCATTCGTATGATTCATTCTAATTCATTCGTACGATCCATTCTAATTCATTCGCACAAATGTATCCATTCTAATTCATTCGTACGATCCATTCTAATTCATTCGCACGATCCATTCTAATTCATTTGTACGAATGTATCCATTCTAATTCATTCGCACGATCCATTCTAATTCATTCGCACAAATGTATCCATTCTAATGCATTCGTACGAACCATTCTAATTCATTCGTACAATCCATTCTAATTCATTCCTACGATCCATTCTAATTCATTCGCACGAATGTATCCATTCTAATTCATTTGCACGATCCATTCTAATTCATTCCTATGATCCATTCTAATTCTTTTGTACGATCCATTCTAATTCATTCGCTCGAATGTATCCATTCTAATTCATTCGTACGATCCATTCTAATTCATTCGTACGATCCATTCTAATTCATTCCTATGATCCATTCTAATTCATTCGCACGAATGTATCCATTCTAATTCATTTGCACGATCCATTCTAATTCATTCCTATGATCCATTCTAATTCATTCGTACGATCCATTCTAATTCATTCGCTCGAATGTATCCATTCTAATTCATTCGTACGATCCATTCTAATTCATTCGTACGATCCATTCTAATTCATTCGCATGATCCATTCGTACGATCCATTCTAATTCATTCGCACGAATGAATTTGAATGGATCGTACGAATGAATTAGAATGGATCGTACGAATGAATTAGAAATGATACATTCGTGCGAATGAATTAGAATAGATCGTGCGAATAAATTAGAATGGATCGATCGTACGAATGAATTAGAATGGATCGTGCGAATGAATTAGAATGGATCGTACAAATAAATTAGAATGGATCGTACGAATGAATTAGAATGGATCGAACGAATGAATTAGAATGGATACATTCGAGCGGAATGAATTAGAATGGATCGTACGATCCATTCTAATTCATTCTCACAAATGTATCCATTCTAATTCATTCGTATGAACCATTCTAATTCATTCACACGATCCATTGTAATTCATTCGCACGAATATATCCATTCTAATTCATTCGTACGATCCATTCTAATTCATTCTTACGATCCATTCTAATTCATTCGCACGATCCATTCTAATTCGTTCGTACGATCCATTAGAATGGATTCGTACGATCCATTCTTATTCATTCGTACGATCCATTCTAATTCATTCGTACAATCCATTCTAATTCAGTCGTATGAATATATCCATTCTAATTCATTCAATCGAATGTATCCATTCTAATTCATTCGTACAAATGTATCCATTCTAATTCATTCCTACGAATGAATTAGAATGGATCGTACGAATGGATTAGAATGGATCGTACGAATGAATTAGAATGGATCGTACAAATGAATTAGAAAGGTTAAATTTGTGAGAATGAATTAGAATGGATCGTACGAATGAATTAGAATGGATCATAGGAATGAATTAGAATGGATCGTGCGAATGAATTAGAATGGATATATTCGTGCGAATGAATTAGAATGGTTCGTGCGAATGAATTAGAATGGATCATACGAATGAATTAGAATGGATATATTTGTGAGAATGAATTAGAATGGATCGTACGATCCATTCTAATTCATTCCGCTCGAATGTATCCATTCTAATTCATTCATTCGATCCATTCTAATTCATTCGTACGATCCATTCTAATTCATTCGCACGATCCATTCCAATTCATTCGTACGATCGATCCATTCTAATTTATTCGCACGATCTATTCTAATTCATTCGCACGAATGTATCCATTCTAATTCATTCGTATGATCCATTCTAATTCATTCGTACGATCCATTCAAATTCATTCGTGCGAATGAATTAGAATGGATCGTACGAATGGATCATGCGAATGAATTAGAATGGATCGTACGAATGAATTAGAATGGATCGTACGAATGAATAAGAATGGATACATTCGAGCAAATGAATTAGAATAGATCGTACGAATGAATTAGAATGGATCATAGGAATGAATTAGAATGGATCGTGCAAATGAATTAGAATGGATACATTCGTGCGAATGAATTAGAATGGATCATAGGAATGAATTAGAATGGATCGTATGAATGAATTAGAATGGTTACATTCGTGCGAATGAATTTGAATGGATCATAGGAATGAATTAGAATGGATCGTGCGAATGAATTTGAATGGATCGTATGAATGAATTAGAATGGATACATTTGTGAGAATGAATTAGAATGGATCGTACGATCCATTCTAATTCATTCCGCTCGAATGTATCCATTCTAATTCATTCGTTCGATCCATTCTAATTCATTCGTACGATCCATTCTAATTCATTCGTACGATCCATTCTAATTCATTCGCACGATGCATTCTAATTCATTCGTACGATCGATCCATTCTAATTTATTCGCACAATCTATTCTAATTCATTCGCACGAATGTATCCATTCTAATTCATTCGTACGATCCATTCTAATTCATTCGTACGATCCATTCAAATTCATTCATGCGAATGAATTAGAATGAATCGTACAAATGGATCATGCGAATGAACTAGAATGGATCGTACGAATGAATTAGAATGGATCGTACGAATGAATAAGAATGGATACATTCGAGCAAATGAATTAGAATGGATCGTACGAATGAATTAGAATGGGTCATAGGAATGAATTAGAATGGATCGTGCAAATGAATTAGAATGGATACATTCGTGTAAATGAATTAGAATGGATCGTAGGAATGAATTAGAATGGATCGTAAGAATGAATTAGAATGGTTACATTCGTGCGAATGATATAGAATAGATCGTGCGAATAAATTAGAATGGATCGATCATACGAATGAATTAGAATGGATCGTGCGAATGAATTAGAATGGATCGTACGAATGAATTAGAATTGATCATACGAATGAATTAGAATGGATCGAACGAATGAATTAGAATGGATACATTCGAGCGGAATGAATTAGAATGGATCGTACGATCCATTCTAATTCATTCTCACAAATGTATTCATTCTAATTCATTCGTATGATCTATTCTAATTCATTTGCACGATCCATTCTAATTCATTCGCACGAATATATCCATTCTAATTCATTCGCACGATCCATTCTAATTCATTCGTAAGATCGATTAGAATGGATTCGTACGATCCATTCTTATTCATTCGTACGATCCATTCTAATCCATTCGTACAATCTATTCTAATTCAGTCGTGTGAATGTATCCATTCTAATTGTTGGGGAAAATCTTCGTGCCGACCCGAAGACTTCGCAGCACCAGTCAATTGAAGTTCGAGTCGAAGAGATCGTTGTTTGATCTGTCGATTGGAATTGCAGCTTTTGATATGTAAATAGAGAGATGCAATCAGGGAGAGTGTTGACACGAGAAGTGATCTCGGAGTTCAGCCGAAGCTTACGTCTCCGTGCTATAGGGAGCAACCCGAATTCACTAACACTTGTATTGAAGTGATCTCGACAGGCCGAGTATCGCTGAAGTTGATCTAATCTCTTCAAAGGAGAGAAGAAGATCTAAGAGAGGTGGAAGACGAAAAGCTGAGAAATTCTAGAGCTCTGGATTCTGAAAATCAGATCTCAGAGTGGAAACCAGAAATTTCGGATCCTTTTACACTCGAAGGCTCTGCTATTTATAGGATTCTCTGGTGGTAAATGGCGGTTTTTGCTGCAGCATCTGGGGATCCTCCAGGTAAAGCTGGCGGGCCCCGCTACCGTCTTCTGGGGGATTCCACAGGCTCTTGGTCCCACCAGGCAGGGCCGGTGGGTCCCGCGGTGGGCCTCGTGGGCCCACCAGGCAGGGCCGGTGGGTCCCGCGGTGGTCCTCGTGGGCCCACCAGGCAGGGTCGGTGGGTCCCGCGGTGGTCCTCGTGGGCCCACCAGGCATGGCCGGTGGGTCCCGCGGAGGTCCTAGTGGGCGCACCAGGCAGGGCCGGTGGGTCCCGTCGTAGTCGTTGTGGGCCCACTAGGCAGGGCCGGTGGGTCCAGTGGTAGTTGGTAAACTTCTGCCAAAATTTGCACCCACACTAATTCATTCGCTCGAATGTATCCATTCTAATTCATTCGTACAAATGTATCCATTCTAATTCATTCCTACGAATGAATTAGAATGGATCGTACAAATGGATTAGAATGGATCGTACGAATGGATAAGAATGGATCGTACGAATGAATTAGAATGGATCGTACAAATGAATTAGAAAGGTTACATTTGTGAGAATGAATTAGAATCGATCGTACGAATGAATTGGAATGGATCATAGGAATGAATTAGAATGGATCGTGCGAATGAATTAGAATGGATATATTCGTGCGAATGAAATAGAATGGATCGTACGAATGAATTAGAATGGATCATGCGAATGAATTAGAATGGATCGTATAAATGAATTAGAATGGGTCGTACGAATGAGTTAGAATGGATCGTGCGAATGAATTAGAATGGATCGTATGAATGAATTAGAATGGATCCACCGAATGAGTTAGAATGGATCATACGACTGAATTAGAATGGATCCTACGAATGAATTAGAATGGATTGTGCGAATGAATTAGAATGGATTCGTGCGAATGAATTA
Source organism: Chamaelirium japonicum (assembly GCA_947650365.1). Lineage (NCBI taxonomy): Eukaryota > Viridiplantae > Streptophyta > Magnoliopsida > Liliales > Melanthiaceae > Chamaelirium > Chamaelirium japonicum. Next base: position 196,891 of record CANTAL010000227.1, read on the forward strand.
GAATGGATAGTACGAATGAATTAGAATGGATCATTCGAATGAATTAGAATGGATACATTCGAGCGAATGAATTAGAATGGATCGTGCGAATAAATTAGAATGGATCGTACGAATGAATTAGAATGGATCATACGAATGAATTAGAATGGATTGTACGAACGAATTAGAATGGATCGTAGGAATGAATTAGAATGGATCGTATGAATGAATTAGAATGGATCGTCCGAATGAATTAGAATGGATCGTAGGAATGACTTAGAATGGATCGTACGAATGGATTAGAATGGATACATTTGTGCGAATGAATTAGAATGGATCGCATATTCATGCAAATAAATTAGAATGGATCGTACGAATGAATTAGAATGGATTGTGAGAATGGATTAGAATGGATTGTACGAATGAATTAGAATGGATCGTACGAATGAATTAGAATGGAATTAGAATTCATTCGTACGATCCATTCTAATCCATTCTAATTCATATGAACAAAGGTAACCTTTCTAATTCATTTGTATGATCCATTCTAATGCATTCGTATGATCCATTCTAATTCGTTCGTACGATCCATTCTAATTTGTTCGTTCAAATATATCCAATCTAATTTATTCGTACGATCCATTCTAATTCATTCATACAATCCATTCAAATTCATTCGTACGATCCATTCTAATTCATTCGTACGATCCGTTCTAATTCATTCGTACGAATGTATCCATTCTAATTCAATCATATGAATTAGAATGGATCGTACGAATGAATTAGAATGGATCGTGCGAATAAATTAGAATGGATCGTACGAACGAATTAGAATGGACATATTTGAACGAATAAATTAGAATGGATCGTACGAACGAATTAGAATGGATCGTACAAATGCATTAGAATGGATCATACAAATGAATTAGAAAGGTTACCTTTGTTCATATGAATTAGGATCCATTCTAATTCGTTCATACGATCCATTTTAATTCATTCGTACGATCCATTCTAATTCGTTCGTACGATCCATTCTAATTCGTTCGTACGATCCATTCTAATTCATTCCTACGATCCATTCTAATTCATTGGTACGATCTATTCTAATTCATTCCTACGATCTATTCTAATTCATTCGTATGATCCATTCTAATTCATTCCTACGATCTATTCTAATTCATTCACTCGAATGTATCCATTCTAATTCATTTGTACGATCCATTCTAATTCATTCCTACGATCTATGGGTGCAAATTTTGGCAGAAGTTTACCAGCTACCGCGGGACCCACCGGCCCTGCCTGGTGGGCCCACGAAGACTACCACGGGACCCACCTGCCCTGCCTGGTGGGACCACGAGGACCACCACGGGACCCACCTGCCCTGCCTGGTGGGATCACGAGGACTACCACGGGACCCACCGGCCCTGTCTGGTGGGCCCACGAAGATTACCACGGGACCCACCGGCCCTGCTTGGTGGGCCCACGAGGACCACCGCGGGACTCATCGGCCTTGTCCGATAGGCCCACGAGCCTGTAGAATCCCCCAGAAGACGGCAGCAGAGCCCACCAGCTTTACCTGGAGGATCCCCAGATACGACAGCAGAAACCGCCATTTACCCCTGAATTCCTCCCAGAGAAGCCTATAAATAGCAGAGCCTTCGAATGTAAAGGGATCGAACTCTGAGTTCTAAAACCAGAGCTCTGAGATTTCCAACTTCCCATCTACCATCTCTCTTTGATCTTCTTCTCTCCTTCGAAGAGATCAGAGTGTTTCTAGTGATACTCGGCCTGTCGAGATCACTTCGACATAAGTGTTAGTGAATTCGGGTTGCTCCCTATAGCACGGAGACGTAGGCTTCGGCTGAACTCCGAGATCACCTCTCGTGTCTACTCTCTGATTGCATATCTCTTTCTATTGACATATCAAAAGGCTTCAACTTCAATCAACAGATCGACCAACGATCTTCGACGTCAACTTCAACTCCAATTGACTGGTGCTGCGAAAGTCTTCGGGTTGGCACGAAGATTTTCCCCCATAGTTTGGCGCCGTCTGTGGGATCCGATCAAAAAGTCCAACTCTCCGCTACTACTTGATCGGTTGAACCTACAACCGATCTTGATAGTCAAACTTCCTCGCCCTCTCGGTTGATCAGACAACTGAACGGCAATCTCGTTGTACCTTTCGCTCTCTGAATGGCGAGGACGAAACATCAAGGTCAACCAGAAGGAAGTAACACTCAACAACAACCTCGTCCTGAGACTCGTTCAATGAGTCAAAGGCTCAACTTCGGACAGCCCCTTGCTGTCCCCGTGATGGGGGTTCGTTCAGGGAGTGACAAATCTGTCGATCGACCTATCGCCCACCCCGCGCGACAGTCGATTGGGCAAACAACACCCGCTCCTGCTGAAGACCCTCCATCGACCTACCAAATCTCTGCAGTCGACTTCCAGCTGCTTCAATTGGCAAAGCAGAATGCCACCCTCACTGCTGAGAGAGATGCTCTGAAGAAGGCAGCCTCCGAGGCTGGAATCGCTCTTCCAATCCCCTCCACAAGCGAGAGAGTCGATCTTCCTCGACATTCCATCCACTCCGAACAACGGAGGTCAATGGGTACTACTGCCCTCGAGAGGATTCGACGTGATCCAACTCCCTCTGCTACCCCCTGGAAGCAAAGTGTTTGGGATCGCCTCGAAGACGAGTCTTCCCAATCTTCTTCTGGCCGCAACTGCGACAAGAGGACACCTTCAAAACTCAACATACCAAGGAGGCACCAAATGAGAAGCGCTCCTTCAAAGAGTCGACTTTCCCCATCCATTCCACTTCAACGGGGACTTGGACCGGACCTTCGATGCCGACTTCAACCAGCAAATACTTCAATGCTTGAGCAAGACCTTGCGATCTTACCTCTTGACCCACCTCTAGGTCGGGGACAGGGTCGTAGAGATGGGTATTCAACCGCCGGACCTCTCCATAGAAGTCTCTTTGAGACGACCTTTCCAAGGGGATGGAGAACTCCTATCCTCCCCAAATTCAACTGCATCAGAGGAGATCCAACTCTCCACATCCTTGCCTTCAAGCAAGCCTTAACGCCACACGAAGAAGAAAACAATGTGCTCTGCCGCACCTTCGCAGGAAGTCTCGATGAACCGTCGCTCGACTGGTATCATAATCTCCGAGCTGGGTCCATCACCCAGTTCGATGTTTTAGCTAAACTCTTCGTGCAGCATTATCAGCTTAATCTGAAGCCCGAGAAGAAGCTGGACTCTCTCTATCGGCTGAGGATGGGTGCTGACGAGACTCTCCGAAGTTTCACTAGGAGATTTCGCAACGAGCACGCTGCCCTCTCTGGAAGACATCTGGATGATGAACCCATCATGTTGGCTTTCCAGAACGCTCTCCGATTCGATCTACACATTTACAACGACTTCATCCGCAATCCCCCTCCTTCTCTGGGTGCAATGTTTGATCGAATCCAGAGAGAGATCGAGGTGGAAGACGATCAAGTCGCTCGGAAAGGGCGAGAAACGAAGAAAAGGCCTGCTGAAAGAGAAGCTCCTAAGTATGCTGCAAAGGCTCACAATGCTGAAGCAGCAGCCCCTCCGGCCAACAAGCGATCAAAGAATGACGGGCGTCGATCTCCAACGAAAACCACTTTCACCGAGTGGAATATGCCGGTTGAACAGATACTTGATCGCATTCAACATGAGGAATTCCTTCGGAGGCCCAATCCTCTTCAGCCAAACTCCAAATTCACAGCAGACAAAACAGTCTACTGCGAATTCCATCGAAGTCACGGCCACTCCACCGACCGGTGCTATCGGTTGAAGTTCCATCTTGAAGACTTACTACGAGAGGGCCACCTTCAAGAATTCGTCAACAACGGGCACGATCAACGTCGAACCTCTGCAAAGGGGAAAGAAGTGTGTTGGATACATCAAATCTCCTCTGACCGGCAACCTATCTCTGTGAATGCCAATGTCTTTGGCATTCATGGATCATTGCACAACCAAGCAGTGACCGGGAAAGAAGTCGATCGGCAAATTCGGCGCATCTTCCATGTTCGATCTACTGCAAATAAAGAAGATACCTGGATCGAGAAGCCCATCGAAGGTCTTGCTTGGCCATCCATCGTCTTCAACGACACTGATCTTCAAGAAGTTCATACTCCACATCGAGACCCCCTGGTTTTGAAACTCATCATCGACGGAAGCACCGTCAATCAGATCCTCATCGACACCGGGAGTTCTATCGACATTATGTTCTCAGACTGCTTCAAACGTCTGGGACATAAGTATCAAAGCCTCGACGTCGTCCCGACCGTGATCACCGGCTTCAACGGCGAACAAAGCATCACGGTGGGTGAGTCGAGATTCACTCTCGACCTCAGCCGAGAGACTCGAGTCTCGGTCAGGTTCGCAATTGTCGAAGGAGTATCCAGCTACAACGCCATCCTCGGGCGACCATTCCTCCACCAGATCAATGCCATCTCTTCTTCTTATCATCAATTACTCAAGTTTGCAACTGGGGAAGGCATTGTCTGCATTCGAGGTGATCAGCAAGCTGGAAGATCTTGTGAGGCTGCTGCGGCTAAGACAGATCGAACGATCAACATTGCTCCTCCAAAGCGGCAGCGAGATGAAGCTGGTCCCTCTTCCAAATAGCAATCAAAGGAGATTCCGCTGACCGAACCTCCACCAATCGAATGGGAAGCATCACCTTCAATAGAAGAAATCATCCCAATCAACATAGGCAGCGGAGATCTCCCTCGACAAACTTTCATTGGTACCAGTCTTAGTGACGCAGAAGCGCAAGACATTGTGTCCTTCCTTTAATCCAATATCGATGTCTTCGCTTGGTGTTTCGAAGACATGACTGGTATCAATCCGGATGACGCTTGTCACCGACTTGCAATCAAAGAAGAGGTGAAGCCTGTCAAGCAAAAGCCACGTACCATCCGACCAGAGCTACAAGTTGCTGTTCAAGAAGAAATCACTAAGCTACTCGCAGCAGGCTTCATCCGTGAAGTAGAGTATCCTACTTGGATCTCTAATATTATTGTTGTTCCGAAGAAGAATGGGAAAGTCAGAGTCTGCATCGACTTCACCAACCTCAACAAGGCTTGCCCCAAAGACCCATTTCCCATGCCGAGGATCGATAGACTCGTCGATGCCACTGCTGGCCACGAGCTATTGTCTTTCATCGATGGGTATTCTGGATACAATCAAATTCCACTTCATCCAGACGATCAAGAGAAGACTTACTTCGTGACTAGCCGAGGTCTCTACTGCTACAATGTAATACCGTTCGGCCTCAAAAATGTTGGATCTACCTATCAAAGGTTAGTCACGAAGATGTTCGAAGATCAGATCGGTCGCAACGTCGAAGTCTACGTCGATGATCTCCTCACCAAGAGCTCCGTGCGAAGCAAGCATCTTTCTGATCTGGCAGAAACCTTTCAAGTTCTTCGAAAATATCGTATGAAGCTCAATCCAGCCAAGTGCGCTTTCGGAGTTCAATCTGGCAAATTCCTGGGTCATCTTGTGACCAGGAGGGGTATTGAAGCCAATCCCGATCAAATTCGAGCTATCCTCGACATGCCATCACCTACCAATCGGAAAGAAGTTCAACGCCTCACTGGAAGGTTAGCAACACTCAATCGATTCATCTCAAAATCTTCCGACAAATGCAAACCCCTCTTCGACAAACTACGAAAGGCGGATACATCCGGCTGGAGTCCAATCTGTGAAGAAGCATTTCAAAGCATCAAGAAATATCTGGTGCAAGCTCCTATCCTGACTGCTCCACTGCCAAAAGAAGACTTGTGGCTCTACCTGGCCGTGACCGATCAAGCAATCAACGCGGTCCTAGTCAGTAGAAGAGAAGGCGTTGAACATCCAGTCTACTATATCAGCCATACTCTCCTTCCAGCTGAAACTCGCTACTCAAAAACTGAGAAGGTCATCCTAGCCTTGCTCACTGCATCGCGTCGTCTCCAACCGTACTTCGTCTCCCACCAGATCACTGTCATTTCAGAACACTCACTCAAAGATATCATTGACAAAGCTGGTCGAGCTGGTCGAATGACCAAATGGGTGATCGAAATAAGTGCTCTGGGGATTCAATTCGAATCTCGCACTTCTATCAAAGGTCAAGCAGTTGCTGATTTTCTAGCTGACTTCCCAGTTGAAGACCCCATCACTTGGGAAGAAGATGTCGACATGCGCTTAGAAGATGAGGACAATACTCCGATCAATCTTGCAACAAAAATTAATCCAAGTCTCGAAGCTGCTGCTGCAACTCCTCCATGGAAGCTTTATACTGATGGAGCTTCAAGTTCGATCGGTTCGGGAACTGGGATAGTATTGATATCCCCCGAACTTGATCATCTCCAGAAGGCCACTCTCCTCGGATTCACTGCCACCAACAACGAAGCCGAGTACGAAGCACTCATTTTCGGACTCGAGATGGCGAAATCCCTGGGGGTAGATCGAATCATCGTCTACAGCGACTCCCAATTGATCATAAGGCAAATCAATGGAGAGTACACAGCTCGCGAAGAAAGAATGCAACTCTACTTGGCCTTAGTACGACATCTTCAACAACATTTTATTGGTGCTGAATTCATTCAAATCCCCAAAGCAGAGAACCGAGAAGCAGATGCCTTAGCCAATGCTGCCTCAGTTCTTGGAGACTCACTCGGAGGAAGGCAAATACAGATCGATTATCAAGAAGTGCCCAAGACCACCCCCGATCAACAGATCCTTACTACTACAAAAGAATCTGGGGGTGGAGATCAGCTTGAAGACTGGAGACGATCAATTTTCGACTTCTTCAAGCATGGCAAAATGCCGGAAAATCCAAATCAAGCCCGAAGAGTTCAAAGGAAGCTCCCATGCTACATTCTACAAGGAGAAGATCTATACTTCAAATCTCACAACGGGATGTTGCTCAAGTGCCTTGGTCCCGAGCAAGCACGGGCAATCCTGATTGATATCCACTCTGGAGCTTGTGAAAATCATTCGGGAGGAAGATCTCTTGAAGCCAAGACGAAGCTACAAGGGTACTACTGGCCAATAATGGCAAGGGATGCTCAATAAGTTGTTCAAAGGTGCGAACCTTGCCAACGACACGCTCGAGCTATCCATCTCCCTGCAGATGAACTTCATCAATTGTCAAGCCCCTGGCCTTTCCATCAATGGGGGTTAGATTTCCTGGGTCCTTTCCCTCCAACTCCGAGCAAGAAGAAGTATCTATTGCTGGCCACTGATTATTTCACCAAATGGGTTGAAGCTGTGCCCCTCTTCCGAGAGATTGACAACGAAGTGATCAAATTCATTCGGCACAACATCTTCTCAAGGTTCGGCACACCTCAAGTTCTCGTTGCTGACAATGGAGCTCAATTTGACTCTAACAAATTCCGAGAGTTCTGTATGAACAACGGTATCAAACTATTCTATTCAACTCCAAGGTACCCTTAATGCAATGGCCAATCAGAAGCCTCCAATAGAGCTATTCTTGGTATACTCAAGAAGAAACTCAACGATAAGAAAGGATTGTGGGAACAGGTCCTACCTGAAGTTCTTTGGGGGTATCGCACAACTCCGAGAAGATCAACAGGGTTCTCACCCTTCCGTCTAACATATGGATCGGAAGCAGTACTCCCAACAGAAAACATATCAAGTACTCTGAAGACTAGAGCAGTTGAAGAAGGAATCAACGAAGAACTACGAATCAATGATCTAGACTTCTCAGAAGAACTACGAGATCAAGCATCCCTTCGTGTGGCCAAATACCAGCAGAAGATCAAAAGAGCCTACGATGAGAAAGTCTATAAGAGACAATTCCCAGTGGGTAGCCTAGTTCTCAGAGCAGTCTTTTACAACACTAAAGAACACAGCAGTGGGAAGCTTGCTCCCAACTGGGATGGTCCATATATCGTCGAATCAGTAGGAGGCAAAGGTTCTTACAGACTGATCACACCAGAAGGAGATAGATTGCCTCGAGCTTGGAATTCTAGGCACCTCAAGATGTTCTATCCATGATGTAAATTCTGTGATAAATAAAGATCTCTTTCAAGTATTCAAATGTGCCAGTATTCAGCTTTTCAATTCAAGTTCTGAAACAATTTCAAGTTATCCATATTCAAATTACCAGGTCTTTTAACAAGTTTGGGTGTTAGAGTTGCGACTCAACCCCTTACTAGCAAATGTTAAAAACTGACCATATTCAAGTTACCAAGTCTTTTTAACAAGTTTGGGTGTTAGAGTTGCGACTCAACCCCTTACTGGCAAATGTTAAACTGACTTTCAAATTTCAATATTCAATTTCAATCAATTTCGATATCATTTAACATGTTTGGGTACTTGAGTTGCGACTCAACCCCTCACATACAAGTGTTACACGAATTCCAATTCAATATTCAAGTTTCAAGTTTGGGTAATCGAGTTGCGACTCGAGCCCTAACATTCAAAAGATTGTATCTATTCTAATGCTATCCAGAACATGACATTCAAAGACATTCAACTCAAGAAATTCAATTTTCAAACACCAAAGAGATATCTTCTATTATCAAAATGTGCCAGGTACAAGAGTGAGCTGCTACATTTCAAGAGTTTACAAGTATCAAACAACGACAGAAAAGACGACAGAAGATCTCAAGGCTTGGCCACACTCTGTGCACGCGACTTCTCCCCCTCAGATCCAGCACGAGCTTTGCTCGCCGCTGATGCCTTAGAGGATCGGACACTGGCAACATGGACCCTGAGTGCTTCTGCTGCCTTCTCAGCTGTTTCCCTGTAGCTCTGGCACTCACTCCGCATATGTTCCAGCTCCTTCTTATGAGTCTCTGCTGAAGCAGCAAGTTGAGCTTCCAGCTCCTTTATTCGAGCCGCACGATCGAAGCCCAAGTTCTCGATCCTGAAAAATCGTTTCTTCAAATCTTCAAGCTCGTGACCCCGGGCCTCGTATCCATTCTGCCAGCCCTTGCTCTCCAACTTTTCCTTGCGAAGGGCCTCGGTCTTGGCCTTCAATGCCTCCTTCTTTGATGATAGAGCCTCCCTCAGCTTATCCCTCTCCTCGCTTACGACCTCCAGTGCGGCAGCTAAGCGAGAGACTTCAGCTGAAGCTTCTTTTGCTCCCGCCTTCATGGAGAGCTTGGTCACGACATTCAAACCTGCTGAATTCTGCAAAAAGAACAAAAGAGTTAGAATTATTCTGAAGATGCAATTCAGATGATCGGTCGAGCAGATGCACTTACCACCAGTTCAAGCCTGTCGAAAGCTTCATCCAGAGTAGCCCCTGGAAGATTGCAGAGTTTCCGGATCACAGATGTGGGGTGGTTGATGTCAACATCACCCAAACTCTTCATCTTCGGGGTCGAGCCAACAGGCACACCTGCAATCAACACGAGAGGTCAAAGTGTTAGACTATTTCCAATCTTCAGAGGCAAGACAATCAAGGCCAGTTAGCACAATTACCTGAGGCTTCAACCCTCGGCTCCTTACCCTTCCGGCGATCGGGGCCACCCTGAGGGGTCGACTTCTCCTGAACAGGAATCGGCGCTGATTGAGGTTGAGGAGCCCCATCACCCATGCGACTTTCCCTCTCCAAATGAATAGGGGAGGGAGCATCCCGAGGAGGTGAGACTCTTTCTTCCTCATGTGGCTTGCCTGGCTGGATGAGTCCCACCACCATGGCAGCCACCTCCTCAGTTAGAGACCGAGAGGGGGGTGGGGGTTGTTCAACCTCGATACCCCCGCTCGTTGTCGCTCCTTCGAGACGGGGTACTTCAGGTGGAATTTGATCGAGGGGTGTGGGGTTGCTTCCAACCCCACCACTCCTCGACAATTTTATTTTGAAGCGCAGCGGCTTCTTCAATTCATCGAACTTGTAAGTGGGAACCACCTTTGGGCCATCACCTTCTGTATCGATGATTTCTTCCATTTGACGGGCTTTAACCTCGTCAATAGGAATAGGAAGTGAATCTTCCTCTCTTGCATCACCAGTGGGGGTGGGAGGAATTTCTTCCTCACCACCCCCATTCCCATAATCTCCACCCGAGGGTGTGGAAGAGAAATCATTCTCGCCGTCCCCATCCTCGTCTTCGTCGTTGCCACTGTTGTCGTGGCTGACATCCTCAGTCTCTTCATCTTCCTCGTCGCTCCCCTTCTTTTCTTTCTCTTCTTCATCTTGATTTTTCTTTCCTTCATCTTCGTCTTTCTTTCCTTGATCTTCATTTTCCTTTTGCTTGATAAGGGTCTTTCTTTTCTTCTTCGCTGGGCCTCGTTGTATCACCAGCTTCTCATCCATAGTAGGTAATCGGCGCCTTGCAGTATAAATTTTCTTCTCGGCCTGAATCTTCCGGATGATCTTACCCGAGTGAGGATCCTCCTCATAGTCAGAGTATAGAACTTCGTTATCCTCGTATCTATCTCGCGATCGGTGGAGGAGATTGGCCTTGCCATATCTCACGGGGCAGTTGGAGAACTGCTTCCACGACCTGGTTCCGCAGGTCAACTCAAGAAATAAGTTGTCGATAGCTCCAGCCCTCTCGGAGGTCCAGGCGAAGATGCCACCCTCGCAATACATCTTCACTGCGTCGTGCACTTCGTTTCGGGGGGTATCAGGCACTGAGATGGGTGTCCATGCACCAGTAACAGAGATGGGCCAATCTGTGTATAATTTGTCCGAAGGAACTGTGTCGGTTAGCGGGCGCAGCGAAGATACACCGGTCAAGTTGTAGAACGGACTGTCCCTCCTGTAAGCCCATCGATAGTGGAAGAAAAAATATCCAAGCTCGATCCGAGCAACTTCACCTTCTGGAATGCTGGAGTAGCATGCCTTCAAGTCCTCCTGAAAATCTGACTCTACGCGGCAGAATGCGTAGATAATTCTCCAAGCGTTCCCAGTGACCTGCCCCGGGCAAAGGCCAGAAGTGTTCAATAACCTTGCCGCGAAGGGTGGCAAAGGTAGACGCAGACCACAGTTGAGTTGGCCGATGGTCACAATGGTTCCCATGACCTTTTCATTACTAGCAAAGCTGGTGAAGACGGTCTTCTTGTCGATGCCGAATGCAGTCTGGATACTGGGGAGCGAAGGCTGCACCTTTTCTTCGGTGAAATAAGAGAGCAGCAATTGCCACTTCTTTCTCTTCGAATCTGTGAACTCACCTCCGGTATTGTACGCATACTCCGTTTCCTCTGATAGAGACATGAGCGGGCCCAAAACAAACCTTACCTTAGGGATGTACTCTGGCTTTGATGGCGCCGAAGCAAACCCAACCCTTTGGTGCCTTTTGCCCAGCTGTCCAAGTTCAGTAAGTGCGGCCTTGCCCTTGCCTCGACCCTTCGGAGGGGATGGAACCTCAACAATCTCCTTCCCTTTCCTCTTCGAAGGGACCCCGCCAGACTTTTTCGAACTTCCAGAAGACGCCATCTGATCGATCGAGCAAGAGCAGAAATCAGGAGCAAAAGAGTCTGGACTTCGAAAAATTTTGGAAGCGTGAGGCAAAAATGACAGCCAGTGAAACTTATATACCCAGGGTAAACCAGGTACGCAAATCGAGAAGACACGTGTCTTCACCATATCAAATCGCGTGTTTTTGTAGGAACACGTGGCATCCATCCGTAGCAAGCGCAAAATTAGGCGAACCGTCGGACCAGACGAAACGTCGGACCACCGGTCCACGTGAACCAACGGTCCAATCGACCCACCGGTCTGAGTAAACCGGACCGCCGGTTAAAAGCCTCATTCAAGCCAACCAAAGACTCAAAACAGGAAGGATCAAGCTCCATCGATGTTTAAAACTCTGCCAGAAGATCAGAACAGAATAGCTGTAAAAACCTCTCTGAGGGCAGGTTCAAAACTTTCAACTAATCTGTTGAATTTCTACTGGATCTGGCAAAAAACCAAGGTTTTTTACCAATCACTCGAACCTTGACCGGATAATTTTTTACCGATCGGTCAAACTTGACCGATTGGCAAAAATCATTCGATCGGTCAAATTTCTACTGGATCTGGCAAAAAACCGAGGTTTTTGGCCGATCACTCGAACCTTGACCGGATAATTTTTTACCGATCGGTCCAACTTGACCGATCGGCAAAAATCATTCGATCGGTCAAAATTCTACTGGATCTGGCAAAAAACCAAGGTTTTTTGCCGATCACTCGAACCTTGACCAGATAATTTTTTACCGATCGGTCAAACTTGACCGATCGGCAAAAATCATTCGATCGGTCAAATTTCTACTGGATCTGGCAAAAAACCAAGGTTTTTTGCCGATCACTCGAACCTTGACCGGATAATTTTTTACCGATCGGTCAAACTTGACCGATCGGTAAAAATCATTAGATCGGTCAAATTTCTACTAGATCTGGCAAAAAACCAAGGTTTTTTGCCGATCACTCGAACCTTGACCGGATAATTTTTTACCGATCGGTCAAACTTAACCGATCGGCAAAAAACATTCGATCGGTCAAATTTCTACTGGATCTGGCAAAAAACCAAGGGTTTTTGCCGATCACTCGAACCTTGACCGGATAATTTTTTACCGATCGGTCAAACTTGACCGATCGGCAAAAATCATTCGATCGGTCAAATTTCTACTGGATCTGGCAAAAAACCAAGGTTTTTTGCCGATCACTCGAACCTTGACCGGATAATTTTTTACCGATCGGTCAAACTTGACCTATCGGTAAAAATCATTCGATCGGTCAAATTTCTACTGGATCTGGCAAAAAACCAAGGTTTTTTGTCGATCACTCGAACCTTGACCGAATAATTTTTTACCGATCGGTCAAACTTAACCGATCGGCAAAAATCATTCGATCGGTCAAATTTCTACTGGATCTGGCAAAAAACCAAAGTTTTTTGCCGATCACTCGAACCTTGACCGGATAATTTTTTACCGATCGGTCAAACTTGACCGATCGGCAAAAATCATTCGATCGGTCAAATTTCTACTGGATCTGGCAAAAAACCAAGGGTTTTTGCCGATCACTCGAACCTTGACCGAATAATTTTTTACCGATCGGTCAAACTTGACCGATCGGACAAATTTCTACTGGATCTGGCAAAAAACCAAAGTTTTTTGCCGATCACTCGAACCTTGACCGGATAATTTTTTATTGATCGGTCAAACTTGACCGATCGGTAAAAATCATTCGATCGGTCAAATTTCTACTGGATCTGGCAAAAAACCAAGGTTTTTTGCCGATCACTCGAACCTTGACCGGATAATTTTTTACCGATCGGTCAAACTTAACCGATCGGCAAAAATCATTCGATCGGTCAAATTTCTACTGGATCTGGCAAAAAAACCAAGTGTTTTTGCCGATCACTCGAACCTTGACCGGATAATTTTTTACCTATCGGTCAAACTTGACTGATCGGCAAAAATCATTCGATCGGTCAAATTTCTACTGGATCTGGCAAAAAACCAAGGTTTTTTGCCGATCACTCGAACCGTGACCGGATAATTTTTTACCGATCGGTCAAACTTGACCGATCGGCAAAAATCATTCGATCGGTCAAATTTCCTACTGGATCGGTCAAAAAACCATGTTTTTTGACCGATCACCCTATTCTTGACCGGTTGAATTTTGACCGATCGGTCAAATATGACCGATCGGTCAAAAATTAAACGATCGGTCAAATTTCAACCGATCGGTCAAATTTCCTACTGGATCGATCAAAAAACCATGTTTTTTGACCGATCACCCTATTCTTGACTGGTTGAATTTTGACCGATCGGTCAAAATTTGACCGATCGGTCAAATATGACCGATCGGTCAAAAATTAAACGATCGATCAAATTTCAACCGATCTGTCAAATTTCCTACTGGATCGCTCAAAAAACCACGTTTTTTGACCGATCACCCGATTCTTGACCGGTTGAATTTTGACCGATCGGTCAAAATTGACCGTTCAATTAAAATTGACCGGTCAGTCCTTTTTTGTGTGCTAACACTCGACAAGCTTCTTCGTGCCTTTTGCGACAGGGGGTTGCTATTTTTTGCACCAAATCCAAGCCAGCCAGAACGAACTCTAGCTAACTTGGAGGGGGTAACTGTGGGTGCAAATTTTGGCAGAAGTTTACCAGCTACCGCGGGACCCACCGGCCCTGCCTGGTGGGCCCACGAAGACTACCACGGGACCCACCTGCCCTGCCTGGTGGGACCACGAGGACCACCACGGGACCCACCTGCCCTGCCTGGTGGGATCACGAGGACTACCACGGGACCCACCGGCCCTGTCTGGTGGGCCCACAAAGATTACCACGGGACCCACCGGCCCTGCTTGGTGGGCCCACGAGGACCACCGCGGGACTCATCGGCCTTGTCCGATAGGCCCACGAGCCTGTAGAATCCCCCAGAAGATGGCAGCAGAGCCCACCAGCTTTACCTGGAGGATCCCCAGATATGACAGCAGAAACCGCCATTTACCCCTGAATTCCTCCCAGAGAAGCCTATAAATAGCAGAGCCTTCGAATGTAAAGGGATCGAACTCTGAGTTCTAAAACCAGAGCTCTGAGATTTCCAACTTCCCATCTACCATCTCTCTTTGATCTTCTTCTCTCCTTCGAAGAGATCAGAGTGTTTCTAGTGATACTCGGCCTGTCGAGATCACTTCGACATAAGTGTTAGTGAATTCGGGTTGCTCCCTATAGCACGGAGACGTAGGCTTCGGCTGAACTCCGAGATCACGTCTCGTGTCTACTCTCTGATTGCATATCTCTTTCTATTGACATATCAAAAGGCTTCAACTTCAATCAACAGATCGACCAACGATCTTCGACGTCAACTTCAACTCCAATTGACTGGTGCTGCGAAAGTCTTCGGGTTGGCACGAAGATTTTCCCCCACAGTTTGGCGCCGTCTGTGGGATCCGATCAAAAAGTCCAACTCTCCGCTACTACTTGATCGGTTGAACCTACAACCGATCTTGATAGTCAAACTTCCTCGCCCTCTCGGTTGATCAGACAACTGAACGGCAATCTCGTTGTACCTTTCGCTCTCTGAATGACGAGGACGAAACATCAAGGTCAACCAGAAGGAAGTAACACTCAACAACAACCTCGTCCTGAGACTCGTTCAATGAGTCAAAGGCTCAACTTCGGACAGCCCCTTGCTGTCCCCGAGATGGGGGTTCGTTCAGGGAGTGGCAAACCTTTCTAATTCATTCGCACGATCCATTCTAATTCATTCGCACGATCCATTCTAATTCATTCGTACGGTCCATTCTAATTCATTCGTACGGTCCATTCTATTTTATTCGCAAGAATGTATCCATTCTAATTTATTTGCACGATCCATTCTAATTCGTACGAATGAATTAGAATGGATCATAGGAATGAATTAGAATGGATCGTGCAAATGAATTAGAATGGATACATTCGTGCGAATGAATTAGAATGGATCGTAGGAATGAATTAGAATGGATCGTACAAATGAATTAGAATGGTTACATTCGTGCGAATGAATTAGAATGGATCGTACGAATGGATTAGAATGGATCGTATGAATGGATTAGAATGGATCGTACAAATGAATTAGAATGGATCGTACAAATGAAATAGAATGGATCGTACGAACGAATTAGAATGGATCGTATGAATGAATTAGAATGGATCATAGGAATGAATTAAAATGGATCGTGCAAATGAATTAGAATGGATACATTCGTGCGAATGAATTTGAATGGATCATGCGAATGAAATAGAATGGATTGTACGAATGAATTAGAATGGATACATTTGTGCGAATGAATTAGCATGGATCGTGCTAATGAATTAGAATGGATCATACGAATGAATTAAAATGGATATATTTATGCGAATGAATTAGAATGGATCGTGCGAATGAATTAGAATGGATCGTACGAATGAATTAGAATGGATATATTTATACGAATGAATTAGAATGAATCGTACAAATTCATTAGAATCAATACCGCTACAACAGGCAACCCCCGAAGAGAATCGGGTCTCTGTTTACCTTGGCCATGGGAGCTCGCGAAACGCTCCGGTGCTTTGCAACGCGATTCCGAAGCACCTACCTCGCTCTGGAAGACGCGGCGGGCCAAGATCGCACGACGGTGAGTGCTTTCAGGAGCGCCCTCCCTGAGGGGGGCAAGCTTCATGACGCACTGGTAATCAAAGATCCTCGCACAATGATTGAACTCTTCGCCCTGGTCCAGCAGCACATCAAGCTTGAAGATGCGGTGTTAGACCGGAAAGGAAAGGCAGTTGAGCAGCGACCTCCGCCGGCTCTGTGACCTCTCGTCGTTAAGGCTGTGGAGAGACGGGAGATACCCCCGGCGGTACCTTTGCCCGGTCTACCCGCAACTCCTATCGCGCAGCCCGTGGAAGCCCCCGCAGTGGCCGCAGGAAGGCCGGCGAACTGGCGCCTACCTCCGGGCCCCGGAGAGCGGGATTTCACGGTGCTAACACACTCCCCCGGGCAGATCCTTCACCGGATCCGGAATGAACCCTTTGTTCAGTACCCTCCACCCCTTCAGGACGGAGAGCCGGGCTCCACCGACAATACCCGACGGTGCGCGTTTCACTATAGCCCTGGGCATCACACCAATAGATGCCGGGCTCTGAAGAATCACCTGGAGGATTTGGTCACCCTGGGGCACTTGAACCAATTCATCTCGCCCCCGAGGAGATTCGAGGTGATACCGGGACGGGCCCCTCGGGAGGGAGACCGCCCAGGACTTGCGGAGCCCGCTCTACCTCCGCCTCCTCCGGGAGGACCGGCGATCTGCCACACCATTAGCGGGCGCCTGAGCGGCCCAAGATCCAGTAATGAAGCTCGCCGGCGAGTCAGGGAGATGGAACGGGCACAGAAGGTATTTTCCATCTCACTAACTCCTGTTTTACTTCAAGCACCAAGGGTAGAAGCCCGCGATTTTGTCTGGTTTTCGGAGGACGACATGGCTGGAGTCTGTGGGTGCAAATTTTGGCAAGAAGTCTGCAAACAGCGGGACCCACCGGCCCTGCCTGGTGGGCCCTCAAAGACAATAGCAGGACCCACCGGCCCTACCTGGTGGGCCCCCGAGTACCTCAGCGGGACCCACCGGCCCTGCCTGGTGGGCCCCCGAAGACCACAGCGGGACCCACCGGCTCTGCCTGGTGGGCCCCCGAAGACCACAGCGGGACCCACCGGCCCTGCCTGGTGGGCCCCCGAGTACCACAGCGGGACCCACCGGCCCTGCCTGGTGGACCTCCCAAGACCACAGCGGGACCCACCGGCCCTGCCTGGTGGGCCCCCGAGTACCACAGCGGGACCCACCGGCCCTGCCTGGTGGGCCCCCGAAGACAACAGCGGGACCCACCGGCCCTGCTTGGTGGGCCCCCAAAGACAACAGCGGGACCCACCAGCTTTACCTGGAGGATCCCCAGATACGACAGCAGAAAATCGCCATTTACCACCAGAGAATCCTATAAATAGCAGAGCCTTCGAATGTAAAATGATCGAATCTAAGATCAAAAATCCATTTTCCACTCTGAGATCTGATTTTCAGAACGAGAGCTCTAGAATCTCTATCTTCTCACCCTTCACCCCTACTTGATCATCTTCTTGTCTGTGAAGAGATCAAAAAGGCTTCAGTAGCACTCGGCCTGTCGAGGTTACTTTGAGAAAAGTGTTAGTGAATTCGGGTTGCACCCTATAGCACGGAGACGTAGGCTTCGGCTGAACTCCGAGATCACTTCTCGTGTCAAACTCTCTCTGATTGTATCTCTCTGTTTATATATCAAAAGCTTCAACTTCGATCAACAGATCGACCAACGATCTTTAACATCAACTTCAACTCCAATTGACTGGTGAGGCGAGGTCTTCGGGTCGGCACGAAGATTTTCCCCCACAGTTTGGCGCCGTCTGTGGGATCCGAGCAAAAAGTCCAGCTCTCCGCTACTACTTGATCGGTTGAGCATACAACCAATCTTGATAGCCAAACTTCCTCGCCTCCTCGGTTGATCAGACAACTGATCGAACGTCGGCACTCTCGTTACACCCTTCGCTCTCTGAATGGCGAGGACAAAACACCAGGGTCAACCAGAAGGAAGTAACACTCAACAACAAGCTCATCCTGAGACTCGTTTGATGAGTCAAAGGCTTAACTTTGGGCAGCCCCTTGCTGCCCCTAGATGGGGGTTCGTTCAGGGAGTGGGAGATCTGTCGATCGACCTATCGCCCATCCTGCACGACAATCGGTTAGGCAAACTGCCCCCACTCCTGCTGAAGACCCTCCATCGACCTACCAAATCTCTGCGATCGACTTCCAATTGCTCCAATTGGCGAAGCAAAACGCCACCCTCACCGCTGAGAGGGATGCTCTAAAGAAAGCAACTTCCGAGGCTGGGATCGCTCTACCTATTCCCTCTACAAGTGAAAGGGTGGGTCGATCTTCCTCGATATTCAATTCACTCTGAGCAATGGAGGTCAATGGGCACTGCTGCCCTCGAGAGGATCCGACGCGACCCAACTCCCTCTGCTGCCCTCTGGAAGCAGAGTGTTTGGGATCGCCTTGACGATGAGTCTTCCCAATCGTCTTCTGGCCGCAACTGCGACAAGAGGGCACCTTCAAAGCTCAATATACCAAGGAAGCACCAAATGAAAGGCGCTCCTTCAAAGAGTAGAGTCTCCCCTTCCATTCCACTTCAACGTGGGCTAGGATTAGACATCCGACATCGACTTCAACCGGCAAATACTTCAATACCTGAGCAAGACCTTGCGATCTTGCCTCTTGACCCCCCTCTAGGTCGAGGACATGGTCGTAGGGATGGCTATTCCTCTGCCGGGCCTCTACATCGGAGCCTCTTCGAGTCAACATTTCCAAGGGGATGGAGAACTCCTATCCTCCCCAAATTCAACTGTATACGAGGAGACCCTACTCTCCACATCCTCGCATTCAAGCAAGCTCTAACACCACACGAGGAAGAAAACAACATGCTCTGTCGCACCTTCGCAGGAAGTCTCGATGAGCCGTCACTCGACTGGTATCACAATCTTCGAGCTGGATCCATCACCCAGTTCGATATTTTGGCTAAACTCTTCGTATAGCATTATCAGCTCAATCTGAAGCCCGAGAAGAAGCTCGACTCTCTCTATCGACTAAGGGTGGGTGCTGACGAGACTCTCCGAAGTTTCACTAGGAGGTTTCGCAACGAGCACGCTGCCCTCTCTGGAAGACATCTGGATGATGAAGCCATCATGTTGGCTTTCCAGAATGCTCTCCGCTTCGATCGACACATCTATAACGACTTCATCCGCAATCCCCCTCCTTCTCTGGGTGCTATGTCCGATCGAATCCAGAGAGAGATCGAGGTCGAAGATGACCAAGTCGCTCGGAAAGGGCGAGAAACAAAACGAAGACCTGCGGAGAGAGAAGCTCCCAAGTATGCTGCCAAGGCTCACAACGCTGAAGTAGCACCCCCTCCGGCCAACAAACGATCAAAGAATGACGGGCGTCGATCTCCAACGAAGACCACTTTCACCGAGTGGAATATGCCGGTCGAACAGATACTCGACCGCATTCAACACGACGAGTATCTTCGAAGGCCCAATCCTCTTCAGCCAAACTCCAAATTCACAGCAAACAAAACGGTCTACTGCGAATTCCATCGAAGTCATGGCCATTCCACCGACCGGTGCTATCGGCTGAAGTTCCATCTTGAAGACTTATTGCGAGAGGGCCACCTTCAAGAGTTTGTCAACAACAGGCAAGATCAACATCGAATCTCTGCAAAGGGGAAAGAAGCTTGTTGGATTCATCAGATCTCTTCTAACCCATCACCTCTCACTGTGAATGCCAACATCTTTGGCATTCATGGATCATTACACCATCAATAAGTGACTGGGAAGGAAGTTGATCGGCATATTCGGCGCATCTTCCATGTTCGATCTACTACAAACCAAGAAGATACTTGGATCAAGAAGCCCATCGAAGGTCTTGCTTGGCCGTCCATCGTCTTCAATGACACCGACCTTCAAGGAGTTCATACTCCACATCGAGACCCCCTGGTTTTGAAACTCATCATCGACGGAAGCACCGTCAATCGGATCCTCATCGACACCGGAAGTTCCATCGACATTATGTTCTCAGACTGCTTCAAACGTCTGGGACATAAGTATCAAAGCCTCGACGTCGTCCCGACCGTGATCACTGGCTTCAACGGCGAACAAAGCATCACGGTGGGTGAATCGAGATTCACTCTCGACCTCAGCCGAGAGACTCGAGTCTCGGTCAGGTTTGCAATTATCGAAGGAGTATCCAGTTACAACGCCATCCTCGGGCAACCATTCCTCCATCAGATCAATGCCATCTCCTCTTCTTATCATCATCTACTCAAGTTTGCAACTGGAGAAGGCATCGTCTGCATTCGAGGTGATCAGCAAGCTGGAAGGTCTTGTGAGGCTGCTGCGGCTAAGACAGATCGAAAGATCAACATTGCTCCTCCAAAGCGGCCACGAGATGAAGGTGGTCCCTCTTCCAAATAGCAATCAAAGGAGATTCCGCTGACAGAGCCTCCACCAATCGAATGGGAAGCGTCACCTTCAATTGAAGAAATAATCCCAATCAACATCGGCAGCGAAGATCTCCCTCGACAGACTTTCATTGGTACCGGTCTTAGCGACGCAGAAGCGCAAGACATGGTATCCTTCCTTAAGTCCAATATCGACGTCTTCGCTTGGTGTTTCGAAGACATGCCTGGCATCAATCCAGATGGCGCTTGTCACCGACTTGCGATCAAAGAAGAAGTGAAACCTATCAAGCAGAAGCCACGCACCATTCGACCAGAGCTACAAGTTGCTGTTCAAGAAGAAATCACCAAGCTACTCGCAGCAGGCTTTATCCGTGAAGTAGAGTATCCTACTTGGATCTCTAATATTGTTGCTGTTCCGAAGAAGAATGGGAAGGTCAGAGTCTGCATCGACTTCACCAATCTCAACAAGGCTTGCCCCAAAGACCCGTTCCCCATGCCAAGGATTGATAGACTCGTCGATGCCACTACTGGCCACGAGCTATTGTCTTTCATGGATGGGTACTCTGGGTATAATCAAATTCCTCTTCACGCTGATGATCAAGAGAAGACATGTTTTGTGACTAGCCGAGGCCTCTACTGCTACAATGTCATGCCATTCGGCCTCAAGAATGCTGGTTCCACCTATCAAAGGTTAGACAAAGATGTTCGAAGATCAGATCGGTCGCAACGTCGAAGTCTATGTCGATGATCTCCTCACCAAGAGCTCTATGCGAAGCAAGCATCTTTCTGATCTGGCGGAAACCTTTCAAGTTCTTCGAAAATATCGTATGAAGCTCAATCCAGCCAAGTGCGCTTTCGGAGTTCAATCTGGCAAATTCCTGGGTCATCTTGTGACCAGGAGAGGTATTGAAGCCAATCCCGATCAAATTCGAGCTATCCTCGACATGCCATCACCTACCAATCGAAACGAAGTGCAGCGCCTCACTAGAAGACTTGCTGCCCTCAATCGGTTCATCTCAAAGTCTTCCGACAAGTGTAAGCCTCTCTTCGACAAACTACGAAAGGCAGACACCTCCAGCTGGAGTCCGATCTGTGAAGAAGCATTTCAAAGCATCAAGAAATATCTGGTGCAAGCTCCAATCTTGACGGCTCCACTTCCAAAAGAAGACTTGTGGCTTTATCTCGCCGTGACCGATCAAGCAATCAGTGCGGTATTAGTTAGTAGAAGAAAAGGCGTCGAACATCCAGTCTATTACATCAGCCACACTCTTCTTCCGGCTGAAACTCACTACTCAAAAACAGAGAAGGTCATCCTAGCCTTGCTCACTGCATTGCGCCGTCTCCAGCCTTACTTCGTCTCCCACCAGATCACTGTCATTTCAGAACACTCGCTCAAAGATATTGTTGACAAAGCTGGTAGAGCGGGTCGTATGACTAAATGGGTGATCGAAATGAGTGCTTTGGGGATTCAGTTCGAATCTCGCACTTCTATCAAAGGTCAAGCTATTGCTGATTTTCTAGCTGATTTTCCAGTTGAAGACCCCATCACTTGGAAAGAAGATATCTACATGCGCTTAGAAGATGAGGACAATACTCCGATCAACCTTGCAACAAAAATTGATCCAAGTCTTGAGGCTATTGCTACAACTCCTCCATGGAAGCTATACACTGATGGAGCATCAAGTTCGATCGGTTCGGGAACTGGGATAGTCTTAGTATCCCCCGAACTTGATCATCTACAGAAGGCCACTCTCCTCGGGTTCAATGCCACCAACAACGAAGCCGAATACGAAGCACTCATTTCCGGACTCGAAATGGCTGAATCCCTGGGGGTAGATCGAATCCTCGTCTATAGCGATTCTCAACTGATCATAAGGCAAATCAGTGGAGAATATACAGCTCGAGAAGAAAGAATGCAACTCTATTTGGTATTAGTACGACGTCTTCAACAGCGTTTTACTAGTACTAAATTCGTTCAAATTCCGAGAGCAGAGAATCGTGAAGCAGATGCTTTAGCTAATGCTGCCTCCGTCCTTGGAGACTCGCTCGGAGGAAGGCAAATACAAATTGATTATCAGGAAGTGCCCAAGACCATCCCCGATCAACAGATCCTTGCTACTACAAAAGGATCTGGGGGTGGAGATCAATTCGCATTGAACCTCACTACTACAAGTGAGCCTGAAGGCTGGAGACGATCAATTTTCAACTTCTTCGAGCATGGCAAGATGCCGGAAGATCCAAATCAAGCCCGAAGGCTTCAAAGGAAGCTCCCATGCTATATTCTACAAGGAGAACATCTATATTTCAAATCTCACAACGGGATGTTGCTCAAGTGCCTTGGTCCCGAGCAAGCACAGGCAATCCTGATTGATATCCACTCTGGAGCTTGTGGGAATCATTCAGGAGGAAGGTCTCTTGAAGCCAAGACAAAACTACAAGGTTATTACTGGCCTACAATGGCAAAAGATGCTCGACAAGTTGTTCAAAGATGCGAGCCATGCCAACGACACGCTCGAGCTATCCATCTCCCTGCAGATGAGCTTCACCAACTATCAAGTCCCTGGCCTTTCCATCAATGGGGGTTAGATTTCTTGGGTCCTTTCCCTCCAACTCCGAGCAAGAAGAAGTATCTACTGCTGGCCACTGATTACTTTACCAAATGGGTTGAAGCTGTGCCCCTATTCCGAGAGACTGACGACGAAGTGATCAAATTCATTCGGCACAACATCTTCTCAAGATTCGGAACACCTCAAGTTCTTGTTGCTAACAATGGAGCTCTATTTGATTCCAACAAATTCCGAGAGTTCTGTCTGAACAACGGTATCAAGCTATTCTATTCAACTCCAAGATATCCACAATGCAATGGTCAAGCTGAAGCCTCAAATAGAGCTATTCTTGGTATACTCAAGAAGAAACTCAACGACAAGAAAGGATTGTGGGAACAGGTCCTACCTGAAGTTCTTTGGGGGTATCGCACAACTCCGAGAAGATCAACAGGGTTCTCACCCTTTCGCCTAACATATGGATCGGAAGCAGTACTCCCAACAGAAAACATATCGAGTACTCTGAAAACCAGGGCAGTTGAAGAAGGGATCAACGAAGAACTTCGAGTCAATGATCTAGACTTCTCTGAAGAACTACGAGACCAAGCCTCCCTTCGTGTAGCCAAGTATCAGCAGAAGATCAAACGAGCCTACGATGAGAAAGTCCACAAGAGACAGTTCCCAGTGGGCAGTCTAGTTCTCAGAGCAGTTTTCTACAACACCAAAGAACACAGCAGTGGGAAGCTTGCTCCCAACTGGGAAGGTCTGTATATCGTTGAATCAGTAGGAGGCAAAGGTTCTTACAGACTGATCTCACCAGAAGGAGATAGATTGCCTCGAGCTTGGAATTCTAGACAGCTCAAGTTGTTCTATCCATGATGTAAATTCTGTGATGAATAAAGATCTCTTTCAAATGATCAAATGTGCAATTGTCCAGCTTTTCAATTCAAGTTCTGAAACAGTTCCAAACTATCCACATTCAAGTTACCAGGTCTTTTAACAAGTTTGGGAGTTAGAGTTGCGACTCAACCCCTTACTAGAAAATGTTAAACTGACCATATTCCAAGTTACCAAGTCTTTTAACAAGTTTGGGTGTTGAGTTGCGACTCAATCCCTTACTAAATGTTAAACTGACCTTCAAATTTCAATATTCAATTTCAATCAATTTCGATATCGTCTAACAGGTTTGGGTGCTTGAGTTGCGACTCAACTCCTCACATTCAAATGTTACACGAATTCAAGTTCAATTTTCAAGTTACAATAAGTTTGGGTAATCGAATTGCGACTCGACCCCTTACATTTCAAAGATTGTATCTATTTTAATGCCATCCAGAACACAGCATTCAAAGAGTTCAAACACAAGACATTCAACTCAAGAGACATTCAATTTTCAAATATCAAAAAGATATCTTCTATTATCAAAAATTGGTCAAGTACAATGTCGATCTGCTACATATCAAAAGTTTACAAGTGTAAACAACAAAGAAAAAGGCAAAAACACATCAGGGCTTGGCTACGCTTGGAGCGCGCGACTTCTCCCCTTCAGATTCGCCACGAGCCTTGCTCGCAACCGAAGCTTTAGAAGATCGGACACTGCTGACATGTGCCCTGAGTGCCTCTGCCGCTTTCTTAGCTGTCTCCTTGTAAATCTTGCATTCAGACAACGCATGCTCCAACGCCTTCTTGGAAGTCTCCTCTTTGGCAGTAAAAGCAGCGTGTTGAGCAGCAAGTTGTTCTTTCAGCTCCTTGATCTCGTTGGCGCGACTACAGGACACGTCCTCAACCTTGACGATCCGATTCTTCAAGGATTCGAGTTCGTGACTCTGCGCCTCGCAACGGTCCTGCAGCCCCTTGATCTCCAGCTTCCCCTTGCGAAGATCCTCGATCTTGGCCTTGAGAGAGGTTTTCTTCGAAGTCAGGAGCTCCCTCAGCCTATCTCTCTCCTCGCTCACAGTCTTCAGTTTGGCTGTCAAACGGGATACCTCAGATGCGGCCTCCCGTTCTCCTGCCTTCCTAGAGAGAGAGCTTGTGATTCTCAAAACTGCTGAGCTCTGCAGATGGATAGGAAGTTAGAATTATTCCAAAGATACAACTCAAATATTCAATCAAGAAGATACACATACCACTACATCTAGCCTATCGAAGGCTTCTTCAAAAGTAGCTTCCGGAAGATTGCAAAGCTTCCGAATCACGCTAGTAGGGTGGTTGATGTCAACATCACCCAAGCTCTTCATCTTCGGAGTCGAGCCAGCAGGCGTACCTGCAATCGACACAAGAATTCAAAGGGTTAGAATATTTTCGAGATTCAACGGCAAGGCAATCAAAGCAAGTTAGTACAGATACCTTAAGCCTCGACCTGAGGAGCCTTTCCCTTCCCACGGTCGGAGCTCTTACCCTTGGGGGTCGACTTCTCCTTGATGGGGGTTGGCTCTGGCAAGGGTTGGGGGGTAGCATCACCCACCCGGCTTCCTCTCTACAAGTGAGTAGGAGAGGGAACATCCCGAGGAGGTGAGGCTCCCCCTTCGTCTTCTCGCCCGCTCGAATTATCGAGCCCTGCCACCATGGCAGCTACCTCCTCAGCCAGAGATCGAGAAGGGAGTGGGGGTTGTTCAACCTCCACACCCCCACTGGTAGTTGCCCCTTCGAGACGGGGAACCACGGGAGGTATCTGATCGAGGGGGGTAGGGTTGCTTCCAACCCCACCACTCCCCGATATCTTGATCTTGAAGCAAAGCGGGTTCTTTTGCAACTCCCCGAAGTCATAGGTAGGAATCACCTTAGGGCCATCGCCCATTGCGTCCATTACCCCCTCCATTTTACGAGCCTTTGCCTCGTCTATGAGGATCGGCTGCGAATCCTTATCAGCACCACCAGTGGGGGTGGGAGGAATTTCCTCCTCGCCACCCCCATGTCCTTGACCACCATCAGTGGGGGTGGGAGGAATCTCTTCCTCACCACCCCCATCTTCATCATCATCATCTTCTCCATCTTCTTCCCCGTCGCTGCCTGTGCCCTCATCCTCCTCATCTCCGCCTTCCTCCTCCCTCTCTACTTCCTCTTCTTCATCTTCCCCCTTCTTTTTCTCCTCATCCTCCTCCTGTTTGATGGGGATTTTTCTCTTCTTCTTCACCGGGCCCCTCTGCATCACCAATTTCTCCTCTGTGGGAAGTGCGCGCCTGGCTCCATAAGCCTTCTTCTCGAATCGAAGCCTTCTAACAATTTTTCCAGACTGAGGGTCCTCCTCGTAATCTGAGTAGATGACCTTATTATCTTCATAGTGAAGCTTCGATCGATGGAGGAGGTTGGCATTGCCGTGTCGAACCGGGCAATTCAAAAATTGCTTCCACGATCGAGTCCCGCATGTCAGCTCCAGAAAGAGGTTGTCAAGGGCCCCTACTCGTTCCGAAGGCCAAGAGAGAGCTCCTCCTGTGTAGTACATGTCGATCTCTTGGTGCACCTTGTATCGAGGAACTTCCGGTACTGACACAGGAGTCCATGCACCTGTGGGGGAAAATCTTCGTGCCGACCCGAAGACTCTCGCAGCACCAGTCAATTGAATGTTCGTGTTGACGTCGAAGATCGTTGGTCGATCTGTTGATCGAAGTTGAAGCTTTTGATTTGTAAACAGAGAGATGCAATCAGAGAGAGAGTTTTGACACGAGAAGTGATCTCGGAGTTCAGCCGAAGCCTACGTCTCCGTGCTATAGGGTGCAACCCGAATTCACTAACACTTATGTTGAAGTGATCTCGACAGGCCGAGTATCACTGTAAACACTGATCTTTCTGAAAGAAGATCAAAGGGAGATGGTAGATCGGAAGTTTGAAATCCCAGAGCTCTGGTTCTGAAAGTCAGATCTCAGAGTGGAAATCAGATTTGTGGATCGGGATCCTTTTTACATTCGAAGGCTCTGCTATTTATAGGCATTCCGGGTGGCGAATGGCGGTTTCTGCTGTAGTATCTGGGGATTCTCCAGGTAAAGTTGCGGACCCTGCGGTTGTCTTCGGGGGTCCACCAGGCAGGGCCGGTGGGTCCCGCTGTAGTCCTCGTGGGCCCACCAGGCAGGGCCGGTGGGTCCCGCTGTAATTCTCGTGGGCCCACCAGGTAGGGCCAGTGGGTCCCGCTATAACCCTCGTGGGCCCACCAAGCAGGGCCGGTGGGTCCCGCTGTAGCCCTCGTGGGCCCACCAAGCAGGGCCGGTGGGTCCCTCTGTAGCCCTCGTGGGCCCACCAGGCAGGGCCGGTGGGTCCCGCTGTAGCCCTCGTGGGCCCACCAAGCAGGGCCGGTGGGTCCCGCTGTAGTCCTCGTGGGCCCACCAGGCAGGGCCGGTGGGTCCCGCTGTAGTCCTCGTGGGCCCACCAGGCAGGGCCGGTGGGTCCCGTGGTAGATTTATGCCAAAATTTGCACCCACACCAAGCAGGGCCGGTGGGTCCCGCTGTAGCCCTCGTGGGCCCACCAAGCAGGGCCGGTGGGTCCCTCTGTAGCCCTCGTGGGCCCACCAGGCAGGGCCGGTGGGTCCCGCTGTAGCCCTCGTGGGCCCACCAAGCAGGGCCGGTGGGTCCCGCTGTAGTCCTCGTGGGCCCACCAGGCAGGGCCGGTGGGTCCCGCTGTAGTCCTCGTGGGCCCACCAGGCAGGGCCGGTGGGTCCCGCTGTAGTCCTCGTGGGCCCACCAGGCAGGGCCGGTGGGTCCCGCTGTAGTCCTCGTGGGCCCACCAGGCAGGGCCGGTGGGTCCCGTGGTAGATTTATGCCAAAATTTGCACCCACACCAAGCAGGGCCGGTGGGTCCCGCTGTAGCCCTCGTGGGCCCACCAAGCAGGGCCGGTGGGTCCCTCTGTAGCCCTCGTGGGCCCACCAGGCAGGGCCGGTGGGTCCTGCTGTAGCCCTCGTGGGCCCACCAAGCAGGGCCGGTGGGTCCCGCTGTAGTCCTCGTGGGCCCACCAGGCAGGGCCGGTGGGTCCCGCTGTAGTCCTCGTGGGCCCACCAGGCAGGGCCGGTGGGTCCCGTGGTAGATTTATGCCAAAATTTGCACCCACAGTTACCTCCTCCAAGTTAGCTAGAGTGCATTCTAGCTGGCTTGGACTTGGTGCAAAAAATAGCAACTTCCTGTTTTGAAAAACGGGCACGAAGAAACTTGTCGTATGTTAGAGAAAAAAGTGACTGATCGGTCAATTTGGACCGATCGGTCAAATTTGACCGATCGGTCAAATTTTGACCGATCGGTCAAATTTTGACCTATCGAGAATCGGGTGATCGGTCAAAAAACAGGGTTTTTTGACCGATCCAGTAGTAATTTTGACCGATCAGCTGAAATTTGGACGATCGGTTAAATTTTGACCGATCGGTCACTTTTGACCGATCGGTCAAATTTTGACCGATCGGGCAAAATTCAACCGGTCAAGAATTGGGTGATCGGTCAAAAAAATGTGTTTTTTGACCGATCCAGTAGTAATTTGACCGATCAGACAACTTTCGCCGATCGGACATGTTTGTCCGATCGGTGAAAAATATCCGGTCAAGGTTCGAGTGATCGGCAAAAAACCTTGGTTTTTTGCCAGATCCAGTAGAAATTTGACCGATCAGATAACTTTCGCCGATCGGACATGTTTGTCCGATCGGTGAAAAATATCCGGTCAAGGTTCGAGTGATCGGAAAAAAACCTTGGTTTTTTGCCAGATCCAGTAGAAATTTGACCGATCAGATAACTTTCGCCGATCGGACATGTTTGTCCGATCGGTGAAAAATATCCGGTCAAGGTTCGAGTGATCGGCAAAAAACCTTGGTTTTTTGCCAGATCCAGTAGAAATTTGACCGATCAGATAACTTTCGCCGATCGGACATGTTTGTCCGATCGGTGAAAAATATCCGGTCAAGGTTCGAGTGATCGGCAAAAAACCTTGGTTTTTTTGCCAGATCCAGTAGAAATTTGACCGATCAGATAACTTTCACCGATCGGACATGTTTGTCCGATCGGTGAAAAATATCCGGTCAAGGTTCGAGTGATCGGCAAAAAACCTTAGTTTTTTGCCAGATCCAGTAGAAATTTGACCGATCAGATAACTTTCGCCGATCGGACATGTTTGTCCGATCGGTGAAAAATATCCGGTCAAGGTTCGAGTGATCGGCAAAAAACCTTGGTTTTTTGCCAGATCCAGTAGAAATTTGACCGATCAGATAACTTTCGCCGATCGGACATGTTTGTCCGATCGGTGAAAAATATCCGGTCAAGGTTCGAGTGATCGGCAAAAAACCTTGGTTTTTTGCCAGATCCAGTAGAAATTTGACCGATCAGATAACTTTCGCCGATCGGACATGTTTGTCCGATCGGTGAAAAATATCCGGTCAAGGTTCGAGTGATCGGCAAAAAACCTTGGTTTTTTGCCAGATCCAGTAGAAATTTGACCGATCAGATAACTTTCGCCGATCGGACATGTTTGTCCGATCGGTGAAAAATATCCGGTCAAGGTTCGAGTGATCGGCAAAAAACCTTGGTTTTTTGCCAGATCCAGTAGAAATTTGACCGATCAGATAACTTTCGCCGATCGGACATGTTTGTCCGATCGGTGAAAAATATCCGGTCAAGGTTCGAGTGATCGGCAAAAAACCTTGGTTTTTTGCCAGATCCAGTAGAAATTTGATCGATCAGATAACTTTCGCCGATCGGACATGTTTGTCCGATCGGTGAAAAATATCCGGTCAAGGTTCGAGTGATCGGCAAAAAACCTTGGTTTTTTGCCAGATCCAGTAGAAATTTGACCGATCAGATAACTTTCGCCGATCGGACATGTTTGTCCGATCGGTGAAAAATATCCGGTCAAGGTTCGAGTGATCGGCAAAAAACCTTGGTTTTTTGCCAGATCCAGTAGGGATTGGACTGATCGAAGTAAAGTTTTGAACCTGCCCTCCAGAGAAGATTTACTGCTTTGTTCTTCGATATTTTGGCAGAGTTTTGAACATTGATGGAGCTTGATTCTTCTTGTTTTGAATCCTTGGTTGGCTTGATGGTTGCTTTGAACCGGCGGTCCGGTTTACCCAGACCGGTGGCTTGATTGGACCGTTGGTTCATGTGGACCGGTAGGTCCGACGTTTCGCCTGGTCGCGACTGTTCGCCTGGTTTTGCGCTTGCTACGGATGGATGACACGTGTACCTACAAAAACACGCGATTTGATATGGTGAAGACACGTGTCTTCTCGATTTGCGCACCTGTTTTACCCTGGGTACAAAAGTTTTCACCGGCTGTCATTTCGCCTCACGCTTCCAAAATTTTTCGAAGTCCAGACCCTTGTTCTCCTGATTTCTGCTCTTGTTCTCATTCGATCGGTCGAATGGCTTCATCTGGCAGTTCGAAGAAGTCCGGTACAGCTCCCTCGAAGAGAAAGGGGAAGGAAATTGTCGAGGTTCAATCTCCTCCGAGGGGCCGTGGCAAAGGCAAGGCTGCTCTCGCTGAACTTGGCCAACTGGGCAAGAGGCACCAAGGGGTAGGTTTTGCCTCAGCGCCATCAAGGCCAGAATTCATCCCCAAAGTGAAGTTTGTTCTGGGTCCGCTTATGCCCCTGACAGACGAGACGGAGTACATGTACAATGTTGGTGGTGAGTTCACAGATACGAAGAGAAAGACGTGGCAAGCACTTCTCTCTTATTTCACTCAAGGGAAGGGAGCGCAGCCTTCACTCCCTAGCATCCAGACGGCTTTCGGCATTGACAAGAAGACCGTCTTCACCAATTTTGCCAGCAACGAGAAGGTCATGGGAACCATCGTGACCATCGGCCAAATGAACTGCGGCCTACGTCTGCCTCTGCCACCCTTTGCTGCCAGATTGCTAAATACTTCTGGTCTTTGCCCGGGACAAGTCACAGGGAATGCTTGGCGAATCATCTATGCGTTCTGCCGGGTGGAATCAGATTTTCAAGAGGACTTGAGGGCCTGTTACTCCAGTATCCCGGAAGGTGAACCTGCCAGGATTGAGCTCGGATACTTCTTTTTTCATTATCGATGGAATTACAGGAAGGACAGCCCTTTCTATAATTTGACTGGAGTGTCTCCGCTTCGTCCGTTAACTGATACAGTTCCTTCGGATAAGTTGTACACGAACTGGCCTATTTCTGTATCTGGCGCCTGGACGTCCATGTCAGTGCCCGACACCCCCCGAGACAGCGTGCACGAGGCGGTGAAAATGTACAGCGCTGGAGGCATCTTCGCCTGGAATTCTGAGAGGGCGGGAGCCATAGATAACTTGTTCCTCGAGCTAACCTGTGGAACCAGGTCGTGGAAACAGTTTTCTAACTGTCCTGTGAGATATGGCAAGGCCAATCTCCTCCACAGATCAAAGGACAGGTACGAGGACAACGAAGTCCTATACTCTGACTATGAGGAGGACCCTCAGTCGGGCAAGGTCATTCGGAAGGTTCGGGCCGAGAAGAAAATCTACACTGCGAGGCGCCGGTTACCTACCATGGACGAGAAACTGGTGCTCCAAAGAGGCCCAATGAAGAAGAAGCGAAAAACTCTTGTCAAGCCTAAGGAAGATGAAGACCAAGACAAGAAGAATGAAGATGAAGAAGAAGAAAAGAAGAATGAAGAAGAAGAAACTGAGAATGCCAGCCACGACAACAGTGGCAATGGCGAAGATGAGGACGGGGACGGCGAGGACGATACGTCTTCTACCCCCTCCAGTGGGGATGATGAGAATGGGGGTGGTGAGGAAGAAATTCCTCCCACCCCCACTGGTGGTGCAACGGGGGAGGACTCGATCGCTATTCCCATTGACGAGGTTAAAGCCCGTCAGATGGAGGAAATTCTCGACACAGAAGGCGACGGCAAAAAGGTGGTTCCCACCTACAAATTTGACGAATTGAAGAGGCCGATGCGCTTCAAAATTAAACTATCGAAGAGTGCTGGGGTTGGAAGCAACCCCACGCCTCTTGATCAAATCCCCCCCGACGCTCTTCGCATTGAGGGAGCAACAATGAGTGGGGGTGTAGAGGTTGAGCAACCCCCTCCCCCCTCTCACTCTCTGCTCAACGAGGTGGAGGCCATGCTGGCCGGGCTCATCCAGCCAGGCGGGTCGCAAGAAGAGAGAGCCTCACCTCCCAGGAATGCTTCCCCCCCTGCTAATTTGGAAAGGGGAAGTCGAGTGGGCGATGGGGCTCCTCAACCTCAACCAGCGCCAACCCCGATTCAGGAGAAATCGACTCCTAAGAGTGGCTCTGATCGTCGGAAGGGCAAAGAACCGAGGGTCGAAACATCAGGTAATTGAACTTAACTTGCTTTGAATGTCTTGTCTTTGAAGTTCGAAAATAATCTAACACTTTGATTCCCTTTGATTGCAGGTGCGCCTGCTGGATTGACTCCAACAATAAAAAACTTGGGTGACGTTGATATCAACCGCCCCACTGCTGCGATCAGAAGACTCATCAACCTTCCGAGTGCCACTTTGGATGAGGCTTTCGATAGAATTAACCTGTTGGTAGGTGCATCTGCTTGATCGATTATTTGAATCGTATCTTTCTTCAGAATAATTCAACTCTTTTGTTCTTTTGCAGAACTCAGCACTTATGAATGTTGCAACCAAACTCTCCTTGAGGGCGGGAGCAAAAGAAGCTGTAGCTGAAATAAACCAGTTGACCGCGGAGAGAGATGAGCTGAGAGAGCTCCTGACTTCGAAGAAAGCCTCTCTCAAATCCAAGATTGAGGAACTTCGCAAGGGAAAGCTGGAGATCAAGGGGCTGAAGGATCGGTGTGAGGCACAGAGTCATGAGCTCGAATCCCTGAAGACTCGACTCTCCAGGGTTGAGGACATGTCCTGTGGCCGCACCATCGAGATTCAAGAGCTGAAGCAACAACTTGCTACTCAGCACGCTGCCTTCACTGCCAGAGAGGAGACTTCCAAGAAGGCACTGGAGCATGCGCTGTCAGAGTGCAAGGTTTACAAGGAAACAGCAGAGAAGGCAGCAGAAGCGCTCAGGACTCATGTAGCTAGCGTCCGATCCTCCAAGGCATCAGTGGCGTAAAGCTCGTCCTGGATCTGAAGGGGAGAAGTCGCATGCAAAGAGTGTGGCCAAGCCCTGAGACTTTTCTTCTTCTTTGTTGTTGTACTTGTAAATTTTTGAAATGTAACAGCTCCTTGTATCTGACATATTTTGATGATAATAGAAGACATCTTTTTGGTATTTGAAACTTGCACTTCTTTTGAGTTGAATGTCTTTGAATGTTGAGTTCTGGAATGCTATTTGACATGATTAAGTATTCATACATTTGAACATAAGTTAAATACGCATATACTTGAATGTAAGGGGTTGAGTCGCTACTCAATTACCCAAACTTGTAACTTTGAAAATTGAATTTGAATTCGAATAACATTTGAATGTAAGGGGTCGAGTCGCAACTCAAACTCCCAAACCTGTTAGACGATATCGAATTGATTGAAATTGGATATTGGATTTCGAAGGTCAGTTTAACATTAGCTAGTAAGGGGTCGAGTCGCAACTCTAACACCCAAACATGTTAAGACCTGGTAACTTGAAAATGGTCAGTTTTTAACATTTGCTAGTAAGGGGTTGGGTCGCAACCCTAACACCCAAACTTGTTAAAAGACCTGGTAATTTGAATATGGATAACTTGAAACTGCTTCAGAACTTGGATTGAAAATCAGAACACTTGTACACTTGAACATTTGAAAGAGAGCTTTATTCATCACAGAATTTACATTATGGATAGAACAACTTGAGGTGTCTAGAATTCCAAGCTCGAGGCAATCTATCTCCTTCTGGTGTGATCAGTCTGTAAGAACCTTTGCCTCCAACTGACTCAATGATATATGGACCTTCCCAGTTGGGAGCAAGCTTTCCACTGCTGTGCTCTTTGGTATTGTAGAAAACTGCTCTGAGAACTAAACTACCCACTGGGAACTGTCTCTTGTGGACTTTCTTGTCATAGGCTCTTTTGATCTTCTGTTGATATTTGGCCACACGAAGTGATGCTAGATCTCGTAGTTCTTCAGAGAAGTCTAGATCATTGATCCGAAGTTCTTCATTGACTCCTTCTTCAACAGCTTTGGTCTTCAAAGTACTAGATATATTTTCTGTTGGGAGTATTGCTTCTGATCCATATGTTAGGCGGAAGGGTGAGAAACCTGTTGATCTTCTCGGAGTTGTGCGATACCCCCAAAGAACTTCAGGTAGGACTTGCTCCCACAATCCTTTCTTGTCGTTGAGTTTCTTCTTGAGTATATCAAGTATAGATCTGTTTGAGGCTTCAGCTTGACCATTGCATTGAGGATATCTTGGAGTTGAATAGAATAACTTGATACCGTTGTTCAGACAGAACTCTCGGAATTTGTCTGAGTCAAATTGAGCTCCATTGTCAGCAACAAGAACTTGAGGTGTGCCAAATCTTGAGAAGATGTTGTGCCGAATGAATTTGATCACTTCGTCGTCAGTCTCTCGAAAGAGGGGCACAGCTTCAACCCATTTGGTGAAGTAATCAGTAGCCAGCAGTAGATATTTCTTCTTGCTTGGAGTTGGAGGGAAAGGACCCAAGAAATCTAACCCCCATCGATGGAAAGGCCAAGGACATGATAATTGATGAAGTTCATCTGCAGGGAGATGGATAGCTCGAGCGTGTCGTTGGCAAGGCTCGCATCTTTGAACGACTTGTTGAGCATCCTTTGCCATTGTTGGCCAGTAGTACCCTTGTAGCTTCGTCTTGGCTTCAAGGGATCTTCCTCCCGAATGATTTCCACAAGCTCCGGAGTGGATATCAATCAGGATTGCCTGTGCTTGTTCAGGACCAAGGCACTTGAGTAACATCCCGCTGTGAGATTTGAAATATAAATCTTCACCTTGTAAAGTGTAGCATGGGAGCTTCCTTTGAAGCCTTCGGGCTTGATTTGGATCTTCTGGCATTTTGCCATATTTGAAGAAGTCAAGAATTGGT
The DNA here is from genome assembly GCA_947650365.1 of Chamaelirium japonicum. Taxonomy (NCBI): domain Eukaryota; kingdom Viridiplantae; phylum Streptophyta; class Magnoliopsida; order Liliales; family Melanthiaceae; genus Chamaelirium; species Chamaelirium japonicum. The sequence goes on from CANTAL010000227.1 coordinate 231,839, forward strand.
CGTCTCCAATCTTCAAGCTGATCTCCACCCCTAGATCCTTTTGTAGTAGTAAGAATCTGTTGATCGGGGATGGTCTTGGGCACTTCTTGATAATCGATCTGTATTTGCCTTCCTCCGAGTGAGTCTCCAAGAACTGAGGCAGCATTAGCTAAGGCATCTGCTTCTCGGTTCTCTGCTCTGGGGATTTGAATGAATTCAGCGCTAGTAAAACGTTGTTGAAGACGTCGTACTAAGGCCAAGTAGAGTTGCATTCTTTCTTCTCGAGCTGTGTACTCTCCATTGATTTGCCTTATGATCAGTTGGGAGTCGCTGTATATGATGATCCGATCTACCCCCAGAGATTCTGCCATTTCGAGTCCGGAAATGAGTGCTTCATATTCAGCTTCGTTGTTGGTGGCATTAAACCCAAGGAGAGTGGCCTTCTGGAGATGATCGAGTTCGGGGGATATTAAGACTATCCCAGTTCCCGAACCGATCGAGCTTGATGCTCCATCAGTATAAAGCTTCCATGGAGGAGTTGCAGAAATAACTTCAAGACTTGGATCAATTTTTGCTGCAGGATTGATCGGAGGAGTATCCTCATCTTCCAAGCGCATATCGACATCCTCTTCCCAAGTGATGGGGTCTTCAACTGGAAAGTCAGCTAGAAAATCAGCAATTGCTTGACCTTTGATAGAAGTGCGAGATTCGAATTGAATCCCCAGAGCACTCATTTCGATCACCCATTTGGTCATTCGACCAGCTCGACCAGCTTTGTCAATGATATCTTTGAGTGAGTGTTCTGAAATGACAGTAATCTGGTGGGAGACGAAGTACGGTTGAAGACGACGAGAAGCAGTGAGCAAGGCCAAGATGACCTTCTCAGTTTTTGAGTAGCGAGTCTCAGCCGGAAGAAGAGTGTGGCTGATGTAGTAGACTGGATGTTCAATGCCTTCTCTTCTACTGACTAAGACCGCGCTGATTGCTTGATCGGTCACGGCAAGGTAGAGCCACAAGTCTTCTTTTGGAAGTGGAGCAGTCAGGATAGGAGCTTGCACCAGATATTTCTTGATACTTTGAAATGCTTCTTCACAGGTTGGACTCCAGCCGGAGGTATCCGCCTTTCGTAGTTTGTCGAAGAGTGGCTTGCACTTGTCTGAGGACTTTGAGATAAATCGATTGAGTGCTGCTAACCTTCCAGTGAGACGTTGAACTTCTTTTCGATTTGTAGGTGAAGGCATATCGATGATGGCTCGAATTTGATCAGGATTGGCTTCAATACCTCTCCTGGTCACAAGATGACCCAGGAATTTGCCAGATTGAACTCCAAAGGCGCACTTAGCTGGATTGAGCTTCATTCGATACTTTCGAAGGACTTGGAAGGTTTCAGCCAGATCAGATAGATGTTTGCTCCGAACGGAACTCTTGGTGAGGAGATCATCGACATAGACTTCGACGTTGCGACCGATCTGATCTTCGAACATTTTGGTGACTAGCCTTTGATAGGTGGAACCAGCATTTTTGAGGCCGAATGGCATGACATTGTAGCAATAAAGGCCTCGGCTAGTCACAAAACATGTCTTCTCTTGGTCATCAGCGTGGAGTGGAATTTGATTGTATCCGGAATACCCATCCATGAAAGACAATAGCTCGTGGCCAGCAGTGGCGTCGACGAGTCTATCTATCCTTGGCATGGGAAAAGGATCTTTGGGGCAAGCCTTGTTGAGATTGGTAAAGTCGATGCATACTCTGACTTTCCCATTCTTCTTTGGAACAGCCACTATATTAGAGATCCAAGTTGGATACTCTACTTCTCGGATGAATCCGGCTGCGAGTAGCTTGGTAATTTCTTCTTGAACAGCAACTTGCAGCTCTGGTCGAATGGTGCGAGGCTTTTGCTTGACAGGCTTCACCTCTTCTTTGATCGCAAGTCGGTGACAAGCGTCATCTGGGTTGATCCCAGGCATGTCTTCGAAGCACCATGCGAAGACGTCGATATTGGACTGGAGGAAGGATACCATGTCTTGCGCTTCTGCGTTGCTAAGACCGGTACCAATAAATGTTTGTTGAGGGAGATCTCCGCTGCCAATATTGATTGGGATGATTTCTTCAATTGAAGGTGATGCTTCCCATTCGATTGGCGGAGGTTCGGTCAGCGGAATCTCCTTTGATTGCTATTTAGAAGAGGGACCAGCTTCATCTCGTGGCCGCTTTGGAGGAGCAATATTGATCTTTCGATCTGTTTTAGCAGCAGCAGCTTCACAAGATCTTCCAGCTTGCTGATCGCCTCGAATGCAGACGATGCCTTCTCCAGTTGCAAATTTGAGTAGTTGATGGTAAGAGGAGGAGATGGCATTGATCTGATGGAGGAATGGTCGCCCAAGAATGGCGTTGTAGCTAGACATTCCTTCGACGATTGCAAACCTCACCGAGACTCGAGTCTCTCGGCTGAGGTCGATGGTAAATCTGGATTCGCCCACTGTGATGCTTTGTTCACCATTGAAGCCGGTGATCACAGTCGGGACGACGTCGAGGCTTTGATACTTATGTCCCAGACGTTTGAAACAGTCTGAGAACATAATGTCGATAGAGCTTCCGGTGTCGATGAGGATCCGGTTGACAGTGCTGCCGTCGATGATGAGTTTCAAGACCAGGGGGTCTCGATGTGGAGTATGAACTCCTTGAAGATCAGTGTCGTTGAAGACTATGGATGGCCAAGCAAGACCTTCGATGGGCTTCTCGATCCAGGTATCTTCTTTGTTTGCAGTAGATCGAACATGGAAGATGCGTCGAACCTGCCGATCGACTTCCTTCCCGGTCAAAGCTTGATTGTGCAAGGTTCCATGAATGCCAAAGACATTGGCATTCACAGAAATTGGTTGCCGGTTGGAAGAGATTTGATGTATCCAACACACTTCTTTCCCCTTGGCAGAGGTTCGACGTTGATCGTGCCCATTGTTGACGAATTCTTGAAGGTGGCCTTCTCGTAGCAAGTCTTCAAGATGGAATTTCAGCCGAAAACACCGATCGGTGGAATGGCCGTGACTTCGATGGAATTCACAGTAGACTGTTTTGTCTGCTGTGAATTTGGAATTTGGTTGAAGAGGATTGGGCCTCCGAAGATACTCGTCGTGTTGAATACGGTCGAGTATCTGCTCGACTGGCATGTTCCACTCGGTGAAAGTGGTCTTCGTTGGAGATCGACGCCTATCATTCTTTGATCTTTTGTTGGCCGGAGGGGCTGCTGCTTCAGTGTTGTAAGCCTTTGCAGCATATTTAGGTGCTTCTCTTTCAGCAGGCCTTCTCTTAGTTTCTCGCCCTTTTCGAGCGACTTGATCGTCTTCCACCTCAATCTCCCTCTGAATTCGATCGAACATAGCGCCCAGAGAAGGAGGGGGATTGCGGATGAAATCGTTGTAGATGTGTAGATCGAAGCGGAGAGCGTTCTGGAAAGCCAACATGATGGCTTCATCATCCAGATGCCTTCCAGAGAGAGCAGCATGCTCGTTGCGAAACCTCCTCGTGAAGCTGCGGAGAGTCTCATCTGCACCCATCCTTAGTCGATATAGAGAGTCGAGCTTCTTCTCGGGTTTCAGGTTGAGCTGGTAATGCTGCACAAAGAGGTTAGCCAAAACACCGAACTGGGTAATGGACCCAGCTCGGAGATTGTGATACCAGTCGAGTGAAGGCTCGTCGAGACTTCCCGCGAAGGTGCGGCAGAGCACGTTGTTTTCCTCTTCGTGTGGCGTTAGAGCTTGCTTGAAGGCAAGTATATGGAGGCTTGGATCTCCTCGGACGCAGTTGAATTTGGGGAGGGTAGGAGTTCTCCATCCTCTTGGAAATGCTGATTCGAAGAGGCTTCGATGAAGTGGCCCGGCAGAAGAGTAGCCATCCCTACGACCGTGTCCTCGACCTAGAGGTGGGTCAAGAGGTAAGATCGCAAGGTCTTGTTCTGGCATCGGAGTGTTTGCCGGTCGAAGTCGATGTCGAAGGTCCGATCCAAGTCCACGTTGGAGTGGAATGGAAGGGGAGACTCTACTCTTTGAAGGAGCGCCTTTCATTTGGTGCTTCCTTGGCAGGTTGAGCTTCGATGGTGCTCTTTTGTTGCAGTTACGACCAGATGAAGATTGGGAGGACTCGTCTTCAAGACGATCCCAGACACTCTGCTTCCAAGGAGCAGCAGAGGGAGTTGGGTTGCGTCGAATCCTCTCGAGAGCATCAGTGCCCATTGACCTCCGTTGTTCGGAGTAAATTGAATGTCGAGGAGGATCAACCCTCTCACTTGCGGAGGGGATCGGAATAGCAATTCCAGCTTCGAAAGCTGCCTTCTTCAGAGCATCCCTCTCAGCAGTGAGGGTGGCGTTTTGCTTCGCCAATTGGAGTAGTTGGAAATCGATTGCAGAGATCTGGTAAGTCGATGGAGGATCTTCAGCAGGAGCAGGGACAGTCTGCCCAATTGATTGATGAGGATGAGGGGCGATCGGTCGATCGACTGATCTCCCGCTTCCTGAATGAACCCCCATCTCGGGGACAGCAAGGGGCTGCCCGAAATTGAGCCTTTGACTCATTGAACGAGTCTCAGGACGAGGTTGATGTTGAGTGTTACTTCCTTCTGGTTGACCCTGATGTTTGGTTCTCGCCATTCAGAGTGCGAAGGGTGCAACGAGATTGCCGACGTCCGATCAGTTGTCTGATCAACCGAGGGGGCGAGGAAGTTTGGCTATTGATCTGGTAGTCGAAGTAGAGAGGACACGGCTTCTCGCTCGGATCCCACAGACGGCGCCAAACTGTGGGGGAAAATCTTCGTGCCGACCCGAAGACTCTCGCAGCACCAGTCAATTGAATGTTCGTGTTGACGTCGAAGATCGTTGGTCGATCTGTTGATCGAAGTTGAAGCTTTTGATTTGTAAACAGAGAGATGCAATCAGAGAGAGAGTTTTGACACGAGAAGTGATCTCGGAGTTCAGCCGAAGCCTACGTCTCCGTGCTATAGGGTGCAACCCGAATTCACTAACACTTATGTTGAAGTGATCTCGACAGGCCGAGTATCACTGTAAACACTGATCTTTCTGAAAGAAGATCAAAGGGAGATGGTAGATCGGAAGTTTGAAATCCCAGAGCTCTGGTTCTGAAAGTCAGATCTCAGAGTGGAAATCAGATTTGTGGATCGGGATCCTTTTTACATTCGAAGGCTCTGCTATTTATAGGCATTCCGGGTGGCGAATGGCGGTTTCTGCTGTAGTATCTGGGGATTCTCCAGGTAAAGTTGCGGACCCTGCGGTTGTCTTCGGGGGTCCACCAGGCAGGGCCGGTGGGTCCCGCTGTAGTCCTCGTGGGCCCACCAGGCAGGGCCGGTGGGTCCCGCTGTAATTCTCGTGGGCCCACCAGGTAGGGCCAGTGGGTCCCGCTATAACCCTCGTGGGCCCACCAAGCAGGGCCGGTGGGTCCCGCTGTAGCCCTCGTGGGCCCACCAAGCAGGGCCGGTGGGTCCCTCTGTAGCCCTCGTGGGCCCACCAGGCAGGGCCGGTGGGTCCCGCTGTAGCCCTCGTGGGCCCACCAAGCAGGGCCGGTGGGTCCCGCTGTAGTCCTCGTGGGCCCACCAGGCAGGGCCGGTGGGTCCCGCTGTAGTCCTCGTGGGCCCACCAGGCAGGGCCGGTGGGTCCCGTGGTAGATTTATGCCAAAATTTGCACCCACACCAAGCAGGGCCGGTGGGTCCCGCTGTAGCCCTCGTGGGCCCACCAAGCAGGGCCGGTGGGTCCCTCTGTAGCCCTCGTGGGCCCACCAGGCAGGGCCGGTGGGTCCCGCTGTAGCCCTCGTGGGCCCACCAAGCAGGGCCGGTGGGTCCCGCTGTAGTCCTCGTGGGCCCACCAGGCAGGGCCGGTGGGTCCCGCTGTAGTCCTCGTGGGCCCACCAGGCAGGGCCGGTGGGTCCAGCTGTAGTCCTCGTGGGCCCACCAGGCAGGGCCGGTGGGTCCCGCTGTAGTCCTCGTGGGCCCACCAGGCAGGGCCGGTGGGTCCCGTGGTAGATTTATGCCAAAATTTGCACCCACACCAAGCAGGGCCGGTGGGTCCCGCTGTAGCCCTCGTGGGCCCACCAAGCAGGGCCGGTGGGTCCCTCTGTAGCCCTCGTGGGCCCACCAGGCAGGGCCGGTGGGTCCTGCTGTAGCCCTCGTGGGCCCACCAAGCAGGGCCGGTGGGTCCCGCTGTAGTCCTCGTGGGCCCACCAGGCAGGGCCGGTGGGTCCCGCTGTAGTCCTCGTGGGCCCACCAGGCAGGGCCGGTGGGTCCCGTGGTAGATTTATGCCAAAATTTGCACCCACAGTTACCTCCTCCAAGTTAGCTAGAGTGCATTCTAGCTGGCTTGGACTTGGTGCAAAAAATAGCAACTTCCTGTTTTGAAAAACGGGCACGAAGAAACTTGTCGTATGTTAGAGAAAAAAGTGACTGATCGGTCAATTTGGACCGATCGGTCAAATTTGACCGATCGGTCAAATTTTGACCTATCGAGAATCGGGTGATCGGTCAAAAAACAGGGTTTTTTGACCGATCCAGTAGTAATTTTGACCGATCAGCTGAAATTTGGACGATCGGTTAAATTTTGACCGATCGGTCACTTTTGACCGATCGGTCAAATTTTGACCGATCGGGCAAAATTCAACCGGTCAAGAATTGGGTGATCGGTCAAAAAAATGTGTTTTTTGACCGATCCAGTAGTAATTTGACCGATCAGACAACTTTCGCCGATCGGACATGTTTGTCCGATCGGTGAAAAATATCCGGTCAAGGTTCGAGTGATCGGCAAAAAACCTTGGTTTTTTGCCAGATCCAGTAGAAATTTGACCGATCAGATAACTTTCGCCGATCGGACATGTTTGTCCGATCGGTGAAAAATATCCGGTCAAGGTTCGAGTGATCGGAAAAAAACCTTGGTTTTTTGCCAGATCCAGTAGAAATTTGACCGATCAGATAACTTTCGCCGATCGGACATGTTTGTCCGATCGGTGAAAAATATTCGGTCAAGGTTCGAGTGATCGGCAAAAAACCTTAGTTTTTTGCCAGATCCAGTAGAAATTTGACCGATCAGATAACTTTCGCCGATCGGACATGTTTGTCCGATCGGTGAAAAATATCCGGTCAAGGTTCGAGTGATCGGCAAAAAACCTTGGTTTTTTTGCCAGATCCAGTAGAAATTTGACCGATCAGATAACTTTCACCGATCGGACATGTTTGTCCGATCGGTGAAAAATATCCGGTCAAGGTTCGAGTGATCGGCAAAAAACCTTAGTTTTTTGCCAGATCCAGTAGAAATTTGACCGATCAGATAACTTTCGCCGATCGGACATGTTTGTCCGATCGGTGAAAAATATCCGGTCAAGGTTCGAGTGATCGGCAAAAAACCTTGGTTTTTTGCCAGATCCAGTAGAAATTTGACCGATCAGATAACTTTCGCCGATCGGACATGTTTGTCCGATCGGTGAAAAATATCCGGTCAAGGTTCGAGTGATCGGCAAAAAACCTTGGTTTTTTGCCAGATCCAGTAGAAATTTGACCGATCAGATAACTTTCGCCGATCGGACATGTTTGTCCGATCGGTGAAAAATATCCGGTCAAGGTTCGAGTGATCGGCAAAAAACCTTGGTTTTTTGCCAGATCCAGTAGAAATTTGACCGATCAGATAACTTTCGCCGATCGGACATGTTTGTCCGATCGGTGAAAAATATCCGGTCAAGGTTCGAGTGATCGGCAAAAAACCTTGGTTTTTTGCCAGATCCAGTAGGGATTGGACTGATCGAAGTAAAGTTTTGAACCTGCCCTCCAGAGAAGATTTACTGCTTTGTTCTTCGATATTTTGGCAGAGTTTTGAACATTGATGGAGCTTGATTCTTCTTGTTTTGAATCCTTGGTTGGCTTGATGGTTGCTTTGAACCGGCGGTCCGGTTTACCCAGACCGGTGGCTTGATTGGACCGTTGGTTCATGTGGACCGGTAGGTCCGACGTTTCGCCTGGTCGCGACTGTTCGCCTGGTTTTGCGCTTGCTACGGATGGATGACACGTGTACCTACAAAAACACGCGATTTGATATGGTGAAGACACGTGTCTTCTCGATTTGCGCACCTGTTTTACCCTGGGTACAAAAGTTTTCACCGGCTGTCATTTCGCCTCACGCTTCCAAAATTTTTCGAAAGTCCAGACCCTTGTTCTCCTGATTTCTGCTCTTGTTCTCGTTCGATCGGTCGAATGGCTTCATCTGGCAGTTCGAAGAAGTCCGGTACAGCTCCCTCGAAGAGAAAGGGGAAGGAAATTGTCGAGGTTCAATCTCCTCCGAGGGGCCGTGGCAAAGGCAAGGCTGCTCTCGCTGAACTTGGCCAACTGGGCAAGAGGCACCAAGGGGTAGGTTTTGCCTCAGCGCCATCAAGGCCAGAATTCATCCCCAAAGTGAAGTTTGTTCTGGGTCCGCTTATGCCCCTGACAGACGAGACGGAGTACATGTACAATGTTGGTGGTGAGTTCACAGATACGAAGAGAAAGACGTGGCAAGCACTTCTTTCTTATTTCACTCAAGGGAAGGGAGCGCAGCCTTCACTCCCTAGCATCCAGACGGCTTTCGGCATTGACAAGAAGACCGTCTTCACCAATTTTGCCAGCAACGAGAAGGTCATGGGAACCATCGTGACCATCGGCCAAATGAACTGCGGCCTACGTCTGCCTCTGCCACCCTTCGCTGCCAGATTGCTAAATACTTCTGGTCTTTGCCCGGGACAAGTCACAGGGAATGCTTGGCGAATCATCTATGCGTTCTGCCGGGTGGAATCAGATTTTCAAGAGGACTTGAGGGCCTGTTACTCCAGTATCCCGGAAGGTGAACCTGCCAGGATTGAGCTCGGATACTTCTTTTTTCATTATCGATGGAATTACAGGAAGGACAGCCCTTTCTATAATTTGACTGGAGTGTCTCCGCTTCGTCCGTTAACTGATACAGTTCCTTCGGATAAGTTGTACACGGACTGGCCTATTTCTGTATCTGGCGCCTGGACGTCCATGTCAGTGCCCGACACCCCCCGAGACAGCGTGCACGAGGCGGTGAAAATGTACAGCGCTGGAGGCATCTTCGCCTGGAATTCTGAGAGGGCGGGAGCCATAGATAACTTGTTCCTCGAGCTAACCTGTGGAACCAGGTCGTGGAAACAGTTTTCTAACTGTCCTGTGAGATATGGCAAGGCCAATCTCCTCCACAGATCAAAGGACAGGTACGAGGACAACGAAGTCCTATACTCTGACTATAAGGAGGACCCTCAGTCGGGCAAGGTCATTCGGAAGGTTCGGGCCGAGAAGAAAATCTACACTGCGAGGCGCCGGTTACCTACCATGGACGAGAAACTGGTGCTCCAAAGAGGCCCAATGAAGAAGAAGCGAAAAACTCTTGTCAAGCCTAAGGAAGATGAAGACCAAGACAAGAAGAATGAAGATGAAGAAGAAGAAAAGAAGAATGAAGAAGAAGAAACTGAGAATGCCAGCCACGACAACAGTGGCAATGGCGAAGATGAGGACGGGGACGGCGAGGACGATACGTCTTCTACCCCCTCCAGTGGGGATGATGAGAATGGGGGTGGTGAGGAAGAAATTCCTCCCACCCCCACTGGTGGTGCAACGGGGGAGGACTCGATCGCTATTCCCATTGACGAGGTTAAAGCCCGTCAGATGGAGGAAATTCTCGACACAGAAGGCGACGGCAAAAAGGTGGTTCCCACCTACAAATTTGACGAATTGAAGAGGCCGATGCGCTTCAAAATTAAACTATCGAAGAGTGCTGGGGTTGGAAGCAACCCCACGCCTCTTGATCAAATCCCCCCCGACGCTCTTCGCATTGAGGGAGCAACAATGAGTGGGGGTGTAGAGGTTGAGCAACCCCCTCCCCCCTCTCACTCTCTGCTCAACGAGGTGGAGGCCATGCTGGCCGGGCTCATCCAGCCAGGCGGGTCGCAAGAAGAGAGAGCCTCACCTCCCAGGAATGCTTCCCCCCCTGCTAATTTGGAAAGGGGAAGTCGAGTGGGCGATGGGGCTCCTCAACCTCAACCAGCGCCAACCCCGATTCAGGAGAAATCGACTCCTAAGAGTGGCTCTGATCGTCGGAAGGGCAAAGAACCGAGGGTCGAAACATCAGGTAATTGAACTTAACTTGCTTTGAATGTCTTGTCTTTGAAGTTCGAAAATAATCTAACACTTTGATTCCCTTTGATTGCAGGTGCGCCTGCTGGATTGACTCCAACAATAAAAAACTTGGGTGACGTTGATATCAACCGCCCCACTGCTGCGATCAGAAGACTCATCAACCTTCCGAGTGCCACTTTGGATGAGGCTTTCGATAGAATTAACCTGTTGGTAGGTGCATCTGCTTGATCGATTATTTGAATCGTATCTTTCTTCAGAATAATTCAACTCTTTTGTTCTTTTGCAGAACTCAGCACTTATGAATGTTGCAACCAAACTCTCCTTGAGGGCGGGAGCAAAAGAAGCTGTAGCTGAAATAAACCAGTTGACCGCGGAGAGAGATGAGCTGAGAGAGCTCCTGACTTCGAAGAAAGCCTCTCTCAAATCCAAGATTGAGGAACTTCGCAAGGGAAAGCTGGAGATCAAGGGGCTGAAGGATCGGTGTGAGGCACAGAGTCATGAGCTCGAATCCCTGAAGACTCGACTCTCCAGGGTTGAGGACATGTCCTGTGGCCGCACCATCGAGATTCAAGAGCTGAAGCAACAACTTGCTACTCAGCACGCTGCCTTCACTGCCAGAGAGGAGACTTCCAAGAAGGCACTGGAGCATGCGCTGTCAGAGTGCAAGGTTTACAAGGAAACAGCAGAGAAGGCAGCAGAAGCGCTCAGGACTCATGTAGCTAGCGTCCGATCCTCCAAGGCATCAGTGGCGAGTAAAGCTCGTCCTGGATCTGAAGGGGAGAAGTCGCATGCAAAGAGTGTGGCCAAGCCCTGAGACTTTTCTTCTTCTTTGTTGTTGTACTTGTAAATTTTTGAAATGTAACAGCTCCTTGTATCTGACATATTTTGATGATAATAGAAGACATCTTTTTGGTATTTGAAACTTGCACTTCTTTTGAGTTGAATGTCTTTGAATGTTGAGTTCTGGAATGCTATTTGACATGATTAAGTATTCATACATTTGAACATAAGTTAAATACGCATATACTTGAATGTAAGGGGTTGAGTCGCTACTCAATTACCCAAACTTGTAACTTTGAAAATTGAATTTGAATTCGAATAACATTTGAATGTAAGGGGTCGAGTCACAACTCAAACTCCCAAACCTGTTAGACGATATCGAATTGATTGAAATTGGATATTGGATTTCGAAGGTCAGTTTAACATTAGCTAGTAAGGGGTCGAGTCGCAACTCTAACACCCAAACATGTTAAGACCTGGTAACTTGAAAATGGTCAGTTTTTAACATTTGCTAGTAAGGGGTTGGGTCGCAACCCTAACACCCAAACTTGTTAAAAGACCTGGTAATTTGAATATGGATAACTTGAAACTGCTTCAGAACTTGGATTGAAAATCAGAACACTTGTACACTTGAACATTTGAAAGAGAGCTTTATTCATCACAGAATTTACATTATGGATAGAACAACTTGAGGTGTCTAGAATTCCAAGCTCGAGGCAATCTATCTCCTTCTGGTGTGATCAGTCTGTAAGAACCTTTGCCTCCAACTGACTCAATGATATATGGACCTTCCCAGTTGGGAGCAAGCTTTCCACTGCTGTGCTCTTTGGTATTGTAGAAAACTGCTCTGAGAACTAAACTACCCACTGGGAACTGTCTCTTGTGGACTTTCTTGTCATAGGCTCTTTTGATCTTCTGTTGATATTTGGCCACACGAAGTGATGCTAGATCTCGTAGTTCTTCAGAGAAGTCTAGATCATTGATCCGAAGTTCTTCATTGACTCCTTCTTCAACAGCTTTGGTCTTCAAAGTACTAGATATATTTTCTGTTGGGAGTATTGCTTCTGATCCATATGTTAGGCGGAAGGGTGAGAAACCTGTTGATCTTCTCGGAGTTGTGCGATACCCCCAAAGAACTTCAGGTAGGACTTGCTCCCACAATCCTTTCTTGTCGTTGAGTTTCTTCTTGAGTATATCAAGTATAGATCTGTTTGAGGCTTCAGCTTGACCATTGCATTGAGGATATCTTGGAGTTGAATAGAATAACTTGATACCGTTGTTCAGACAGAACTCTCGGAATTTGTCTGAGTCAAATTGAGCTCCATTGTCAGCAACAAGAACTTGAGGTGTGCCAAATCTTGAGAAGATGTTGTGCCGAATGAATTTGATCACTTCGTCGTCAGTGTCTCGAAAGAGGGGCACAGCTTCAACCCATTTGGTGAAGTAATCAGTAGCCAGCAGTAGATATTTCTTCTTGCTTGGAGTTGGAGGGAAAGGACCCAAGAAATCTAACCCCCATCGATGGAAAGGCCAAGGACATGATAATTGATGAAGTTCATCTGCAGGGAGATGGATAGCTCGAGCGTGTCGTTGGCAAGGCTCGCATCTTTGAACGACTTGTTGAGCATCCTTTGCCATTGTTGGCCAGTAGTACCCTTGTAGCTTCGTCTTGGCTTCAAGGGATCTTCCTCCCGAATGATTTCCACAAGCTCCGGAGTGGATATCAATCAGGATTGCCTGTGCTTGTTCAGGACCAAGGCACTTGAGTAACATCCCGCTGTGAGATTTGAAATATAAATCTTCACCTTGTAAAGTGTAGCATGGGAGCTTCCTTTGAAGCCTTCGGGCTTGATTTGGATCTTCTGGCATTTTGCCATATTTGAAGAAGTCAAGAATTGGTCGTCTCCAATCTTCAAGCTGATCTCCACCCCTAGATCCTTTTGTAGTAGTAAGAATCTGTTGATCGGGGATGGTCTTGGGCACTTCTTGATAATCGATCTGTATTTGCCTTCCTCCGAGTGAGTCTCCAAGAACTGAGGCAGCATTAGCTAAGGCATCTGCTTCTCGGTTCTCTGCTCTGGGGATTTGAATGAATTCAGCGCTAGTAAAACGTTGTTGAAGACGTCGTACTAAGGCCAAGTAGAGTTGCATTCTTTCTTCTCGAGCTGTGTACTCTCCATTGATTTGCCTTATGATCAGTTGGGAGTCGCTGTATATGATGATCCGATCTACCCCCAGAGATTCTGCCATTTCGAGTCCGGAAATGAGTGCTTCATATTCAGCTTCGTTGTTGGTGGCATTAAACCCAAGGAGAGTGGCCTTCTGGAGATGATCGAGTTCGGGGGATATTAAGACTATCCCAGTTCCCGAACCGATCGAGCTTGATGCTCCATCAGTATAAAGCTTCCATGGAGGAGTTGCAGAAATAACTTCAAGACTTGGATCAATTTTTGCTGCAGGATTGATCGGAGGAGTACCCTCATCTTCCAAGCGCATATCGACATCCTCTTCCCAAGTGATGGGGTCTTCAACTGGAAAGTCAGCTAGAAAATCAGCAATTGCTTGACCTTTGATAGAAGTGCGAGATTCGAATTGAATCCCCAGAGCACTCATTTCGATCACCCATTTGGTCATTCGACCAGCTCGACCAGCTTTGTCAATGATATCTTTGAGTGAGTGTTCTGAAATGACAGTAATCTGGTGGGAGACGAAGTACGGTTGAAGACGACGAGAAGCAGTGAGCAAGGCCAAGATGACCTTCTCAGTTTTTGAGTAGCGAGTCTCAGCCGGAAGAAGAGTGTGGCTGATGTAGTAGACTGGATGTTCAATGCCTTCTCTTCTACTGACTAAGACCGCGCTGATTGCTTGATCGGTCACGGCAAGGTAGAGCCACAAGTCTTCTTTTGGAAGTGGAGCAGTCAGGATAGGAGCTTGCACCAGATATTTCTTGATACTTTGAAATGCTTCTTCACAGGTTGGACTCCAGCCGGAGGTATCCGCCTTTCGTAGTTTGTCGAAGAGTGGCTTGCACTTGTCTGAGGACTTTGAGATAAATCGATTGAGTGCTGCTAACCTTCCAGTGAGACGTTGAACTTCTTTTCGATTTGTAGGTGAAGGCATATCGATGATGGCTCGAATTTGATCAGGATTGGCTTCAATACCTCTCCTGGTCACAAGATGACCCAGGAATTTGCCAGATTGAACTCCAAAGGCGCACTTAGCTGGATTGAGCTTCATTCGATACTTTCGAAGGACTTGGAAGGTTTCAGCCAGATCAGATAGATGTTTGCTCCGAACGGAACTCTTGGTGAGGAGATCATCGACATAGACTTCGACGTTGCGACCGATCTGATCTTCGAACATTTTGGTGACTAGCCTTTGATAGGTGGAACCAGCATTTTTGAGGCCGAATGGCATGACATTGTAGCAATAAAGGCCTCGGCTAGTCACAAAACATGTCTTCTCTTGGTCATCAGCGTGGAGTGGAATTTGATTGTATCCGGAATACCCATCCATGAAAGACAATAGCTCGTGGCCAGCAGTGGCGTCGACGAGTCTATCTATCCTTGGCATGGGAAAAGGATCTTTGGGGCAAGCCTTGTTGAGATTGGTAAAGTCGATGCATACTCTGACTTTCCCATTCTTCTTTGGAACAGCCACTATATTAGAGATCCAAGTTGGATACTCTACTTCTCGGATGAATCCGGCTGCGAGTAGCTTGGTAATTTCTTCTTGAACAGCAACTTGCAGCTCTGGTCGAATGGTACGAGGCTTTTGCTTGACAGGCTTCACCTCTTCTTTGATCGCAAGTCGGTGACAAGCGTCATCTGGGTTGATCCCAGGCATGTCTTCGAAGCACCATGCGAAGACGTCGATATTGGACTGGAGGAAGGATACCATGTCTTGCGCTTCTGCGTTGCTAAGACCGGTACCAATAAATGTTTGTTGAGGGAGATCTCCGCTGCCAATATTGATTGGGATGATTTCTTCAATTGAAGGTGATGCTTCCCATTCGATTGGCGGAGGTTCGGTCAGCGGAATCTCCTTTGATTGCTATTTAGAAGAGGGACCAGCTTCATCTCGTGGCCGCTTTGGAGGAGCAATATTGATCTTTCGATCTGTTTTAGCAGCAGCAGCTTCACAAGATCTTCCAGCTTGCTGATCGCCTCGAATGCAGACGATGCCTTCTCCAGTTGCAAATTTGAGTAGTTGATGGTAAGAGGAGGAGATGGCATTGATCTGATGGAAGAATGGTCGCCCAAGAATGGCGTTGTAGCTAGACATTCCTTCGACGATTGCAAACCTCACCGAGACTCGAGTCTCTCGGCTGAGGTCGATGGTAAATCTGGATTCGCCCACTGTGATGCTTTGTTCACCATTGAAGCCGGTGATCACAGTCGGGACGACGTCGAGGCTTTGATACTTATGTCCCAGACGTTTGAAACAGTCTGAGAACATAATGTCGATAGAGCTTCCGGTGTCGATGAGGATCCGGTTGACAGTGCTGCCGTCGATGATGAGTTTCAAGACCAGGGGGTCTCGATGTGGAGTATGAACTCCTTGAAGATCAGTGTCGTTGAAGACTATGGATGGCCAAGCAAGACCTTCGATGGGCTTCTCGATCCAGGTATCTTCTTTGTTTGCAGTAGATCGAACATGGAAGATGCATCGAACCTGCCGATCGACTTCCTTCCCGGTCAAAGCTTGATTGTGCAAGGTTCCATGAATGCCAAAGACATTGGCATTCACAGAAATTGGTTGCCGGTTGGAAGAGATTTGATGTATCCAACACACTTCTTTCCCCTTGGCAGAGGTTCGACGTTGATCGTGCCCATTGTTGACGAATTCTTGAAGGTGGCCTTCTCGTAGCAAGTCTTCAAGATGGAATTTCAGCCGAAAACACCGATCGGTGGAATGGCCGTGACTTCGATGGAATTCACAGTAGACTGTTTTGTCTGCTGTGAATTTGGAATTTGGTTGAAGAGGATTGGGCCTCCGAAGATACTCGTCGTGTTGAATACGGTCGAGTATCTGCTCGACTGGCATGTTCCACTCGGTGAAAGTGGTCTTCGTTGGAGATCGACGCCTATCATTCTTTGATCTTTTGTTGGCCGGAGGGGCTGCTGCTTCAGTGTTGTAAGCCTTTGCAGCATATTTAGGTGCTTCTCTTTCAGCAGGCCTTCTCTTAGTTTCTCGCCCTTTTCGAGCGACTTGATCGTCTTCCACCTCAATCTCCCTCTGAATTCGATCGAACATAGCGCCCAGAGAAGGAGGGGGATTGCGGATGAAATCGTTGTAGATGTGTAGATCGAAGCGGAGAGCGTTCTGGAAAGCCAACATGATGGCTTCATCATCCAGATGCCTTCCAGAGAGAGCAGCATGCTCGTTGCGAAACCTCCTCGTGAAGCTGCGGAGAGTCTCATCTGCACCCATCCTTAGTCGATATAGAGAGTCGAGCTTCTTCTCGGGTTTCAGGTTGAGCTGGTAATGCTGCACAAAGAGGTTAGCCAAAACACCGAACTGGGTAATGGACCCAGCTCGGAGATTGTGATACCAGTCGAGTGAAGGCTCGTCGAGACTTCCCGCGAAGGTGCGGCAGAGCACGTTGTTTTCCTCTTCGTGTGGCGTTAGAGCTTGCTTGAAGGCAAGTATATGGAGGCTTGGATCTCCTCGGACGCAGTTGAATTTGGGGAGGGTAGGAGTTCTCCATCCTCTTGGAAATGCTGATTCGAAGAGGCTTCGATGAAGTGGCCCGGCAGAAGAGTAGCCATCCCTACGACCGTGTCCTCGACCTAGAGGTGGGTCAAGAGGTAAGATCGCAAGGTCTTGTTCTGGCATCGGAGTGTTTGCCGGTCGAAGTCGATGTCGAAGGTCCGATCCAAGTCCACGTTGGAGTGGAATGGAAGGGGAGACTCTACTCTTTGAAGGAGCGCCTTTCATTTGGTGCTTCCTTGGCAGGTTGAGCTTCGATGGTGCTCTTTTGTCGCAGTTACGACCAGATGAAGATTGGGAGGACTCGTCTTCAAGACGATCCCAGACACTCTGCTTCCAAGGAGCAGCAGAGGGAGTTGGGTTGCGTCGAATCCTCTCGAGAGCATCAGTGCCCATTGACCTCCGTTGTTCGGAGTAAATTGAATGTCGAGGAGGATCAACCCTCTCACTTGCGGAGGGGATCGGAATAGCAATTCCAGCTTCGAAAGCTGCCTTCTTCAGAGCATCCCTCTCAGCAGTGAGGGTGGCGTTTTGCTTCGCCAATTGGAGTAGTTGGAAATCAATTGCAGAGATCTGGTAAGTCGATGGAGGATCTTCAGCAGGAGCAGGGACAGTCTGCCTAATTGATTGATGAGGATGAGGGGCGATCGGTCGATCGACTGATCTCCCGCTTCCTGAATGAACCCCCATCTCGGGGACAGCAAGGGGCTGCCCGAAATTGAGCCTTTGACTCATTGAACGAGTCTCAGGACGAGGTTGATGTTGAGTGTTACTTCCTTCTGGTTGACCCTGATGTTTGGTTCTCGCCATTCAGAGTGCGAAGGGTGCAACGAGATTGCCGACGTCCGATCAGTTGTCTGATCAACCGAGGGGGCGAGGAAGTTTGGCTATTGATCTGGTAGTCGAAGTAGAGAGGACACGGCTTCTCGCTCGGATCCCACAGACGGCGCCAAACTGTGGGGGAAAATCTTCGTGCCGACCCGAAGACTCTCGCAGCACCAGTCAATTGAATGTTCGTGTTGACGTCGAAGATCGTTGGTCGATCTGTTGATCGAAGTTGAAGCTTTTGATTTGTAAACAGAGAGATGCAATCAGAGAGAGAGTTTTGATACAAGAAGTGATCTCGGAGTTCAGCCGAAGCCTACGTCTCCGTGCTATAGGGTGCAACCCGAATTCACTAACACTTATGTTGAAGTGATCTCGACAGGCCGAGTATCACTGTAAACACTGATCTTTCTGAAAGAAGATCAAAGGGAGATGGTAGATCGGAAGTTTGAAATCCCAGAGCTCTGGTTCTGAAAGTCAGATCTCAGAGTGGAAATCAGATTTGTGGATCGGGATCCTTTTTACATTCGAAGGCTCTGCTATTTATAGGCATTCCGGGTGGCGAATGGCGGTTTCTGCTGTAGTATCAGGGGATTCTCCAGGTAAAGTTGCGGACCCTGCGGTTGTCTTCGGGGGTCCACCAGGCAGGGCCGGTGGGTCCCGCTGTAGTCCTCGTGGGCCCACCAGGCAGGGCCGGTGGGTCCCGCTGTAATTCTCGTGGGCCCACCAGGTAGGGCCAGTGGGTCCCGCTGTAACCCTCGTGGGCCCACCAAGCAGGGCCGGTGGGTCCCGCTGTAGCCCTCGTGGGCCCACCAAGCAGGGCCGGTGGGTCCCTCTGTAGCCCTCGTGGGCCCACCAGGCAGGGCCGGTGGGTCCCGCTGTAGCCCTCGTGGGCCCACCAAGCAGGGCCGGTGGGTCCCGCTGTAGTCCTCGTGGGCCCACCAGGCAGGGCCGGTGGGTCCCGCTGTAGTCCTCGTGGGCCCACCAGGCAGGGCCGGTGGGTCCCGTGGTAGATTTATGCCAAAATTTGCACCCACACCAAGCAGGGCCGGTGGGTCCCGCTGTAGCCCTCGTGGGCCCACCAAGCAGGGCCGGTGGGTCCCTCTGTAGCCCTCGTGGGCCCACCAGGCAGGGCCGGTGGGTCCCGCTGTAGCCCTCGTGGGCCCACCAAGCAGGGCCGGTGGGTCCCGCTGTAGTCCTCGTGGGCCCACCAGGCAGGGCCGGTGGGTCCCGCTGTAGTCCTCGTGGGCCCACCAGGCAGGGCCGGTGGGTCCCGCTGTAGTCCTCGTGGGCCCACCAGGCAGGGCCGGTGGGTCCCGCTGTAGTCCTCGTGGGCCCACCAGGCAGGGCCGGTGGGTCCCGTGGTAGATTTATGCCAAAATTTGCACCCACACCAAGCAGGGCCGGTGGGTCCCGCTGTAGCCCTCGTGGGCCCACCAAGCAGGGCCGGTGGGTCCCTCTGTAGCCCTCGTGGGCCCACCAGGCAGGGCCGGTGGGTCCCGCTGTAGCCCTCGTGGGCCCACCAAGCAGGGCCGGTGGGTCCCGCTGTAGTCCTCGTGGGCCCACCAGGCAGGGCCGGTGGGTCCCGCTGTAGTCCTCGTGGGCCCACCAGGCAGGGCCGGTGGGTCCCGTGGTAGATTTATGCCAAAATTTGCACCCACAGCACCAGACACCGACAACGGCCAGTCAGTGTAGAGTTTGTCGGAGCCGATGGTGTCAGCAATCGGGCGAAGGGCAGTGACACCTGTCAAGTAGTAGAACGGGCTATCCTTCCTCCAAGCCCATCGGTAATGGTAAAAGAAATACCCCAGCTCGATTCGGGCTTCTTCACCTTCAGGGAGGCTGGAGTAGCATTCCCTAAGTTCCTTCTGGAAGTCCGACTCTACGTGACAGAAAGCGTAGATGATCCTCCAGGAGTTCCCGGTAACCTGCCCGGGACAGAGACCGGAGGTGTTCAACAACCTCGCGGCGAAAGGCGGCAGCGGAAGGCGCAGTCCACAGTTGAGCTGGCCGATCGTGACTATGGTTCCCATCACTTGCTCTTTGCTCGCCCACGAGACAAAGATTGTCCGCCTATCAACGCCAAAAGCAGTTAGAACTCCAGGGAGCGCTGGTCGAGCCTTTCCCTCTGTGAAACATGCCAGCAACTCCTGCAGCTTCTCCCTCTTTACATCTGTAAGTTTACTGCCAATGTTGTACCCAAACTCAGGCTCCGCCTCCAAAGGTAGCTACGGGCAGAGGACAAACTTTGCCTTGGGGATCTGCTCTGGCCTTGACGGTGCAGAAGCGAATCCCACTCCTTGGTGCCTCTTGCCCAGTTGGCCAAGCTCGATCAATTTGGCCCTGCCTTTGCCTCGGCCCTTCAGAACAGAAGAGACCTCGACAACTTCCTTGCCCTTCCTCTTGTAAGGAACTGCACTCTTCTTCGAACTGCCCGAAGACGCCATTTGACCGATCGAAAGGAGACGAAGAACAAGAGAGGGGAAGCAAAGAGTCTGGACTTCGAAAAATTCTGAAAGCGTGAGGCAAAAATGACAACGAGAAAGACTTATATACCCAGAGTAAAACGGTACGCAAATCGAGAAGACACGTGTCTTCACTATATCAAATCGTGTGTTTTTGCAGGTGCACGTGGCATCCATCCATAGCAAGCGCAAAATCAGGCGAACCGTCGGACCAGACGAAGCATCAGAACCAACGGTCCAAGCAAGCCACCGGTCTAAGTAAACCGGACCGCCGGTTCAAAGCCACATTCAGGCGAAACGAAGATTCAGAGCAGAAAAAATCAAACTCCATCGATATTCAAAACTGCCAAAGATCAAAGGAGAAGAACAAGCTATACCACTTCCTCAAAAGAACAGGTTCAGGACTTTAACCTTGACCGGCTGATTTTAGCCGTTCGGTCAAACTTGACCGTTCGGTCAAAATCAACCGATCGGTCGATTTTCTACTAGATCTGGCAAAAAACTGAGGTTTTTTGCCGATCACCCAAACCTTGACCGGTTGATTTTAGCCGTTCGGTCAAACTTGACCGTTCCATCAAAATCAACCGATCGGTCGATTTTCTACTAGATCTGGCAAAAAATTGAGGTTTTTTGCCGATCACCCAAACCTTGACCGACTGATTTTAGCCGTTCGGTCAAACTTGACCGTTCGGTCAAAATCAACCGATCGGTCGATTTTCTACTAGATCTGGCAAAAAACTGAGGTTTTTTGCCGATCACCCAAACCTTGACCGGTTGATTTTAGCCGTTCGGTCAAAATCAACCGATCGATCGATTTTCTACTAGATCTGGCAAAAAACTGAGGTTTTTTGCCGATCACCCAAACCTTGACCGGCTGATTTTAGCCGTTCGGTCAAACTTGATCGTTCGGTCAAAATCAACCGATCGGTTGATTTTCTACTAGATCTGGCAAAAAACTGAGGTTTTTTGCCGATCACCCAAACCTTGACCGGCTGATTTTAGCCGTTCGGTCAAAATCAACCGATCGGTCGATTTTCTACTAGATCTGGCAAAAAACTGAGGTTTTTTGCCGATCACCCAAACCTTGACCGGCTGATTTTAGCCGTTCGGTCAAACTTGACCGTTCGGTCAAAATCAACCGATCGGTCGATTTTCTACTAGATCTCGTAAAAAACTGAGGTTTTTTTGCCGATCACCCAAACCTTGACCGGCTGATTTTAGCCGTTCGGTCAAACTTGACCGTTCGGTCAAAATCAACCGATCGGTCGATTTTCTACTAGATCTGGCAAAAAACTGAGGTTTTTTGCCGATCACCCAAACCTTGACCGGTTGATTTTAGCCGTTCGGTCAAACTTGACCGTTCGGTCAAAATCAACCGATCGGTCGATTTTCTACTAGATCTGGCAAAAAACTGAGGTTTTTTGCCGATCACCCAAACCTTGACCGGCTGATTTTAGCCGTTCGGTCAAACCTGACCGTTCGGTCAAAATCAACCGATCGGTTGATTTACTACTAGATCTTGCAAAAAACTGAGGTTTTTTGCCGATCACCCAATCCTTGACCGGCTGAAATTGACCGTTCGATCAAACTTGACCGATCGGTCAAAATTGACCGAACGGTTAAACTTGACCGATCGGTCAAAATTGACCGAACGGTTAAACTTGACCGATCGGTCAAAATTGACCGATCGGTCAAAATCAACCGATCGGTCGATTTTCTACTGATTTGGTCAAAAAACCATGTTTTTTGACCGATCACCCAATCCTTGACCGGTTGAAATTGACTGTTCGATCAAAATTGACCGATCAGTCTTTTTTATGCTAAACACTCGGCAAGCTTCTTTGTGCCTTCTTCGACAGGGGGTTGATATTTTTTGCACCAAATCCAAGCCAGCCAGAACGAACTCTAGCTAACTTGGAGGGGGTAACTGTGGGTGCAAATTTTGGCAAGAAGTTTGCAAACAGCGGGACCCACCGGCCCTGCCTGGTGGGCCCTCGAAGACAACAGCGGGACCCACCGGCCCTACCTGGTGGGCCCCCGAGTACCACAGCGGGACCCACCGGCCCTGCCTGGTGGGCCCCCGAAGACCACAGCGGGACCCACCGGCCCTGCCTGGTGGGCCCCCGAAGACCACAGCGGGACCCACCGGCCCTGCCTGGTGGGCCCCCGAGTACCACAGCGGGACCCACCGGCCCTGCCTGGTGGACCTCCCAAGACCACAGCGGGACCCACCGGCCCTGCCTGGTGGGCCCCCGAGTACCACAGTGGGACCCACCGGCCCTGCCTGGTGGGCCCCCGAAGACAACAGCGGGACCCACCGGCCCTGCCTGGTGGGCCCCCAAAGACAACAGCGGGACCCACCGGCCCTGCCTGGTGGGCCCCCAAAGATAACAGCGGGACCCACCAGCTTTACCTGGAGGATCCCCAGATACGACAGCAGAAAACCGCCATTTACCACCAAAGAATCCTATAAATAGCAGAGCCTTCGAATGTAAAAGGATCGAATCTAAGATCAAAAATCCATTTTCCACTCTGAGATCTGATTTTCAGAACGAGAGCTCTAGAATCTCTATCTTCTCACCCTTCACCCCTACTTGATCATCTTCTTGTCTGTGAAGAGATCAAAAAGGCTTCAGTAGCACTCGGCCTGTCAAGGTTACTTTGAGAAAAGTGTTAGTGAATTCGGGTTGCACCCTATAGCACGGAGACGTAGGCTTCGGCTGAACTCCGAGATCACTTCTCGTGTCAAACTCTCTCTGATTGTATCTCTCTGTTTACATATCAAAAGCTTCAACTTCGATCAACAGATCGACAAACGATCTTCAACATCAACTTCAACTCCAATTGACTGGTGAGGCGAGGTCTTCGGGTCGGCACGAAGATTTTCCACCACAGAGTCGTCGCACCCCACAATGACCCCCTCGTCATACGCCTCATGATGGCAAACATTAAGGTGAGGCAGGATCTGGTTGACTCGGGGAGCGCCGTGGACATCCTCTTTTTGTCGGCCTTCCAGCGAATGGGGTTGAGACAGATAGATCTATCTCCCTCGACGGGCTCCCTCAGTGGCTTCACCGGCGAGGTCGCTAAGGTCGTCGGCGAAATAACTCTCACCGTGACTGCGGGCCCGGAGGTACGTCAGGTTTGCTTCGCAGTGGTTGACGGACTGTCCGGTTTCAACACCATCCTGGGGCGGCCTTGGTTGAGGCAGATGAACGCGGTGTCATCACCCAATCATCAAGCCCTCAAATTTTCCACGGCCAGCGGGGGTCATAGTCATTCGAGGAGACCAAGTCGTCGCTACTAGATGCGAGCAGGACGTTCTCCATCTCATGGACGTGGAGGTCGCCGAGGCCAAGAGGCCGGTGCCCTCCTAGCAATTAACGCTCCCTACGAGCGAGCTCCCTCGAAGTCCTAGAGGGGTCTCCTCGCTTAAATCCCCTACTCCACCTCCGGATGGGAGTGGTGCGGATCCAAAGTTGGAGGAGCAAGATCGCCTAGCAGGCCCCAAGAAAGGGAGTTTCCCCATTGCCGAGCCACTACAAGAAGTCGACATTGGTGACAAAGGAGGCCCGAGAATTGTTCATCTGGGGACCTTGCTGACCGAGGGCGAAATCTTTGAAATCTTGAGAAAATTCCAAATGAGGCTAAACCCGGCTAAGTGCGCATTCGGAGTAACCTCGGGGAAATTCCTAGGGTACCTGGTCACCCATAGGGGGATCGAGGCCGACCCTGGGCAGATCCGGGCTCTCGTCGAGATGCCCACACCAAAAACCCGGCAGGAGGTCCAAAGATTGAGAGGCCGAATCGCCGCACTAAACCGATTCATCTCCAAATCTTCCGACAATTGCCGACCTCTTTTCGAGTTGCTTCGAAAAGGAGCGAGCATTGCTGGGACGAGAAATACGAGCTCGCTTTTCGGAAGATCAAGGACTATTTGGCGAGCCCGCCCATTCTTGCGGCACCGAAGGACGGCGCCGAGCTGGGCGTGTATCTTGCGATTACCGAGAATGCGGTAAGCGGGGTCCTCGTGGTGGAAGAGGCAAAGGTCGAGCGGCCAGTTTACTTTGTGAGCCACACAATGCTCCCTGCCGAGCTCAGGTATCGACCAATCGAGAAGGTCGCGTTGGCCTTGGTCCTTACCGCGAGAAAACTCCACCCCTACTTCTCGGCACACACCATCAAGGTAATCACGGAGCATCCCCTGAAGAGCGCGCTATTTAGGCCCTCGGTAGCCGGGAGGCTCTATCGATGGTCCGCTGAGCTCGCCGCCTACGGTTTAGAGTATGTCCCACGAGTTGCGGTCAGAGGGCAGGTCCTTGCGGATTTCTTGGCGGACTTCCCCATAGAAGAGCCAGTTCAGTACCAAGAGGATGAGCCAACAGAGGCGCACCCTGGGAAAGCGAGGTTCTTGGGTGATCTAGGGGAGCTTCCTCCAGCGAAGCATTCGGAAATAGCGGATTGGGAGCTGTTCGTCGATGGTTCCTCCAACGCTTTGGGAGCCGGTATCGGGGTCGCACTGATCACCCGAGCGGTATTTCTTAAGAAGTCAGTCCGATTGGACTTCGCTGCCACCAACAACGAAGCGGAATATGAGGCACTGCTCGCCGGACTAGAGCTTGCTCAAGAAGTAAGCGCCAAACGGTTGAGGATCTTTAGCGACTCGCAGCTAATCATTTGTCAAATCAAAGGAGATTACGCCTCCCGAGATACGCGAATGGCGGGCTACGTGGACCTGGTGAAAGGCAAGGTCGCGGGGTTCGAGAAGATCTCTGTAACGCCCCGCATTCCGGACCGCCCAGAAAACCGCTTCCGAGCCGGACCGAACTACGGTTCGTTAGGAGGGTTTTGGGAACGAAAGGAGAGAGCAAAGAAATAAAACTTTATCTGTGGATTACACCGATACAGAGCAAGACTAATGTTCAATATCTAAAATCTTATTGACATTTATACAATGTGTATCTACAACCAAAAACATAAATATCTTTCAACCACGTGAAATCAACTCCTTGCTCCAGTCCGTTTACTTGGGTATCGTCTTATTCTCTGCGACCTAAGGCATTTTACAAGAAAAATACCTCAGAAACCTTACGGTTTTGTAAGCCTACAACCACCACACTAAACGAATCATAATAACTTTAAAAAAAATAATAATAATAACAATGATATTTAATATTTCTTAGCAGATAACTTAATAAACAAGCATCACCATATAGAATCAATCATATTAGCAATGGCATAGTCATATCAAATATTTCAAAGTCAGTAAGGCAAAATCATTAGATCTAAACTATCAAAATAATTACCAATTGTATGAGTATAACCAACATTTATGTCACATCAAAGCAAGTCTTCTAATCCTATTGTGAACCCTGGTATTATTTTGTTCATCCTGCCCCCCAGCCGGGCATTACTATCGGGCCTTTTATTTCGGTGTAGAGGGCCAACTCTCTCGCCGCGCATACTCCGACACCATGCGCAAAGTCACCCATATGATCATAAGGGGTTTCCCGTCTTTCACGGTGGAGCTCTACCGCCCAACTTGCTTTCCTTGGGGGCTTCAACTACCCCGGGACAGGATTGCTAGGCCAATCCCTCTTCGAGGGCACCACCTATTGGCTTTACCACAACCCCTGCCCGTGACCCCCTGACCTACTAATCTTCGGCTGTGCGCGCAGGGTGGTTCACGGCCCTTGCGCGCACGGGGTCCGAATCTTTCACAAGTTAGAATATCACACAATTTATAATAATAAAGTGATTTCGATGTTTTACCCCGGGATTCGCACCGCGCTCACAACCCATGCATCATTATAAATTTACACTCGCCCGTATTCCCGTGTGCCTGGGTCTCTACACTCCATCCAGGAGAGTGAGCCCGATAATTATTATTTAATCATTAATTCCTAATATTAAGGGGATTCCTACTTACGGTGTCCAAGCAATCAGAAAATTTATTATTAAATTATATTATTAAGCATGCGTCGCCGGACTCGCGACTCCGCATGCAAGGCGGGGTCCACTCGACCACATGCGACGATGTCGGCGGGACCCGCATGCAGCGTTATGGACACCTACCCTTAATTCTTATAATAGCACAATTAATTAGCTAAACAGCGTGCAGTGTCACTGATCAATTTGAAACTATAGCAAGCTCAATAAAGGTCTACAACTATCATAAAACGTCAATTGATCATAATACTTTAGCAAATGAACATAATTCCATTGTTAGTAAAGTAATTATAATTTGTTTAGCATGGTGGTGTTCAAGTGATGAAATTCTGGTAGAGCTTACCTTAACCAGGGTAGTGATCTCCCGTACCGTGTACATAGTTCTGATGTGTAGGATGACTTCCAATTCATTTGAGGGCAGCACCAGGCTTCATCTAACGGTTCACAATTATGTTTGCTTATGCAATTACCGAGAGAAAGAGATAGAGAGATCTAAAGGAAGGTCTATAGAAGGGAAGGGACTATATCACTCGAGGGCTCCCCATGTACAATCTATACTCAACATCACTTATCCATTTCAATAATGACATGCTTAACTGAACTAATATAAAAGGAACTAGAAAAAGCACTGGAAAAGGACCAGTATAAAAGAAAATGAAAGGCACTGGAAAAGAACCAGTATAAAAATAAAAAGGTACTGGAAAATGACCAGTATAAAAGAAATACTAAAATGAATAATTAACCGAGATCATTATTTCTTAGGATGGAGACCACTCTTAATGATCGTCGTGCTGGAAATAAATCCTTGGTAGAGGCCCGCAGCGGAAGCAAAGTGAAGGTCCGAGGACCGTGAGCGGTGTGCGTTACATATCAAAATTTTCATCGAAACGATCTACATATGCGTGTATGAATCTAGCATGGCAACTACGCGAATCCCTAACGACGATCTAACGCAAAAGAACAATCTAGCATGTATGCATGTTCTAATTATGTTAGATCTACTTGTTAGAGATCATACCTGCGTGCGGAATCTTTCACCGCGACAAATTTCTTCTTTGTCGATGGAGACGGGCTACGGATCTGCTCGACATAGCTTCGGTGCGACGGCCATAACGTTTTGTTCCGAACTCTGATTGGGCTGAAATTTGGACTGCAGGTATCCAACTTTGAGACGCAACTTTTGCAACAAGTTTCACGTCGTTTGGACTTCTATAGCTCCCGGAATCACAGAAACAACGCTGATTTTCTGTGCAGATTTTGGACAGCAAAAGGTTGCGAGAGACGCCTTCTAGTTCACCCGATCTCACACGATGCACGGCACCTCGTCGATGGATCTCTGAGTGCCTCCATACAACGAGCCTTCTACTTCTACGAAACACCACGTGAGGAAGACGAGTCGCCATCCAATGGCGCAAGCGAGGGAGAGAGAGACAAGAGAGGAGATGCGAAGAGAGACGAGGGGCTTCGGTTTCCCCATGGCTTGCATGGCCGGCCCTAGGGCTTGCACATGCATCTAATTTCGTGCACCCTCTCTCTCCTTCTCATATATATAGCCGGCCTATCCATATGGATAAGGACAGTATGGATAAGGATGATTGATTCAAACCTTATCCCTATATATCTCTTCTTTATCTCTATCATTTCCTTGTTTTCGAAAACGGTCAAAACCAGCCTGTTTTCTGCGCCTCATAACCGGCCCCTTCATCGGAGGCAACAACCTCCCGAAACTAATGGGGCCGACCTTGACCAGTCTCTCAACACTTAGGGCCGGCCCCCTTAGTGCATAGTGGCGCATGGTATGACCAAAACGCCCTTATGCCACTAGTTGACCGTTCCTCATGTACGAGACTTTGCAAGGCACACATAAGTGAAGTGCACCAGTGATTTCACTATTCTCTGAGGTTCCCGTAGGGTGCCCCTAGTGAAGTCAACTAGTCAACTCGCAACATGTCCCGGTGCATCGCACCCATGTGGCAAAGTCCACTTATGGCAAGGAATTGCTACATGCGTCTCTGCACTAACCTAGGGTTTCCCCTTAGTGCACACACGTAGCTACGCATCTACTGTGCACTAGTGCGAAGCACTCACGGAGCGTATGCTTGGACTTCTCGCTTCCTCTAACTATGTTCTGTGTTTCGAGGAGATGGTATAAGAACCGTACATAATGTCGATAAGGTGGAACCTTCAGGGACCAGGGTTCATGGCTTCCAACTCAGACTAGATCGACACACTACCCGAGTGTACCATCGATCCTCTGAGTCCGAGTTAACCTGTGTAGCCACCCAGAGTGCGATGCAGGCTGCACTCCAATTCCCCCGGACTTACTATGTTCTCTCTCATACCCCTGTTCTCCGCTTAGTATGGTAAACTCGCTGTCCCTCCACTTGGTGCCATGATGCAACTCGAGCGATGGAGAATACCGTCAGACTCGAGTGCTCATATGACTCGGTTCCTGTGGGTGCAAATTTTGGCAAGAAGTCTGCAAACAGCGGGACCCACCGGCCCTGCCTGGTGGGCCCCCGAGTACCACAGCGGGACCCACCGGCCCTGCCTGGTGGGCCCCCGAGTACCACAGCGGGACCCACCGGCCCTGCCTGGTGGGCCCCCGAAGACTACAGCGGGACCCACCGGCCCTGCCTGGTGGGCCCCCGAGTACCACAGCGGGACCCACCGGCCCTGCCTGGTGGGCCCCCGAGTACCACAGCGGGACCCACCGGCCCTGCCTGGTGGGCCCCCGAAGACTACAGCGGGACCCACCGGCCCTGCCTGGTGGGCCCCCGAGTACCACAGCGGGACCCACCGGCCCTGCCTGGTGGGCCCCCGAGTTCCACAGCGGGACCCACCAGTCCTGCCTGGTGGGCCCACGAGGACTACCACGGGACCCACCTGCCCTGCCTGGAGGACCCCCAGATACGACAGCAGAAACCGCCATTTACCCCAGAATTCCTCCCAGAGAATCCTATAAATAGCAGAGCCTTCGAATGTAAATGGATCGATTCTAAAAAAAAAGATCGAACTCTCAGTTCTAAAACCAGAGCTCTGGGATTTCAAACTTCTGATCTATCATCTCTCCTTGATCTTCTTTTCTCCTTAGAAGGGATTAGAGGGTTTTTAGTGACACTCGGCCTGTCGAGGTCACTTCAACTGAAGTGTTAGTGAATTCGGGTTCCTCCCTATAGCACGGAGACGTAGGCTTCGGCTGAACTCCGAGATCACATCTCGTGTCACAATCTCTCTGATTGCATATCACTTTCTATTGACATATCAAAAGGCCTCAACTTCAATCAACAGATCGATCAACGATCTTCGACATCAACTTCGACTCCAATTGACTGGTGCTGCGAGAGTCTTCGGGTCGGCACGAAGATTTTCCCCCACAGTTTGGCGCCGTCTGTGGGATCCGAGCGAGAAGCCGTGTCCTCTCTACTTCGACTACCAGATCAATAGCCAAACTTCCTCGCCCCCTCGGTTGATCAGACAACTGATCGGACGTCGGCAATCTCGTTGTACCCTTCGCACTCTGAATGGCGAGAACCAAACACCAGGGTCAACCAGAAGGAAGTAATACTCAACAACAAGCTCGTCCTGAGACTCGATCAATGAGTCAAAGGCTCAATTTCGGACAGCCCCTTGCTGTCCCAGAGATGGGGGTTCATTCAGGGAGTGGAAGATCTGTCGATCGACCGATCATCCACCCTGCGCGACAATCAATCGGTCAAACAACCCCCACTCCTGCTAAAGACCCTCCTTCGACATATCAAATTTCAGCGGTCGACTTTCAACTGCTTCAATTTGCAAAGCAAAACGCCACCCTCACCGCTGAGAGGGATGCTCTCAAGAGGGCAGCTTCTGAGGCTGGGATCGCTCTTCCTATCCCCTCTACAAATGAGAGGGTCGATCTTCCGCAACATTCAATCCACTCAGAGCAACAGAGGTCAATGGGCACTACTACCCTCGAAAGGGTTCGACGCGATCCAACTCCCTCTGCTGCCCTGTGGAAGCAGAGTATTTGGGACCGCCTCGACGACGAATCCTCTCAATCCACTCCTGATCGCAACTTCAACAAAAGAGTCCCTTCAAAGCAAGATGACTCGAGAAGATGTCAGATGAAAGGTGCGCCCTCGAAGAATAGAGTTTCACCATCCATTCCGCTTCAACGTGGGCTCGGATCAGACCTTCGTCATCGACTCCAACCTGCCGAACAGGACCTCTCGATCTTACCCCTCGATCTCCATCTAAGTCGAGGGCAGGGTCGTAGGGATGGATACTCCTCCGTCGGACCCCTCCATCGAAGCTTATTCGAGTCAGCATTTCCAAGGGGATGGAGAACACCCACTCTCCCCAAATTCAATTGCGTCAAAGGAGATCCAACTCTCCATATACTCTCTTTCAAACAATCCCTGATACCGCATGAAGAAGAGAACAACGTGCTCTACCGCACCTTCGCTGGGAGCCTCGATGAGCCATCCCTCGATTGGTATCACAACCTTCGAGCTGGATCCATTACTCAGTTCAGCGTCTTAGCCAATCTCTTTGTGCAACATTATCAACTTAATTTGAAGCCGGAGAAGAAGCTCGATTCCCTCTATCGGCTAAGGATGGGTTCGAATGAGAGTCTTCGCAGCTTCACAAGGAGATTTCGCAATGAGCACGCTGCCCTCTCTGGGAGGCATCTGGATGATGAAGCTATCATGTTGGCATTTCAGAATGCACTCCGCTTCGACATGCACATTTACAACGACTTCATTCGCAATCCTCCTCTTTCCCTAGGTTCAATGTTTGATCGAATCCAACGGGAAATTGAGGTTGAGGATGATCAAATTGCCCGAAAGGGACGAGAGACAAAGAGGCGACCCACCGAAAGGGAAACCACAAAATATGCTACCAGAGCCTACAACGCAGAAGCAAAAGTTCCTCTCGCACCCAAGCGATTAAGAAACGATGGACGCCGATCTCCTCCAAAGAAGACTACTTTTACCAAATGGAATCTACCAATCGAACAGATCCTCGATCGAATTCAGCATGAAGAGTTCCTCCGATGGCCTAATCCACTGCAGCCCGACACTAAGGCCACTGCAGACAAAACCGTCTACTGTGATTTCCATCGCAGTCATGGTCATTCAACTGATCAGTGCCACCGGCTAAGGCATCATTTGGAAGATCTGCTACGTGTAGGACATCTCCAAGAGTTTCTCAAAGGCAGGCAAAATCATTCCTTCGAACATCACTAGTGAAGATCTCCCTCGAGATGGAAAAATCTGGGGGGTTGGAGATGATCAACTTTCAAGCGACCATTTGTATCGTCAGAGAACGCAGCAGCTGGAAACTAGATCCCAACTGGGAAGATCTATACAAAGTCAAATCAGAAGGAGGCCAAGGATTCTATCGATTGCCACGGGCTTGGAATGCTCGAAATCTTAAATTGTTCTATCTATGATGTAAATTCTATGTTGAATAAAGATTGCTTTCAAACGTCTACTTGTCCGTTCAAATTCTGAGTTATGAGACAGCGCAATATTCAGTTTCAAACCGTCAAGCAAATTCAAGTTGAGCCAGCTCAACCTTCAAGCTACCAGGTCGTTTAACAAGTTTAGGGCCTCGTGTTGCGACACGACCCTTTACGTGCAAATGTTAAACGGTTTCGGGTTGTGAAACAGCACAACTCTCAATTTCAAACTACCAGGTCGTTTAACAAGTTTAGGGCCTCGTGTTGCGACACGACCCTTTACGTGCAAATGTTAAACGATTTCGGGTTGTGAAACAGCACAACTCTCAATTTCAAGCTACCAGGTCGTTTAACAAGTTTAGGGCCTCGTGTTGCGACACGACCCTTTACGTGCAAATGTTAAACGGTTTCGGGTTGTGAAACAGCACAACTCTCAATTTCAAGCTACCAGAATATCAACACTCAGATACATAATCCAAGACACCTTCGCTGCCTCGACGTGCAGCAAGTCCAAAATCCGAGACCTGCTCTCGGCACCCTAGCAAAGCCTAAAGCTCTTTGCCTCAACACATCTCGACATGAAGATCAAGGTCCCACGCGTCGAGCAGCATTCAGCCAATGTCACTCCAGAGGCAGGACATCTCTCAAACTTACCAAGTCACTACAGAAGACTTCTACCATTCGACACTCATAAGAGAGCATCACGTGCTCTCATGCTCGAGGAAGACTCGTTCTGGAAATCCACCATCGATGAGGGGGTGAATCTACAATCTTCTATAGCCAGCATCAACATACAAAGACGTGCTCCGCGCTCCAAATTAGTTGAGAGAACGTTTCGGCCTAATTTCTGTCAAACTAAGGAGATCGGAGAAACAATCCTCCAACAACTTACAGACGGACTCATCAACCATTCAAGGGCAAAGTCTGAGGCATGAACCGCAGCATTCGAACAAAGTCCAAATTTAGTCAAAGTCTGAGACCGACATCTTGGCATTTGGTCGAAAGTCCAAGCTCGCAACCTTGGCACGAGGCAGCAAAGTCCGAGACCTGAGTCTCAGCATTCAAATCGAAGTCTTCGCTCGTGGCCTCACTCGAACCTTGACCGGATAATTTTTTACCGATCGGACAAACTTGTCCGATCGGCTAAAATCATTCGATCGGTCGATTTTCTACTAGATCTGGCAAAAAACCGAGGTTTTTTGCCGATCACTCGAACCTTGACCGGATAATTTTTTACCGATCGGACAAACTTGTCCGATCGGCTAAAATCATTCGATCGGTCGATTTTCTACTAGATCTGGCAAAAAACCGAGGTTTTTTGCCGATCACTCGAACCTTGACCGGATAATTTTTTACCGATCGGACAAACTTGTCCGATCGGCTAAAAATCATTCGATCGGTCGATTTTCTACTGGATCTGGCAAAAAACCGAGGTTTTTTGCCGATCACGCGAACCTTGACCGGATAATTTTTTACCGATCGGACAAACTTGTCCGATCGGCTAAACTCATTCGATCGGTCGATTTTCTACTGGATCTGGCAAAAAACCGAGGTTTTTTGCCGATCACGCGAACCTTGACCGGATAATTTTTTACCGATCGGACAAACTTGTCCGATCGGCTAAAATCATTCGATCGGTCGATTTTCTACTAGATCTGGCAAAAAACCGAGGTTTTTTGCCGATCACTCGAACCTTGACCGGATAATTTTTTACCGATCGGACAAACTTGTCCGATCGGCTAAAATCATTCGATCGGTCGATTTTTTACTGGATCTGGCAAAAAACCAAGGTTTTTTGCCGATCACTCGAACCTTGACCGGATAATTTGGCCTCAACACTATTCAGTAGCAAGGCATTCAATTGCTTTCCTAAAGTTAGCAGGCACCAACAACTGTGATAGGGATCTTGTCACAACATCCAGGAGCGCTACATTATCGAACATTATCCATGCTCGCAAATAACGGGAGCTTGGTCTATTAATTCCACAATCCCGGTAGCATGTCATCAACGAGCGGGATTCGCATTGGTAGCGGGACCCAATTTCAGTGCAGAAGATTCCTCCAACTAGAAAGAGGAAATCCAAGTTTGACCGATCTGGGTGTTCAGTCCATTTGAAATACCTTTTGGTTGTATGGTGTTTGATCAAGAATAATTCAAATCAAAACGACCATAGCGTGCCGGGTTGGGAGCACGCGTGGTGTATACACCAAACGTTTACATAGCCTTCACCTGAGTTGTCAACTTTTGACCCTTGAAGCAAGCATCAAAGGTGAATCAATGGCCATAATCAATGCCATCATTTGTGCATCAAGCTATCACAGCCTTCCCTTCCATCATGCATGGAACTTCCATGCATGCATTCATGCATGTGCGCCGATCCACCCAACACTCCGCCTCTCATTCCCACTTGATCACAGCCTTCATTGCATCAAGCTGTCACGGCCTTCCCTTAAAGACCAGCACCAAATATCCAGACCACATGTTGCCCCCACATGGGTGACAAGCTGGCGTCCACCAACCCGTGATCAACCAACCCGTGAGCCAAGTCCAGACCACATGTTGCCCCCACGTGGGTGACAAGCTGGCGTCCACCAACCCGTGATCAACCAACCCGTGAGCCAACCCGTGATCAACCAACCCGTGCTCCACTCAGATCAAGAAAGCAGAGGAACTCTAAACCCCTCGTCTCCCTCGGCTCCAACCTCAGCTCCGCCGCTCCCGATCTCATCACCGATCGGCTGCAACTCCCCGGCAACCGACGGATCGAAGTCCCTCTACCAATCGCCATCTCCCACTGCACCGAGAACGGCGACTCCGCCTCAGATCGGCTGCTGGCGACCGATCGGGCATATTCAGCCGGTCAAGATTTCAGCGATCGGTCACGGAGGGGGTTTTTTCTCCAGATTTAGTATAAAATTACCCGATCAGTGCCTCCGATCGGTCAAATTTGACCGATCGGTCAAATTTGACCGATCGGCAAACTCGATCCCCTTCTTCCCCTTCGTTTTCTATCTGATCGGCAAAAAATACTATTGGATCTGGCGCCAAACGGGGGTATTTTGCCGATCAACCCTTCTTTGACCGGCTGTTTTTTGCCCGATCGGTGAAATTCACCCGATCGGCAAAATGCACCCGATCGGCGATTTGCACCCGATCGGCGATTTGCACCTGATCAGCGATCTGATCTTGATCAGCGATTTGCACCCGATCGGCGATTTGCACCTGATCAGCGATTTGCACCCGATCGGTGATTTGCACCTGATCAGCGATCTGATCTTGATCAGCGATTTGCACCCGATCGGCGATTTGCACCTGATCAGCGATCTGATCTTGATCAGCGATTTGCACCCGATCGGTGATTTGCACCTGATCAGCGATCTGATCTTGATCAGCGATTTGCACCCGATCGGCGATTTGCACCTGATCAGCGATCTGATCTTGATCAGCGATTTGCACCCGATCGACGATTTGCACCCGATCAGCAGCCTGATCATGATCGGTGATTTGCACCCAATCGACGATTTGCACCTGATCAATAACCTCCTCCCGATCAATCAAATCTTCTCTCTTGATCTGTTTTTTCCGATCGGTGAATTTCACCCGATCGGTGAAATTCACTCGATCAGTGCCTCCGATCGATCGAATTCGATCGATCAAATCAAATTCGCCCGATCGGTAAAACCTCGATCCTCTAATTCTCCCAATCTCCACCTGATCGGCCAAAATCCTACTGGATCTGGCGCCAAACGTTGTGTTTTGACCGATCACCAGATCCTTGACCGGTTGAATTTTGACTGATCAGTCAAAATTTGACCGATCGGTCAAATTTATCCGATCGGTCAAAATTGTCCGATCGGCCAAATTTTAACCGATCGGTCAAAATTTGACCGATCGGTCAAAATTTGACCGATCAGTCAAAATTTGTCCGATCGAACAAAAAATCAACCGATCGGTCAAAATCTCTACTGGATCGGTCAAAAAACCATGTTTTTTGACCGATCACCCGATCCTTGACCGGTTAAATTTTGACTGATCAGTCAAAA
Source organism: Chamaelirium japonicum (assembly GCA_947650365.1). Taxonomy (NCBI): domain Eukaryota; kingdom Viridiplantae; phylum Streptophyta; class Magnoliopsida; order Liliales; family Melanthiaceae; genus Chamaelirium; species Chamaelirium japonicum. Next base: position 267,208 of record CANTAL010000227.1, read on the forward strand.
TTTGACCGATCGGTCAAATTTGTCCGATCGGTCAAAATTTGTCCGATCGGCCAAATTTTAACCGATCGGTCAAAATTTGTCCGATCGGCCAAATTTTAACCGATCGGTCAAAATTTGACCGATCGGTCAAAATTTGACCGATCAGTCAAATTTGTCCGATCGGCCAAATTTTAATCGATCGGTCAAAATTTGACCGATCGATCAAATTTGACCGATCAGTCTATTTTTTCGCTAAACATTCGACAGAGCTCCTCTGCGTGTGTGGCAGGGGGTCGTTAGCTTTGCACCACTAGTCCAAGCCAGCCAAGGTGGCCTCTTAGCTAACTTGGAGGGGGTAACTGTGGGTGCAAATTTTGGCAAGAAGTCTGCAAACAGCGGGACCCACCGGCCCTGCCTGGTGGGCCCCCGAGTACCACAGCGGGACCCACCGGCCCTGCCTGGTGGGCCCCCGAGTACCACAGCGGGACCCACCGGCCCTGCCTGGTGGCCCCCCGAAGACTACAGCGGGACCCACCGGCCCTGCCTGGTGGGCCCCCGAGTACCACAGCGGGACCCACCGGCCCTGCCTGGTGGGCCCCCGAGTACCACAGCGGGACCCACCGGCCCTGCCTGGTGGGCCCCCGAAGACTACAGCGGGACCCACCGGCCCTGCCTGGTGGGCCCCCGAGTACCACAGCGGGACCCACCGGCCCTGCCTGGTGGGCCCCCGAGTTCCACAGCGGGACCCACCAGTCCTGCCTGGTGGGCCCACGAGGACTACCACGGGACCCACCTGCCCTGCCTGGAGGACCCCCAGATACGACAGCAGAAACCGCCATTTACCCCAGAATTCCTCCCAGAGAATCCTATAAATAGCAGAGCCTTCGAATGTAAATGGATCGATTCTAAAAAAAAAGATCGAACTCTCAGTTCTAAAACCAGAGCTCTGGGATTTCAAACTTCTGATCTATCATCTCTCCTTGATCTTCTTTTCTCCTTAGAAGGGATTAGAGGGTTTTCAGTGACACTCGGCCTGTCGAGGTCACTTCAACTGAAGTGTTAGTGAATTCGGGTTGCTCCCTATAGCACGGAGACGTAGGCTTCGGCTGAACTCCGAGATCACATCTCGTGTCACAATCTCTCTGATTGCATATCACTTTCTATTGACATATCAAAAGGCCTCAACTTCAATCAACAGATCGATCAACGATCTTCGACATCAACTTCGACTCCAATTGACTGGTGCTACGAGAGTCTTCGGGTCGGCACGAAGATTTTCCCCCACAGTTCCTTCCAGGTTGACCACATACATCGTACCTCCGATTACTCTAACGAGCAACCGGATCCGTCATCAGTCCAACTGATGACCACCTGGCTAGGGTTTAATACGACGTAGGTCAGACCAAGGAACGCACCTCCCGTTAGGGGTGTGGATAGCCTGCAGGAGTGACACGCTGATGCAACGCCAGCTGGGTAACCCAGTACACCGTGGTTTTGGATCACTGCATCTGGATCCTCACACATTGGTGCGCCAAAGCACCACACAACTGGTTAGTCCACCAGATATGGCTCCTCAGGGTTTAGGACCGTTTTACCCTAAGCAGAAACACGGTTTAGTGCACCGGTGTCTGCTCACCGATCTGTGCACCGTGTTGGTTCCATTCGGCCACAGACACTGTGCCTGGTAATGACCGTGGTGGAGACACCCACGCTCTGTCATCCCAACAGCTTATCCTGATAGGGCGACCAACCCTTATCAGAGCTGCGAACGTATTTAGGTTACATGGGACCAGTCCCTTGAGTCTCCCACTCAAGTGGATTACCATATAGCTATGGCTCTCTGTTCTGTAATCAGAACACGTACTAAGGTACGTACCAATATGCATTCCTATACTATCAACCATACATAGCTAAACTATAGGTTTTACGAGCTGTAGACCTCACCAATTCTAACAATCTCCCACTAGGTCTAACGAGGAATAACGGTGTTGAGCTCTGTAGCTTCTACATGCTGCCCAAAAGCCTTTGCAGGAATTCCCTAAAGGAATTGGCAACATTGTCTGTAGATTCCACCTCAGTACCACTACTTGCATTTCCTCCTATAACTGTCAGATCAAGTGGAGTTTGTACTTGATTGGTTTCCCCTCACGGTGGTGCCTAGTCTCCTTGGACCTTGCTTACTGCTCTTCTGTTGTAACAACAGATAACTGAGCCTCTGGTACGCGTCCCAAGTTCTCTAAGAACTTCCTAAGCCTTACCACCTGATATACTACCTCACACGCAACAACGTGCTAAGCCTTTGTGATAGAGTCTGTGATGCACTCTTGCTTCACACTCTACCAACTACCGCTTCTAATCCCAAGATAAAAATAATCTCTAAAATCGATTCTCTGGAACATACATCTGACACCAAAGTCAGATCTTGTGTGTCCAATCGATATCAGGACCTGTGAAGTGCAAGCTAACTCACAATCCTCACTTAATGAGGATTTCTGAGTATACCCTTCACTTTAGTCCAGTGATTTGGACCCGGGTTCGACTGAAACCGACCCATCTTCCTGCTGCGCAATAGATATCTAGCCTCGTAAAACGAATCTGGCTAGAATCTTATCTTCATGCGTAGCCTGTGACAGCAAGAGAACCTTGCTCTGGTTATCTAGAGTTACCTTGATTCCCAGAGCATAACTCGCCTCACTAGGGTCTTTCACATCGAATTATGATGACTACAAACCTTTACCATAAACAATATTCTTATGTCATTTTCAATCAGTAGGATATCGTTAACGTAAAGTACTACGTATACCCTTGTAGCTTTTTCACCTTTCTTGTACCCACTTGGTTTATCATCATTCTGATCAAATCCGTGTGAGCGGATTTCCTTGATCAAAATAGATATTCCAACTTGGATGCTTGCGTCAGTCCATAAATGGACCTTTGCAACTTACATCACATATCTTCCTGACCTACTGACACAAAGCCTGGGGCGATATCATCCATATGTCCTTTCCAAATTCCCGTTAGGGAATAACTGTCTTGACATCCATCAACCAGATCTCCCAACTATAATGGACTGCGATGGATTAAGAGGATCCGAAATAGACTTAGGCATAGCTACCAGTGAGATGGTTTTGACATAGTCAATCCCTTCTCCTTTGGCAACTAATCTAGCTACTTAAGTCTTAATCGGGTGCTCTTCTTATACACCTCCTACACCTTGAAGGGTGATGGTGCTATAAGTGTCAAGACTGTTCCAATAGACATTGATGCAATTTGCCTCTATGGTCTTTTGTCAGTCAGAGCTGTCGGAAGCTCCCACTACTTCTTCGTAGCTCTAGGGATCATCCTCCTGAAACTCTGGATTAACTATCGAAGTTTCTCCATAGTATCTTTCAGGAGCTCTGATGGTCCCACAACGACGAGGTGGTGGTGGTACAAAAGTGAATTGTTTCTACAGTGTCTGGTATACTAGTTTCTTGTATCATCTACTCCCACTATGTTTTCAGATGCGCACTCTCTACCAGTACCCAGTAGTTTAACCAGAACTACCTTACTGATAAACTTATGGTCTATAATATAATCTTGGTCTAGGTAGATGGTGTTCGTAGAAACGATTACCTTCCAAACCTCAAGATCATAGAATAGTCCACCTTATGCCTCATAAGGGTAACCTACAAACAGATATACCAGGAACTACATCTCCATCTCATCCCTCTTGTCCTTTTGCACAAGTGCAGGACAACCCTATATCTCGAGACTCTATAGTGTCAGCTTTCGCTTAGACCATAGCTCTCTATAGGTCTGAGGCACTGATCTAGATGAGAGAGAGTGTCAGATATAAGCTACTATTTTAAGGTACAACCCCACCAAAGGGTGAGTAGTACATTTGGCAATATTCATCATACTACGGACTATGTCAAACAGGGTCCGATTCCTTCTTTCGGAGACTTCATTCTGGCGTTTCATCCTAGGAGCATTTAACTGGGAGATAATCCCATGCTCCTTCAGGATCCTATGGAACCCATCCGATAGGTTCTCATTCTCTCGATTAAATCGAAGAGACTCCTATCGTCTGGACGCTCTTGGAACCATAGACGTCAAAATTAACTAACTCCCATACCTTCATGGCCCTTTTAGTTATTCTGCCTTCCAGATTACACTCATAGGTTAGAAGGAACTCCGATGATTCTGTGAACAGAAACTCGGCCTTCTATCACCTCTGAATTTATCTGAGGCAAAATATCTAAATCAGAGGGATCACAAATGGGATAGATTCTCCGAAGGATTTAGATGAATTTCAATTAGACGCTACAGCTATCATGAAATCTATTTCCGAATTAGGATTAAATACAAATAGATTATTCTGATCTATTCCTCTAGTAATGAAGCTATCTATTCAGTTTAAGATACACACCAACGGTGCTGTCTAAAACTAAAAACTTCATTTACCAAGGAGGAAACAGAACTACATCTTTAAAGATCAAAATCCGTGTTTTGGAAAAACTAAGACAATCATATCTAACAGCTTCCGCAGCGGCTTATGGCATCAGTACCTATGTTAGGATTCCTTCACTATAAAGTAGTCTTCTGCTTTCCTTGAATCTCTGTAGACCCGAAGTCTACATTCCAAGAAGCATAAGAACTGCTACTAGATAGCGACTCAACTCCTAACATCCTGATGCCATACTCAATCTTCAAATACCCGCTATACTTGCTAAAATAGAAACTCTTCCGTCCTTAGCGTTACCATACTTAGGAGTCCATACTAGTTTCTGCACTAGAATAGTTTTCGATCTCTTATAAGTTACTCCCTTAGGTTCTTCTAAAGAAGACCTAGGTTAAGCACTAAAGGCTTTGCCTTTAATCTTGATCCCATCCTTTGTCTCTTAGAAATCTCCTTAGAAGTTCTGCGTTTGTCATCTCTAGCTTGTTAAAGCTAAAGTCTCTGACAACGCCTTCGAGGTTCCAGACAAGGATACAAGACAGACGTCTTCCACCACCTCGTCATCTGGTACTATGTCTTTGGAATCTAGTTTGATCTGGAACTCAAGTATATGTTCCCGAACAAACATACCCTCAGACATCTCGGTACCGACAAGTATCTTGGTGGATAAGCAATGAGTCTACCGACTTCGCCTAGCAGACATCTTATGCAAATAAAACTTATTTGAGAAGACCCGGCATATCTCTGACTTGCTTCTAAGGAGTTGTCTGCAAGTCTGCTATAACATAGCACTTGCACATCTCCCCAGACTCTCGCTAGTCGTTATATGCCCTAGTTAGTGCCCTAGTGATATCTGGACCCGTTAGGTCTAGTACAGGGATATTTAGATTGGAAGCCAATGTACGTTTACTACCCTAAGCATAAGCTAGAGATAGCGCTTCCGCTCTACGTAGTTAGAGACCCGATAACTGGTTCTCTTATGGGATAACGGATAGGGGAACTATATGGTTGAATGAAAACGAATGCAAAATAACTTATTGTATGGAATTTTAAAATAAGCTAATTATATCCAAATGTCAGCGCTACCCTCACAGCGAAGACACCTCTATGGATTAATTTAACCATGTATGTAAGATCTCGGAATAGGCTGCACCTGTCCGAGGGGGCAGTGTGCAGGTCATCCGCTTACACGGGTCTTTCCTTTGACCCTATCCAAATCTGCCAACTAAGGGCTTTGATGAACCATGGTTATCTTTTGGCCAGTACCACGTGATCACCATTGTCTTCGCAACGAATACCTCACGTGTACTTCGGATGCTTAACCACGAGCCTAGGCAATTACGGAACGGAAGTTCTAACGGCCCCCACGAGGGTGAGTAAAGCCTGAACCCTTGGCGCCGTAACCGCCATATCCCGAGGGAGATCACTAAGTAACCTGGCATGGAAAAACACAGCTCTCACCCGAGGGGGTTGTTGAGTTATGCCCTCCCACCCAAGCACGAAGTGATTGGCCGTGGAGGCCAGAGGATCTCTAAAAGTCCTCTCTTGCATCCCTTATTAAATTTGAGGGTTATTTAATGCAAGTATGAGTGTATACTAAGGTCACGACAACCTATACACTAGACCCTGGTCATACCGTGCTCCCACTAGCGTTTCAAGCCTTTCGTGAAGCATTAATCGATCTCGGAATATCATAGTCCCTGCCTCGAGTGGATTTCTCCACTCAAGGGTCACATTACATATCCCAAGAACATCGATGCTTTGCAAACTTGGTTATTACGCTAATGCCCTGGAGCCTAGCCTAAGGTCAGACTGACAGGAAAGGTCTTCCACTACCATGGGGCCTTGCTTATAAATTTGACGAATGATGTCATAATAGAATTCCAACTCATTCTAGGTTTCGATGCTTGCCAAATAGGCACACCCGACTAATCGGGTGTTGACCTAATGGGGGCATAACCAAATGTGAGGAATTCATGCTATCATCAAGGGTCAATTAAATAATAGGCGTCACTAGTGGAATCCTATCCTAATAAGGTCGCTAGGACCTGAGGGGAAAGGGCATCCCTCTAACACAGATAATCAAATTATCGCATCGGGGTTCTCTACAGAAATATAAAGAACTACTGAAAGAAACAAGCACACAACTGAATCAAGTTCAGGGTCCGACCCCTGAACCTGACTGGCACAGCGCAGGCTCTCTGTCTCCTTCGCAAGGCTCCTTGATCCGGTGCAAGCCTCTGTATACGATCTCCTGACGCTTTCTGCCCTTTGCCGTCATCGTGTACGCTTTGCCGGATCGCCATCGTCCTCCAAGGTTCCGCTCGTCCTCCTGGTGGTGGATCTTCACGGTAGATCCTCCTCTTCAATCTGTAACCGGAAAAGATCTAGTACGCTTCGAGCAAGTACTCGCTCGTACATAATTTCCTAGAACAAAAAGGAAAACAAACCTAGCTAAAAGCCTGGGAATCAAGGGTGGTAAATCTTCACCTCTTGCCCGACTATGGCTCTAAAATCTATCCACACACAGAAGAAAAAATATCCAGACAAAATCGCTAACACGGGGTTCGACCCCCGGTAGCAAGCAATCACATATCCAGAATAATTTTAGAAGCGGCGCCCTGCAAGAACGATTCATAGAACAAACAAAATATACTATACATGATCTACTCGTAGAACCCCGATGGCGGCACATACTATTCATGCGCGCACATGACGGTTTCATGAAAAACATGAAACGCACACCACTAGCGTGCTCTGATACCAATTGTTGGATGTGAATCCATGGCAGAGGCCCGCAGCGGAAGCAAATTGAAGGTCCGAGGACCGTGAGCGGTGTGCGTTACATATCAAAATTTTCATCGAAACGATCTACATATGCGTGTATGAATCTAGCATGGCAACTACGCGAACCCCTAACGACGATCTAACGCAAAAGAACAATCTAGCATGTATGCATGTTCTACTTATGTTAGATCTACTTATTAGAGATCATACCTGCGTGCGGAATCTTTCACCGCGACAAATTTCTTCTTTGTCGATGGAGACGGGCTACGGATCTGCTCGACATAGCTTCGGTGCGACGGCCATAACTTTTTGCTCCGAACTCTGATTGGGCTGAAATTTGGACTGAAGGTACCCAACTTCGAGACGCAACTTTTGCAACAAGTTTCACGTCGTTTGGACTTCTGTAGCTCCCGGAATCACAGAAACAACGCTGATTTTCTGTGCAGATTCTGGACATCAAAAGGTTGCGAGAGACGCCTTGTAGTTCACCCGATCTCACACGATGCACGGCACCTCGTCGATGGATCTCTGAGTGCCTCCATACAACGAGCCTTCTCTTTCTACGAAACACCACGTGAGGAAGACGAGTCGCCATCCAATGGCGCAAGCGAGGGAGAGAGAGACGAGAGAGGAGATGCGAAGAGAGACGAGGGGCATCGGTTTCCCCATGGCTTGCATGGCCGGCCCTAGGGCTTGCACATGCATCTAATTTCGTGCACCCTCTCTCTCTTTCTCATATATATAGCCGGCCTATCCATATGGATAAGGACAGTATGGATAAGGATGATTGATTCAAACCTTATCCCTATATATCTCTTCTTTATCTCTATCATTTCCTTGTTTTCGAAAACGGTCAAAACCAGCCCGTTTTCTGCGCCTCATAACCGGCCCCTTCATCGGAGGCAACAACCTCCCGAAACTAATGGGGCCGACCTTGACCAGTCTCTCAACACTTAGGGCCGGCCCCCTTAGTGCATAGTGGCGCATGGTATGACCAAAACGCCCTTATGCCACTAGTTGACCGTTCCTCGTGTACGAGACTTTGCAAGGCACACATAAGTGAAGTGCACCAGTGATTTCACTATTCTCTGAGGTTTCCGTAGGGTGCCCCTAGTGAAGTCAACTAGTCAACTCGCAACATGTCCCGGTGCATCGCACCCATGTGGCAAAGTCCACTTATGGCAAGGAATTGCTACATGCGTCTCTACACTAACCTAGGGTTTCCCCTTAGTGCACACACGTAGCTACGCATCTACCGTGCACTAGTGCGAAGCACTCACGGAGCATATGCTTGGACTTCTCGCTTCCTCTAACTACGTTCTGTGTTTCGAGGAGATAGTATAAGAACCGTACATAATGTCGATAAGGTGGAACCTTCAGGGACCAGGGTTCATGGCTTCCAACTCAGACTCGATCGACACACTACCCGAGTGTACCATCGATCCTCTGAGTCCGAGTTAACCTGCGTAGCCACCCAGAGTGCGACGCAGGCTGCACTCCAATTCCCCCGGACTTACTATGTTCTCTCTCATACCCCTGTTCTCCGCTTAGTATGGTAAACTCGCTGTCCCTCCACTTGGTGCCATGATGCAACTCGAGCGGTGGAGAATACCGTCAGACTCGAGTGCTCATATGACTCGATTCCTTCCAGGTTGACCATATACATCGTACCTCCGATTACTCTAACGAGCAACCGGATCCGTCATCAGTCCAACTGATGACCACCTGGCCAGGGTTTAATACGACGTAGGTCAGACCAAGGAACGCACCTCCCGTTAGGGGTGTGGATAGCCTGCAGGAGTGACACGCTGATGCAACGCCAGCTGGGTAACCCAGTACACCGTGGTTTTGGATCACTGCATCTGGATCCTCACACATTGGTGCGCCAAAGCACCACACAACTGGTTAGTCCATCAGACATGGCTCCTCAGGGTTTAGGACCGTTTTACCCTAATCAGAAACACGGTTTAGTGCACCGGTGTCTGCTCACCGATCTGTGCACCGTGTTGGTTCCGTTCGGCCACAGACACTGTGCCTGGTAATGACCGTGGTGGAGACACCCATGCTCTGTCATCCCAACAGCTTATCCTGATAGGGCGACCAACCCTTATCAGAGTTGCGAACGTATTTAGGTTACATGGGACCAGTATCTTGAGTCTCCGACTCAAGTGGATTACCATGTAGCTATGGCTCTCTGTTCTGTAATCAGAACACGTACTAAGGTACGTACCAATATGCATTCCTATACTATCAACCATACATAGCTAAACTATAGGTTTTACGAGTTTAGACCTCACCAATTCTAACACATCGGATGCTGCTGGCGGCTCGGCCATCCACTGCTTTGTCCGATTGTCATTAATGGATAATCACCATCAGAAGTAATTGTTGGGGGTAGCAGAAATCTGCCCTGGAGTTCGCCCCCCTCGTGCTCACCAAATCACCTGGACAGGGAGCGAGATCCACATTGGGCTGAAGGGGCCTAGGCCAAGGGCACTCATCGGAGCTCGCCTAAGCTCGCTGGAGCTCGCCTAAGCTCGCTGGAGCTCGCCTGATCTCGCCCAGGAGCCCGCCTAAGCTCACTCAGGAGCTCGCCAAGCTCGCCCCGGAGCTCGATCAAGCTCCCTCAGGAGCTCGCCTAAGTTCGCCCAGGAGCTCGCCAAGCCCGCGCGAGAGCTCGCTTGCAAGGGTAGCGGGAGTTAGACCGTCATGCATAACAAAGACACCGGCATCGCAAACGCCCCTAGCTCATGCAGGAGCTCGCCCAAGCTCGCGCAGGAGCTCGCCCAAGTTCGCCCTTGCCTGTGGATCTCATAGACCCCAGGATTCCGAGGGGTGGGGAACTCGCCCAGGAGCTCGCCCTCCCCCCCCCCATGCTAACCAAGTCACCTTGACAGGGAGCGAGCTCCATATTAGGCCGAAGGTGCTTTAGACAAAGAGCTCGCTCAGGAGCTCGCCCAAGCTTGCTCAGGAGCTCGGCCAAGCTTGCTCAGGAGCTCGTCCAAGCTCGCTCAGGAGCTCGCCCAAGCTCGCTCAGGAGCTCGATCAAGCTCCCTCAGAAGCTCGCCCAAGCTCGCCAGAATTCCCCAGTTTATCGAAGAGGTCGCTCCCGCGAGGTCCGACTCTTGATAGAAATGGGAGAGAAGGCGGAGCAATAGAGGGCGAGCTCGCCCTGGCTTCCCACCGGAGGTCGCCCACAGTGCACGAAGATCTCCCAGACTTGAACATTCTAGAACAGTCACCTGGCAGCGACAAGAAAGATGCTCTCCCCCACTCAAACCGCCTGGCAGGCTTGACGACAGAATGTCAGGGCGTGAGTACCAATGACTGTCAGAGACCCACGCGAGCCGGATCGTGGGGGTCTAGAAGGCCCTGGAAAAATCTCCACGTGTCGGGCTACGGTAGGCCACCGATTGCTATAAATGCTCACCCCCAGGCTCCATAGTACAGGTTCGAAACCCTATTCCCTTCCACTTTTGTCCACTAAAGCTCGCCGTTGTGCAATTGATACTGACTTGAGCGTCGGAGGGTCTGCGCTCCGAAGGGAGCCAGCCATTCTAACACTTTCTCTTTGTCTTGCAGGCAGCCTGCCCGGACCAGCGAAAAAATCCCCCGAACATTTGGCGCCGTCTGTGGGATCTTTCGACTGGTTCCGGCGAGAACACCCACGGCCACGCGGTTGAGCGTCGTCGGCTCTCGTAACCCCAAGGATGGCTCCGGCGACAAGGGGACGCAGGCGACCAAGGACCCGTGCGAGATCTGCGCGTAGCGAACCTCCTGTTGAGACCCCTCAGCCCCAGGTCCCGCTCAGTGACCAGCTCTTGTTGGAGATGTTGGCCACCCAGCGGGCCATGATGGAGGAACTGACGCGATTGCGTCAGGCTCCAGCGGCCAGCCGACGGTCTGGGCCGGCGAAGACGGCGTCTCCGGTGCGACCACCGGCGTCAACATCGCATCCGCCCACGACCGTTCCGGCGCGACAGGTTTCCCGCCAGGGACCCCCGGTCGAGAGAGCGGCCGTGCGCGGGGTGCCAGAAACCCGCTTACGAGGCTGCAGAAGCTAGTAACCCAACGGTCTAGCAACCAGGCGACCTCGCGGGCGACCATCCCTCGCCGTCGTAGCCGGAGCGCCGATTCTAACGAGTCGGAGGCAGGATCTCTAGAGCGGGATCACGACCCGCGCCATCGGCGATGTGGGAAAGAGCCCGCGGTGGCTATGCCTTCCGAAGCTCGAGAGGCAACGGCCTCCCACAGACCAACCGCCACGCTGAAGGAATCCGCGGGCGAACAGCGAGGAGGCCGCCGAGCGGTTGCCCCCGAGGGTCGCCGCGGGGTGGATCCGAACCTCCCTCGAGGGAGCGTGCTCGGCCGCCTAGGACCTGCGCAGCAGCCTCTGGGAGTTTTCCCTGGGCACTGGCAGTGACCTAACGCGACGGTAGACCTGCTGGAGGACCTCGCCGCCCACGGGGGTAGCTCGCCTTTCACAAGCGAGGTTCACCAAGGGGGTTTCCCTCACCATTGGACACCGCCTAAGTTTGTACTGTTCGATGGATCGCAAGATCCAGTCGACCACCTATTGGCTTACCGGAAGCTGTTATTCTTCCGGGACCAGGATCATGTTTTGTGCCGGGCTTTCCCGAGCAACTTGACGGGCTCGGCGTTAAATTGGTTCCACAAGTTGCCATCGGGAACCATTCCAGACTTCCCAACTCTCTCCAGGTTGTTTCTGGAGCAGTACCGGTGCAACAGACAGCCCCCTAAGAGGATCGAGTCCCTCTTCACTTTGTCCATGGGAGCCCGCGAAACTCTTCGAAGCTTCGCGACGCGCTTCCGAAGCGCCTACCTCACTCTGGAGGACGCTGTCAGCCAAGATCGCACAACGGTGAGCGCGTTCCGGAACGCCCTCCCCGAGGGGAGCAAGCTTCATGACGCCCTGGTAATCAAGGATCCCCGCACGATCGTCGAGCTATTCGCTCTTGTCCAGCAGCACATTAAGCTCGAAGATGCGGTGTTAGACCAGAAGGGAAAGGCAGTCGAGCAGCGACCTCCTCCGGCTCAGCGACCTCTCGTCGTTAAGGCCGTGGAGAGGCGGGAGGCGCCACAGGTGGCACCTTTGCCCGGACCGCCCGCTGCTCCTGCCGTACAGCTCGCGGAAGCCCCCCCGGTGGTCGCTGGAAGGCCGGCGAACTGGCGCCTGCCTCCGGGACCCGGGGAGCGGGACTTCACTGTGTTGACCCACTCGCCAGGGCAAATCTTCCACCAGATTCGGAACGAACCTTTCTTTCAGTATCCACCCCCCCTGCAGGTCGGGGAGCCCGGCTCAACCAACAATTCACGGCGTTGCGCCTTTCATCACAGCCCCGGGCATCACACCAACAGATGCCGGGCTCTGAAGAACCACCTCGAGGACTTGGTCACCCAGGGCCATTTGAATCAGTTTATTTCGCCTCCAAGGAGGTTCGAGGTGATACCGGCACGGGCTCCTCGGGAGGGAGATCGCCCGGGGCTCGCTGAGCCCGCCCTGCCTCCCCCGCCCCCGGGAGAGCCGGCGGTATATCACACCATCAACGGGCGCCTGAACGGCCCAAGATCCAGCAACGAGGTGCGGTGACAAGTTAGAGAGATGGAGCGGGCTCAGAAGGTATTCTCCGTTTCTCTGACCCCTGTATTGCTCCAAACCCCAAGGGTGGAAGCCCGAGACTTTATTTGGTTCTCGTAGGAGGACATGGCCGGGGTCGTTACCCCCCACAATGACCCCCTCGTCATACGCCTTATGATGGCAAACATCGAAGTAAGGCGGGTCCTGATTGACCCGGGAAGTGCAGTAGACGTCCTGTTCTTGTCGGCCTTCCAGCGAATGGGACTGAGACAAATCGATTTGTCTCCCTCAACGGGCTCGCTCACCGGTTTCACTGGCGAGGTCGCTAAGGTGGTAGGGGAGATAACCCTCACCGTAACGGCGGGCCCGGAGGTACGACAAGTCCGCTTCACGGTGGTGGATGGGCAGTCCGCTGTCAATGCCATCCTAGGGCGACCTTGGTTGAGGCAGATGAAAACGGTGTCCTCGCCTAATCATCAGGCCCTCAAGTTTCCCACCAACAGAGGGGTTGTGGTGATTCGAGGAGATCAGGTCGCTGCAACCAGGTGTGAGCAGGACGTCTTTAACCTTGCAGACGTTGAGGTCGCTGAGGCCAAGAGGCCTGCCCCTCCTAGCAATTAGCGATCACCTCGAGCGGGCTCCCTCAAATCCCGAAAGAGGTCTCCTCGCTTAAATCCCCTACTTCACCCCTGGGTGGGAGCGGTGTGGATCTTGAGCTCGAGGAGAAAGGCCGCTTACCAGGGTCCCAGAGAGGAAGTTTTCCCATTGCCGAGCCGCTACAAGAAGTTAACATCGGTAGCGAGGATGGGCCGAGGATCGTTAGTCTCGGGACCTCGCTAACCCAGGGCGAGGTCCTGGCCCTAACCAATATACTCAGGGAGTACCACGACGTGTTCGCCTGGAGCTTCGCGGATATGCCAGGGATTGACCCGGAGGTCGCCTGTCCTCGTCTGCACACCATGAAGGAATTCCCGCCGGTCAAGCAGAAAGCTCGGCACATACCTGCTGCGAAGTCCGTTGCAGTGGCGGCGGAGATAGACAAGCTAGAGCGAGCTGGCTTTATTCACGAGGCGCACTTTCCCGAGTGGATCTCCAACATCGTGGCGGTGCCCAAGAAGAGCGGGGCGGTCAGAGTGTGCATTGACTTCTCCGACCTCAATAAGGCATGCCCGAAGGATGGTTTTCCACTTCCACGAATAGGCGCACTGGTCGACGCAGCTGTCGGGTTCCAGGCCCTGTCCTTCATGGATGGATATTCAGGGTATAACCAGATACCTCTACACGTCGACGATCAAGAGAAGACCGCTTTCTATTCTGGGGCGGGCTACCAGAAGCTATTCTGCTATCGCGTGATGCCTTTCGGACTTAAGAACGCTGGAGCGACCTACCAAAGGTTAGTCACTCAGATATTTAAGGGTCAGATCGGCAGGAATGTCGAAGTTTATGTAGACGACCTCCTGGTGAAAAGTCGAGAACGAGAGGGGCATGTCGCCGACCTCCGCGAAATCTTCAAAGTGTTGAGAAAGTACCAAATGAGGCTGAATCCGGCGAAGTGCGCATTCGGGGTGACTTCCGGGAAATTCCTCGGGTACCTGGTCACCCACAGGGGGATCGAGGCCGACCCTGGGCAAATCCGAGCACTTGTCGAAATGCCCGCACCCAGAACCCGGCAGGAGGTCCAGAGGTTGAGCGGGCGAATCGCCACGCTAAATCGGTTCATCTCCAAATCCTCAGACAATTGCCGACCTCTTTTCGAGCTGCTACGAAAAGGAGCGAGCATTTGTTGGGATGAAAAGTGCGAGCACGCCTTTCAGAAGATCAAGGACTACCTGGCGAGCCCGCCGATCTTAGCGGCACCCAAAGAGGGCGTCGAGCTCGGCGTGTACCTCGCGGTCACTGAGAATGCGGTGAGCGGGGTCCTTGTTGTGGAAGAAGCAAAGGTGGAGCGGCCTGTCTACTTTGTAAGCCACACAATGCTTCCCGCCGAGCTCCGGTATCGGCCAATCGAGAAGGTCGCATTGGCCTTGGTCCTTATCGCGAGAAAGCTCCACCCCTACTTCTCGGCGCACCCTGTCAAGGTCATCACGAAGCACCTGTGGGGGAAAATCTTCGTGCCGACCCGAAGACTTTCGCAGCACCAGTCAATTGGAGTTGAAGTTGACGTCGAAGATCGTTGTTCGATCTGTTGATTGAAGTTGAAGCCTTTTTATATGTCAATAGAAAGATGCAATCAGAGAGAGTTTGACACAAGAGATTGATCTTGGAGTTCAGCCGAAGCCTACGTCTCCGTGCTATAGGGAGCAACCCGAATTCACTAACACTTATGCTGGAGTGATCTCGACAGGCCGAGTATCACTGTAAACACTGATCTCTTCGAGAGAAAAAGAAGATCAAAGAGAGGTGGAAGATGGGAAGTTGGTAATCCCAGAGCTCTGGTTTTAGAACTGAGAATTCGATCCATTTACATTCGAAGGCTCTGCTATTTATAGGCTTCTCTGGGAGGAATTCCGGGGTGAATGGCGGTTCCTGCTGTCATATCTGGGGATCCTCCAAGTAAAGCTGGTGGGCTCCGCTGCCGTCTTCTGGGGGATTCTACAGGCTCGTGGGCCTACTGGGCAGGGCCGGTGGATCTCACGGTGGTCCTCGTGGGCCCACCCGGCAGGATCGGTGGGTCCCGTGGTAGTCTTCGTGGGCCCACCAGGCAAGGCCGGTGGGTCCCGTGGTAGTCTTCGTGGGCCCACCAAGCAGGGCCGGTGGGTCCCGTGATAGTCTTCGTGGGCCCACCAAGCAGGGCCGGTGGGTCCCGTGGTAGTGGGTAAGCTTCTGCCAAAATTTGCACCCACAGTTACCCCCTCCAAGTTAGCTAGAGATCATCTAGCTGGCTTGGATTTGGTGCAAAAAACAGCAACCCCCTGTCTAAAAAGGTACAAAGAGGTTTGTCGAAATGTTAGTATAAAAAGGGCTGATCGGTCAATTTTGACCGATCGGTCAGATTTGACCGATCGGTCAGATTTGACCGATCGGTCAGATTTGACCGATCGGTTAGATTTGACCGATCGGTCATATTTGACCGAACAGTCAGATTTGACCGATCGGTCAGTTTCTACCGGTCAAGGATTGTCTGATCGGTCAAAAAACATGGTTTTTTGACCGATCCAGTGGAATTTTGATCGATCGGTCGATTTTGACCGATCGGTCAATTTTGACCGATCGGTCAAATTTTGACCGATCGGTTAAATTTGACCGAACGGTCAATTTCAACCGGTCAAGGATTGTGTGATCGGTCAAAAAACATGGTTTTTTGACCGATCCAGTGGAATTTTGACCGATCGGTCGATTTTGACCAATCGATCAATTTTGACCGATCGGTCAAATTTTGACCGATCGGTTAAATTTGACCGAACTGTCAATTTCAACCGGTCAAGGATTGTGTGATCGGTCAAAAAACATGGTTTTTTGACCGATCCAGTGGAATTTTGACCGATCGGTCGATTTTGACCGATCGGTCAAATTTTGACCGATCGGTTAAATTTGACCGAACGGTTAATTTCAACCGGTCAAGGATTGTGTGATTGGTCAAAAAACATGGTTTTTTGACCGATCCAGTGGAATTTTGACCGATCGGTTGATTTTGACCGATCGGTCAATTTTTACCGATCGGTCAAATTTGACCGATCGGTTAAATTTGACCGAACGGTCAATTTCAACCGGTCAAGGATTGGGTGATCGGCAAAAACCCTCAGTTTTTCACCGGATCTAGTAGAAAATCGACCGATCGGTTGATTTTGGCCGAACGGTCATATTTGACCGTTCGGCTAAAATCAGCCGGTCAAGGTTTGGATGATCGGCAAAAAACCTCAGTTTTTCGCCGGATCTAGTAGAAAATCGACCGATCGATTGATTTTGACCGAACGGTCAAGTTTGACCGTTCGGCTAAAGTCAGCCGGTCAAGGTTTGGGTGATCGGCAAAAAACCTCAGTTTTTCGCCGGATCTAGTAGAAAATCGACCGATCAATTGATTTTGACCGAACGGTCAAGTTTGACCGTTCGGCTAAAGTCAGCCGGTCAAGGTTTGGGTGATCGGCAAAAAACCTCAGTTTTTCACCGGATCTAGTAGAAAATCGACCGATCGATTGATTTTGACCGAACGGTCAAGTTTGACCGTTCGGCTAAAGTCAGCCGGTCAAGGTTTCGGTGATCGGCAAAAAACCTCAGTTTTTTGCCGGATCTAGTAGAAAATCGACCGATCGGTTGATTTTGGCCGAACGGTCATATTTGACCGTTCGGCTAAAATCAGCCGGTCAAGGTTTGGGTGATCGGCAAAAAACCTCAGTTTTTCGCCGGATCTAGTAGAAAATCGACCGATCGATTGATTTTGGCCGAACGGTCAAGTTTGACCGTTCGGCTAAAATCAGCCGGTCAAGGTTTGGGTGATCGGCAAAAAACCTCAGTTTTTCGCCGGATCTAGTAGAAAATCAACCGATCGATTGATTTTGGCCGAACGGTCAAGTTTGACCGTTCGGCTAAAATCAGCCGGTCAAGGTTTGGGTGATCGGCAAAAAACCTCAGTTTTTCGCCGGATCTAGTAGAAAATCGACCGATCGATTGATTTTGACCGAACGGTCAAGTTTGACCATTCGGCTAAAATCAGCCGGTCAAGGTTTGGGTGATCGGCAAAAAACCTCAGTTTTTCGCCGGATCTAGTAGAAAATCGACCGATCGGTTGATTTTGGCCGAACGGTCATATTTGACCGTTCGGCTAAAATCAGCCGGTCAAGGTTTGAGTCTTGAACCTGTACTTTTGAGGAAGTGGTATAGCTTGTGCTTCTTCTTTGATCTTTGGCAGTCTTGAATATCGATGGAGTTTGATTTTCTCTACTTTGAATCTTGTGTTTGCCGGAATGTGGTTTTGAACCGGCGGTCCGGTTTACTTAGACCGGTGGCTTGCTTGAATCGTTGGTTTATGTGGACCGATGGGTCTGACGCTTCGTCTGGTCCGACTGTTCGCCTGATTTAGCGCTTGCTACGGATGGAAGCCACGTGTACCTGCAAAAACACGCGATTTGATACGGTGAAGACACGTGTCTTCTCGATTTGCGTACCTGTTTTACCCTGGGTATATAAGTTTCACTGGCTGTCATTTTCATCTCACGCTTTCAGAATTTTTCGAAGTCCAGACTCTTTGCTTTTCCATCTTTCGTTCTGCATCTCTTTTTGATCGGTTAAATGGCGTCTTCGGGCAATTCGAAGAAGTGTGTTCCTTCCAAGAGGAAAGGCAAGGAAGTTGTCGAGGTCTCTTCTGTTCCGAAGGGCCGAGGTAAAGGCAGGGCAGAATTGATCGAGCTTGGCCAACTGGGCAAGAGGCATCAAGGAGTGGGATTTGCTTCTGCACCGTCAAGGCCAGAGCAGATTCCCAAGGCAAAGTTTGTCCTCTACCCGCAGTTACCTCTGGAGGCGGAGATGGAGTTTGGGTACAACATCGGCAGCAGACTTACAGATGCCAAGAGGGAGAAGCTGCAGGAGTTGCTGTCATTTTTCACAGAGGGAAAGTCTCGACCAGCGCTCCCTGGAGTTTTATCCGCTTTCGGCGTTGATAGGCGGACAGTCTTTGTCTCGTGGGCGAGCAAGGAGCAAGTGATGGGAACCATCGTCACGATCGGCCAGCTCAACTGTGGACTGCGCCTGCCGCTGCTGCCTTTCACCGCGAGGTTGCTGAACGCCTCCGGTCTCTATCCCGGGCAGGTCACTGGGAACTCCTGGAGGATCATCTACGCTTTCTGTCGTGTAGAGTCGGACTTTCAGAAAGAGCTAAGGGAATACTACTCCAGCCTCCCTGAAGGTGAAGAAGCCCGAATCGAGCTGGGGTATTTCTTCTATCACTACCGATGGGCCTGGAGGAAGGACAGCCCATTCTACTATCTGACGGGTGTGTCTGCTCTTCGGCCGATCGCTGACACTATCGGTTCTGATAAGCTTTACACTGACTGGCCGTTGTCGGTGTCTGGTGCCTGGACCCTGATGTCTGTTCCTGAGGTGCCCCGATACAAAGTGCACGATGAGATTGATATGTACTGCACAGGAGGAGCTCTCTCTTGGCCTCCAGAGCGAGTAGGGGTCCTTGACAACCTCTTCTTGGAGTTGACATGTGGGACTAGATCGTGGAAGCAATTTTCGAATTGCCCAGTCCGACATGGCAAGGCCAACCTCCTCCACCGATCGAAGCTTCGCTATGAAGATAATGAGGTCATCTACTCCGATTACGAGGAGGACCCTCAGTCTGGAAAGATTGTTAGAAGGCTTCGATTCGAGAAGAAGTCTTATGGAGCTAGGCGCGCACTTCCTTCAGAGGAGAAACTGGTGATTCCGAAGGGGCCAGCGAAGAAGAAAAGGAAAATCCCATTAAGCAGGAGGAGGATGAGGAGAAAAAGAAGGAGGAAGATGAAGATGAAGAGGAAGTAGAGAGAGAGGAGGAAGGTGGAGGTGAAGATGAAGAGGATGTGGATGGTGATGATGATGAAGAGGATGGCGAAGATGATGATGAAGATGAGGGTGGTGAGGAAGAGATTCCTCCCACCCCCACTGATGGTGGTCAGGGACATGGGGGTGGCGAGGAAGAAATTCCTCCTACCCCCACTGGTGGTGGTCAAGAACATGGGGGTGGCGAGGAAGAAATTCCTCCCACCCCCACTGGTGGTGCTGACGAGGAATTGCAGCCGATCCTCATAGATGAGGCAAAGGCTCGCAAAATGGAGGGGGTAATGGATGCAATGGGCGATGGCCCCAAGGTGATTCCTACGTACGACTTCGGGGAGCTGAAAAAGAACCCGCTGCGCTTCAAGATCAAGATATCGGGGAGTGGTGGGGTTGGAAGTAACCCTACACCTCTCGATCAAATACCTCCCGAGGTTCCCCGTCTCGAAGCGGCGACAACAAGTGGGGGTGTGGAGGTTGAACAACCCCCACCCCCTTCGCGATCTCTGGCGGAGGAAGTTGCTGCTATGGTGGCAGGGCTCACTTCCTCGAGTGGGCAAGAAGACGAAGGGGGAGCATCACCTCCTCGAGACCTTCCTTCTCCTGCTCATTTGGAGAGAGGAAGCCGGGTAGGTGATGCTACTCCTCATCCTTTGCCAGAGCCAACCCCCATTAAGGAGAAATCGACCCCCAAGGGTAAGAGCTCCGACAGTGGGAAGGGAAAGGCTCCCCAAGTCGAGGCTTCAGGTATCTGTACTAACCTGTTTTGATTGACTTCCTTGTCTTTGAAGTTTGAAAATATACTAACACTTAGAATTGCTGCATGGATTGTAGGTACACCTGCTGGCTCGACTAAGAAGAAGATAAGGAGTTTGGGTGATGTTGACATCAATCATCCCACTAACGCGATCCGAAAGCTTTGCAATCTTCTGGATGCTACTTTTGAAGTAGTCTTCGATCGGCTTTAAATAGTGGTATGCGCATATGCTTTGATCTATTGTTCGAATTGTATCTTCAGAATAATTCTAACTTTTTGTCCATTTGTAGAACTCAGCCTGTTTGAGAATCGCAAGCAAGCTTTCCAGGAAGGCAGGAGAACGGGAGGCCGCATCCGAGGTAACCCGTTTGACGGCCGAACTGAAGGCTGTGAGCGAGGAGAGAGATAGGCTGAGGGAAATCCTGTCTTCGAAGAAAACCTCTCTCAAGGCCAAGATTGAGGATCTTCGCAAGGGGAAGCTGGAGATCAAGGGGCTGCAGGATCGTTGTGAGGCGCAGAGTCACGAGCTTGAATCCTTGAAGAATCGACTCTCCAAGGTTGAGGACGTGTCCTGCGGTCGCACCAACGAGATCAAGGAGCTGAAAGAACGACTTGCTACTCAACATGCTTTTACTGCCAGGGAAGAGACTTCCAAGAAGGCACTGGAGCATGCATTGTCTGAATGCAAGAGTTATAAAGAAACGGCCGAGAAAGCGGCAGAGGCACTCAGGGCTCATGTCAGCAGTATCCGATCTTCTAAAGCTTCGATTGCGAGCAAGCCTCGTGGCGGATCTGAAGGAGAAAAGTCGCGTGCTTCGAGCATAGCCAAGCCCTGATGTATTTCTACCTTTTCTTTGTTGTTTACACTTGTAAACTCTTGACATGTAGCAGCTCATCATTGTATTTGACAAATTTTGATAATCGAAAGATCATTTTGGTGTTTGAAAATTGAATCTGTTGAGTTGAATGTCATTGAATGTCCTGTTCTGGATAGCATTAGCATAGATACACCTGTTCTGGATAGCATTAGCAGAGATACAATCTTTCGAATGTAAGGGGTCGAGTCGCAACTTGATTACCCAAACTCAAAACTTGAATATTGAATTGGAATTCGTGTTAACACTTGTATGTGAGGGGTTGAGTCGCAACTCAAGTACCCAAACATGTTAAACGATATCGAAATTGATTGAAATTGAATGCTGAAATTTGAAAGTCAGTTTAACATTTGCCAGTAAGGGGTTGAGTCGCAACTCTAACACCCAAACTTGTTAAAAAGACTTGGTGACTTGAATATGGTCAGTTTTTAACATTTGCTAGTAAGGGGTTGAGTCGCAACTCTAACACCCAAACTTGTTAAAAGACCTGGTAATTTGAATACGGATAACTTGAAACTGCTTCAGAACTTGAATTGAAAAGCTGAACACTGGCACATTTGAATACTTGAAAGAGATCTTTATTTATCACAGAATTTACATTATGGATAGAACATCTTGAGGTGCCTAGAATTCCAAGCTCGAGGCAATTTATCTCCTTCTGGTGTGATCAGTCTATAAGAACCTTTGCCTCCTATTGATTCAACGATATATGGACCTTCCCAGTTAGGAGCAAGCTTCCCACTGCTATGTTCTTTAGTGTTGTAAAAAACTGCTCTGAGAACTAGGCTGCCCACCGGGAATTGTCTCTTATAGACTTTCTCATCGTAGGCTCTTTTGATCTTCTACTGGTACTTGGCCACACGAAGGGATACTTGATCTCGTAGTTCTTCTGAGAAGTCTAGATCATTGATTCGTAGTTCTTCGTTGATTCCTTCTTCAACTGCTTTGGTCTTCAAAGTACTTGATATATTTTCTGTTGGGAGTACTGCTTCTGATCCATATATTAGACGAAAGGGTGAGAACCCTGTTGATCTTCTCGGAGTTGTGCGATACCCCCAAAGAACTTCAGGTAGGACCTGTTCCCACAATCCTTTCTTGTCGTTGAGTTTCTTCTTGAGTATACCAAGAATAGCTCTATTTGAGGCTTCAGCTTGACCATTGCATTGAGGATATCTGGGAGTTGAATAGAATAGCTTGATACCGTTGTTCAGACAAAACTCTCGGAATTTGTCGGAGTCAAATTAAGCTTCATTGTCAGCAACCAGAACTTGAGGTGTACCAAATCTCGAGAAGATGTTGTGCCGAATGAATTTGATCACTTCGTCGTCAGTCTCTCGGAAGAGGGGCACAGCTTCAACCCATTTGGTGAAGTAATCAGTGGCCAGCAGTAAATACTTCTTCTTGCTCGGAGTTGGAGGGAAAGGACCCAAGAAATCTAACCCCCATTGATGGAAAGGCCAGGGGCTTGACAATTGATGAAGTTCATCTGCAGGGAGATGGATAGCTCGAGCGTGTCGTTGGCAAGGTTCGCACCTTTGAACAACTTGTTGAGCATCCCTAGCCATTGTTGGCCAGTAGTAACCTTGTAGTTTTGTCTTGGCTTCAAGAGACCTCCCTCCTGAATGATTCCCACAAGCTCCAGAGTGGATATCAATCAGGATTGCCTGTGCTTGCTCGGGACCAAGGCACTTGAGCAACATCCCGTTGTGAGATTTGAAGTATAGATCTTCTCCTTGTAGAATGCATCATGGGAGCTTCCTTTGAACTCTTCGGGCTTGATTTGGATCTTCCGGTATTTTGCCATGCTTGAAGAAGTCGAAAATTGATCGTCTCCAGTCTTCAAGCTGATCTCCACCCCCAGATTCTTTTGTAGTAGTAAGGATCTGTTGATCAGGGGTGGTCTTGGGCACTTCTTGATAATCGATCTGTATTTGCCTTCCTCCGAGTGAGTCTCCAAGAACTGAGGCAGCATTGGCTAAGGCATCTGCTTCTCGGTTCTCTGCTCTGGGGATTTGAATGAATTCAGCACCAATAAAACGTTGTTGAAGACGTCGTACTAAGGCCAAGTAGAGTTGCATTCTTTCTTCGCGAGCTGTGTACTCTCCATTGATTTGCCTTATGATCAATTGGGAGTCGCTGTAGACGATGATTCGATCTACCCCCAGGGATTTCGCCATCTCGAGTCCAGAAATGAGTGCTTCGTATTCGGCTTCGTTGTTGGTGGCAGTGAATCCGAGGAGAGTGGCCTTCTGAAGATGATCAAGTTCGGGGGATATCAATACGTACTATCCCAGAACCGAACCGATCGAACTTGAAGCTCCATCAGTATAAAGCTTCCATGGAGGAGTTGCAGCAGTAACTTCGAGATTTGGATCAATTTTTGTTGCAAGATTGATCGGAGTATTGTCCTCATCTTCCAAACGCATGTCGACATCTTCTTCCCAAGTGATGGGGTCTTCAACTAGAAAATCAGCTAGAAAATCAGCAATAGCTTGACCTTTGATAGAAGTGCGAGATTCGAACTGAATCCCCAGGGAGCTCATTTCGATCACCCATTTGGTCATTCGACCAGCTCGACCAGCTTTGTCAATGATATCTTTGAGCGAGTGTTCTGAAATGACAGTGATCTGGTGAGAGACGAAGTATGGTTGAAGGCGACGCGATGCAGTGAGTAAGGCTAGGATGACCTTCTCAGTTTTTGAATAGCGAGTTTCAGCCGGAAGAAGAGTGTGACTGATATAATAGACTGGATGCTCGAAGCCTTCTCTTCTACTGACTAAGACTGCACTGATTGCTTGATCAGTTACGGCGAGATAGAGCCATAAGTCTTCTTTTGGAAGTGGAGCCGTCAAGATAGGAGCTTGCACCAGATATTTCTTGATGCTTTGAAATGCTTCTTCACAAATCGGACTCCACCCTGAAGTATCCGCCTTTCGTAGTTTGTCGAAGAGAGGTTTACATTTGTCAGAAGACTTTGAGATGAACCGATTGAGGGCAGCAAGTCTACCAGTGAGTCACTGTACCTCCTTTCGATTGGTAGGTGATGGCATGTCGAGGATAGCTCGAATTTGATCGGGATTGGCTTCAATACCCCTCCTGGTCACAAGATGACCCAGGAATTTGCCAGATTGAACTCCGAAAGCGCACTTGGCTGGATTGAGCTTCATAC
The DNA here is from genome assembly GCA_947650365.1 of Chamaelirium japonicum. Taxonomy (NCBI): domain Eukaryota; kingdom Viridiplantae; phylum Streptophyta; class Magnoliopsida; order Liliales; family Melanthiaceae; genus Chamaelirium; species Chamaelirium japonicum. The sequence continues at coordinate 291,286 of CANTAL010000227.1, forward strand.
GATATTTTCGAAGAACTTGAAAGGTTTCTGCCAGATCAGAAAGATGCTTGCTTCGTACGGAGCTCTTGGTGAGGAGATCATCGACGTAGACTTCGACGTTGCGACCGATCTGATCTTCGAACATTTTTGTGACTAACCTTTGATAGGTGGAACCAGCATTTTTGAGACCGAATGGCATTACATTGTAGCAGTAGAGACCTCGGCTAGTCACGAAACAAGTCTTCTCTTGATCGTCTGGATGAAGTGGAATTTGATTATATCCAGAATACCCATCCATGAAAGACAATAGCTCGTGGCCAGCAGTGGCATCGACGAGTCTATCGATCCTTGGCATGGGAAATGGGTCTTTGGGGCAAGCCTTGTTGAGGTTGGTGAAGTCGATGCAGACTCGGACTTTCCCATTCTTCTTCGGAACAGCAACAATATTAGAGATCCAAGTAGGATACTCTACTTCACGTATGAAGCCTGCTGCGAGTAGCTTGGTGATTTCTTCTTGAACAGCAACTTGTAGCTCTGGTCGGATGGTACGTGGCTTTTGCTTGACAGGCTTCACCTCTTCTTTGATTGCAAGTCGGTGACAAGCGTCATCTGGATTGATACCAGGCATGTCTTTGAAACACCAAGCGAAGACATCGATATTGGATTGGAGGAAGGACACCATGTCTTGCGCTTCTGCGTCGCTAAGACTGGTACCAATGAAAGTTTGTCGAGGGAGATCTCCGCTGCCTATGTTGATTGGGATGATTTCTTCTATTGAAGGTGATGTTTCCCATTCGATTGGTGGAGGTTCGGTCAGCGGAATCTCCTTTGATTGCTATTTGGAAGAGGGACCAGCTTTATCTCGCGGCCGCTTTGGAGGAGCAATGTTGATCTTTCGATCTGTCTTAGCCGCAGCAGCCTCACAAGATCTTCCAGATTGCTGATCACCTCGAATGCAGACGATGCCTTCTCCAGTTGCAAACTTGAGTAGTTGATGATAAGAAGAGGAGATGGCATTGATCTGGTGGAGGAATGGTCGCCCAAGGATGGCGTTGTAGCTGGATACTCCTTCGACAATTGCGAACCTGACCGAGACTCGAGTCTCTCGGCTGAGGTCGAGAGTGAATCTCGACTCACCCACCGTGATGCTTTGTTCGCCGTTGAAGCCGGTGATCACGGTCGGGACGACGTCGAGGCTTTGATACTTATGTCCCAGACGTTTGAAGCAGTCTGAGAACATAATATCGATAGAACTCCCGGTGTCGATGAGGATCCGATTGACGGTGCTTCCGTCGATGACGAGTTTCAAAACCAGGGGGTCTCGATGTGGAGTATGAACTCCTTGAAGATCAATGTCGTTGAAGACGATGGATGGCCAAGCAAGACCTTCGATGGGCTTCTCGATCCAGGTATCTTCTTTATTTGCAGTAGATCGAACATGGAAGATGCGCCGAATCTGCCGATCGACCTCTTTCCCGGTCACTATTTGGTTGTGCAACGATCCATGAATGCCAAAGATATTGGCATTCACGGTGAAAGATGATGGGTTGGAAGAGATTTGATGTATCCAACACACTTCTTTCCCCTTGGCGGAGGTTCGACGTTGATCATGCCCGTTGTTGACGAATTCTTGAAGGTGGCCCTCTCGCAGTAAGTCTTCAAGATGGAACTTCAACCGATAGCATCGGTCGGTAGAGTGGCCGTGACTTCGATGGAATTCGCAGTAGACTGTTTTGTCTGTTGTGAATTTGGAGTTTGGCTGAAGAGGATTGGGCCTCCGAAGATATTCGTCGTGTTGAATGCGGTCGAGTATCTGTTCGACCGGCATATTCCACTCGGTGAAAGTGGTCTTCGTTGGAGATCGACGCCCGTCATTCTTTGATCGTTTATTGGTTGGAGGGGCTGCTGCCTCAGCGTTGGGAGCCTTTGCAGCATACCTTGGAGTTTCTCTTTCAGCAGGCTTTCGCTTCGTCTCTCGCCCTTTCCGAGCGACTTGATCGTCTTCGACCTCGATCTCTCTCTGGATTCGATCAAACATAGCTCCCAGAGAAGGAGGGGGATTGCGGATGAAGTCGTTGTAGATGTGTAGATCGAAGCGGAGAGCGTTCTGGAAAGCCAACATGATGGCTTCATCGTCCAGATGTCTTCCAGAGAGGGCAGCATGCTCGTTGCGAAATCTCCTAGTGAAACTTCGGAGAGTTTCGTCAGCACCCATCCTTAGCCGATAGAGAGAGTCAAGCTTCTTCTCGGGCTTCAGATTGAGCTGATAATGCTGCACAAAGAATTTAGCCAAAACATCGAACTGGGTGATGGACCCAGCTCGGAGATTATGATACCAGTCGAGCGACAGTTCATCGAGACTTCCTGCGAAGGTGCGGCAAAGCACATTGTTTTCTTCTTCATGCGGCGTTAAGGCTTGCTTGAAGGTAAGGATGTGGAGAGTAGGATCTCCTCTGATGCAGTTGAATTTGGGGAGGATTGGAGTTCTCCATCCCCTTGGAAATGTTGTCACAAAGAGACTTCGATGTAGAGGCCCGGCAGAAGAATAGCCACCCCTGCGACCATGTCCTCGACCTAGAGGTGGGTCAAGAGGCAAGATCGCAAGGTCTTGCTCAGGCATTGTAGTATTTGCCGGTTGAAGTCGATGTCGGAGGTCCGATCCAAGCCCACGCTGAAGTGGAATGGAAGGGGAAACTCGACTCTTTGAAGGAGCGCCTTTCATTTGGTGCCTCCTTGGTATGTTGAGTTTTGAAGGTGTCCTCTTGTCGCAATTGCGGCCAGAAGACGATTGGGAAGACTCGTCTTCGAGGCGATCCCAAACACTTTGCTTCCAGGGGGTAGCAGAGGGAGTTGGATCACGTCGAATCCTCTCGAGGGCAGTAGTACCCATTGACCTCCGTTGTTCGGAGTGGATGGAATGTCGAGGAAGATCGACTCTCTCGCTTGTGGAGGGGATTGGAAGAGCGATTCCAGCCTCGGAGGCTGCCTTCTTCAGAGCATCCCTCTCAGCAGTGAGGGTGGCATTCTGCTTTGCCAATTGAAGCAGCTGGAAGTCGACTGCAGAGATTTGGTAGGTCGATGGAGGGTCTTCAACAGGAGCGGGTGTTGTTTGCCCAATCGACTGTCGCGCGGGGTGGGCGATAGGTCGATCGACAGATTTGCCACTCCCTGAACGAACCCCCATCTCGGGGACAGCAAGGGGCTGTCCGAAGTTGAGCCTTTGACTCATTGAACGAGTCTCAGGACGAGGTTGTTGTTGAATGTTACTTCCTTCTGGTTGACCTTGATGTTTTGTCCTCGCCATTCAGGAGCGAAAGGTGCAACGAGAGTGCCGTTCAGTTGCCTGATCAACCGAGAGGGCGAGGAAGTTTGACTATCAAGATCAGTTGTAGGTTCAACTGATCAAGTAGTAACGGAGAGTTGGACTTTTTGATCGGATCCCACAGACGGCGCCAAACTGTGGGGGAAAATCTTCGTGCCGACCCGAAGACTTTCGCAGCACCAGTCAATTGGAGTTGAAGTTGACGTCGAAGATCGTTGTTCGATCTGTTGATTGAAGTTGAAGCCTTTTGATATGTCAATAGAAAGATGCAATCAGAGAGAGTTTGACACAAGAGATTGATCTCGGAGTTCAGCCGAAGCCTACGTCTCCGTGCTATAGGGAGCAACCCGAATTCACTAACACTTATGCTGGAGTGATCTCGACAGGCCGAGTATCACTGTAAACACTGATCTCTTCGAGAGAAAAAGAAGATCAAAGAGAGGTGGAAGATGGGAAGTTGGAAATCCTAGAGCTCTGGTTTTAGAACTGAGAATTCGATCCATTTACATTCGAAGGCTCTGCTATTTATAGGCTTCTCTGGGAGGAATTCCGGGGTGAATGGCGGTTCCTGCTGTCATATCTGGGGATCCTCCAGGTAAAGCTGGTGGGCTCCGCTGCCGTCTTCTGGGGGATTCTACAGGCTCGTGGGCCTACTGGGCAGAGCTGGTGGATCTCGCGGTGGTCCTCGTGGGCCCACCCGGCAGGATCGGTGGGTCCCGTGGTAGTCTTCGTGGGCCCACCAGGCAGGGTCGGTGGGTCCCGTGGTAGTCTTCGTGGGCCCACCAAGCAGGGCCGGTGGGTCCCGTGATAGTCTTCGTGGGCCCACCAAGCAGGGCCGGTGGGTCCCGTGGTAGTGGGTAAGCTTCTGCCAAAATTTGCACCCACAGCACCCTCTAAAGAGCGCGCTCTCCAGACCCTCGGTAGCCGGTAGGCTCTACCAATGGTCCGCCGAGCTCGCCGCCTATGGTTTGGAGTATGTCCCTCGAGTTGCTGTCAAAGGACAGGCGCTCGCCGATTTCTTGGCGGACTTCCCCATAGAAGAACCGGTCCAGTACCAGGAGGATGAGTCAACTGAGGCACACCCTGGGAAGGCGAGATTCTTCGACAACCAAGGCGAGCTTCCTCCAACTAAGCGTTGTGAGGAGTCGGGCTGGGAATTATTCGTCGATGGATTATCCAACGCTTTGGGGGCCGGGATCGGGGTTGCACTGATCGCTCAATCGACAATTCTTGAGAAATCAGTCCGGCTGGATTTCACGGCCACCAACAACGAAGCAGAATATGAGGCGTTGCTGGCTGGTCTGGAGCTCGCTCAAGAAGTAGGCGCCAAACGCTTGAAGGTTTTCAGCAATTCCCAGCTAATTATTTGCCAAATCAACGGGGATTTTGCCTCCCGGGATGCGCGAATGGCGGGCTATGTGGATCTGGTAAAGGGCAAGGCCGCAGAACTCGAAAAGATCTCTTTCGAGCAAATCCCTCGAGCCGATAATAGGCGAGCTGATGCCTTGGCAAACGCTGCCTCCCTACTGGGAACATCAGAAGCTCGACAGATCCTCATCGAGGTCCAAAACCAGTCTCGGCTCCGACTGATAGAGCCCGCTGTTAACCAAGTCTCCGCCGATGTACCACCCAACGGGTGGACCGCCCCCATTCTTCATTTTCTCCAGAAGGGCGAGCTTCCAGAGGATAGAGAGGAAGCCCGGCGAGTGGAGAAATACGCTGGGCGCTACCTCATTCGCTGGGATCGCCTTTTTCGAAGATCCTTTGGCGGGCCAAATCTCCGTTGCGTCGAGAGCCCGGAGACCGAAGATGTTCTGAATTGCATTCACTCTGGCGAGCTGGGAAACCATGCTGGTGGGCGGTCTCTAGCTGCAAAAGTTTGGAGGCAAGGATACTGGTGGCCCACTCTGGAGCAAGATGCCTTGAAGGTCGCACAAAGCTGCATCCAATGCCAGAAGCACGCCACGACAAATCATATGCCCGCAGAGGAACTGCATCCTCTTGCGAGCCCCTGGCCGTTTCAACAATGGGGGTTAGATATTGTGGGACCTTTCCCCGTATCAGCCCGGCAAAAGAAATTCATCTTAGTGGCCACGGACTACTTCACCAAATGGGTGGAAGCGGTCCCGCTAGCTAAGATAGGCGAAAAGCAAGTGAAGGACTTCCTTTGGAAGAATATTTTCTGCCGGTTCGGTCTGCCTCGGGTACTTATCACCGACAATGGTCGCCAGTTCGACAATCGCTTGATCAGAAGCTTTTGTGTTGAATATGGAGTCGACCTAAGGTTCTCTTCCCCAAGGTACCCTCAAAGCAATGGGCAGGCCGAAGCAACGAATCGCGTGATCCTTGACAACCTCAAGAAAAGGCTGGAAGGGAAAAAAGGATTGTGGGAGCAGGAGCTCGATGGAGTCTTGTGGGCCTATCGCACTACTCCACGTCGCTCAACTAACGAGTCCCCTTTCAGCCTAACTTACGGGTGTGAAGCTGTGCTACCCATCGAAGTCGAGCTGCCCACTGAAAGAAGGCTCGCTGCAGAGGAGGTCGATAATGACGCTCTGCTCACTGACTCCCTCGATCAGCTCGAAGAAAGACGAGAGCGCGTCAATCTACACCTCGCCGGATACAGACAAGAAATGAAGCGCGCCTATGACAAGAGAGTCCGCCATCGGGCATTCAAGGCCGGCGATCTGGTGATGAGAAAGGTGTTCGCAAACACGTAGGAGCCTAATGCAGGGAAGCTCGCGGCGAACTGGGAAGGCCCCTACATAGTACACGAGGCAGGAAGCTCGGGGGCTTACCGGTTGATGACCGCTGGAGGCGACCTGTTAGAGCGACCTTGGAACGCTCTGCACCTTCGCAAGTTTTATGCCTAAGGGAATTTTTGTAAATCATCTTCTGAAGAGGTTATGAATGAACGATGGAGGTTTCAACAATTTAACTAGGAAACTCGGCGCAGCAAGAGCCCGCATGATTTGTAAAGTACAGTCCGCCGCTGAGCGGACTTAAAGCAAGACTGGGATCCTCAGAGGCAGCCAGTGGGCGACCTTGAGCTTCCCGGGGTAGTCCGCCGTTGTGCGGACTTAAAGCAAGACCGGGATCCTCAGAGGCAGCCAGTGGGCGACCTTGAGATTCCCGGGGAAGTCCGCTGCCTAGTGGACTCTAAACCTAACCAGGATCCTTCGCGTTCACCTGCCATGAACGGAAGCATCCTGGCGTTGGCATACCCCTCAAAGGGCGAGCCTGCCGAACAGGATCATCGAGGGAAATTAACCGGGCAGGGGGCAGCTAGCACTTATTAGTTTCCTTTTAAAATAAAAATGGTTTAAGTCTCTGAGTGTAGGGAACTTTTTAGTCTTTTGGTTCGCTTATCGTTTTTTCCGGGCTCAGAGACTATTGAGTTTTAGCGAGCATGCCGAGCTTTTCGTTTGCATGTGTTTTAAAATAAAATGGTTGAATCGAATTAGTTGCCTCGCCCGGGGTATCGCTCTCGAGATCGCTGCGAAACTCCTAAAGCGGACTCATGAGCAACAAAGAGAGAGAAAGAAACGCATAGACGAGTTCAAAAGGATGAAAATTTCATTGATTGACAAAAGATTACAAAAGCAGTTACAAGGCTGCAAGTTCAAGGCTTGCTAGGCTCCGCCCTACTGTCGTCCCCTCGGTGCCGCTTCTTCGACCTCTCGGTCTTGTACCTTTCCACAGCGGCCAGGGCGCCCTTCTTGAGGAGATCGTCCAGCTGGGCTTGGAGGCGACCTTGTTGAGCCCGAAGGCCTTCGGCGTGCATCTCCTTCAGGGCGGCGATCTCTGTCTTCAGAGCAGCGACCTCGCCTTGAAGTTGAGCCGCCTCCTTCCTAGCGGCCTCTCTGGCGGTGATGGCCTCGTCCCGCTCCGCCACAACCTTTTGAAGGTCGTCGGAGGTCTTGAGCTGGGCCTCCTTCAGCTCAGCCATGCCCGACACCAGGGTCGCGACCCTCTGCCGAAGCTCTTCCGTCTCTTTCAGCGCCCCAGCCTGCGAAGCCCGCTGGAGCTCGTGGATGTGCTTGTCCACCTTGCGCTCAGACCCCCGAAGGGAACCGTCGAACAAGGCGGCCAGCGCCTTCCCGGCCTCAGCGACCTCCGCGGCCGGTGCCTGGCTCTGTCTCTCCGCCTGCATAAGGAAGCTGAAAAGGTTAGAAAGAAAGACAACGTTTTTGGCGGAAGGGTCAGAGAGGGCAAAATGTACCTCGGCCAGGCGTTCGCTTATTGAAGCGAAGGGGGCTCGGGCAAAGACGTTGCGGCCCAGCAGCTGCCGCACGTAATAGGGCGCCCTCCCCTCCTCCGCAGAGGAGCCCGCGCTGGGACCCCCCGGAGCTTCGATAGGAGGTGGCATGCCAGGGGAAGGAGTGGGGGCCGGTACCTCCCCCGGGCTCGCTCCGGGTGCTGCCGGGCTCGAAGGGTCCGCCCTGGCAACTTTGGCCTCCGGCTCCGAGCTGAAGGACTCGGAGTCAGAGCCAATGTCTACAAAGCTGGGGGACCTGTAGACCAGGTCCCCCAAGACCTGCTGGGAGCCCGCTCCCTCCTGGCCTTCTGCTGAAGGAGAGGCCTGAGGGGCGGGAGCCGGAGCTGCCGCCGACGATGAGGTCGCAGCAGTGGCGTTGGGCTCGCCCTGCTGGACCCCTGCCACGGCGGCGGGAGGCGGAAGCTCTTGCCCGCTCGGTCTCTCCCCTGGTGCGGGAACTAGTGGAGCCGGGGGCTTCTCCACTTGGGCGGAAGCGGAAGGCTCCGCCTGGGAAGGTTGAGGAGCGGGCTCTTCCTCCTCGGAGCCTGATACCTCCTCCCCGGAGTCTGTCCAGCTTGGCTCTGAGTCCAAGCCCGCCTCCTCCAGTGCTTTTCGCCGCTGCTCCGTCTGGGCGTTCGAAGGCGCGGGCCTCGCGAGCTTTACCTTCTTCTTCCCGCGGGCCTCCATCTCCGGCGTCAGCACTGCTACACGGAGAGGAACGGTCAGATCACCGGGGAAGTAGCCCATTAATATTTGGGCCATCCCGGATTCGACTTCCGCCATGGTTAGTGGGAGGTCGATGTTTGGGTCGTCGGCCTCGACCATTTGAATCTTGCGGCGAACTATTGGAGGTGGGGCAGGTGGCTGACCAGGGCCGGCGTCCGGGTGAGGAGGTGGTGCAGGAGCGGAGGCTTTGCCCTGACGGAGCATCTCCATGGTGTCGGGGTCGTTGAGGCGGATGGGCGAAGCCCGCCTCCGGACCGTCTTCTTGCGAGGATTGCCTCCCGAACTCCCCGCCCCCTTGCTGGCCCCTTTGGAGGGAGGAGGGACGTTCTGCATCGGCGGAATAGCGCCGATCTCCTCCTCCTTCTTCTTCCGAACGGTCTTCTGCTTCAGCAGAATAGCGCCGGTCTTCCCGTCTTTCAGTTGGAAGACGAAGTCTGGAGCAGTTATCTTCTCCGGAGTCCGCCCTCCGAGGTAGTGGAGGAACGCCTCGTCCATAGATCGCTCCCGGTCGGGAGCGATGCACTTCTTCTTCCCCGCCCGGAAGAGGGCCATCTCCCGGAAGACCGCCGTTGGGGGAACCCCAGGATGAGCCGGGACTCCGCTGTGCCGCCCGCGCCAGTTGCCGACCGCCACGAAAGGGTGGTCCTTCCAGTGGCGGTCCTTGTTCTCAATGGCGGAGAAGGGGAGCACCTCGCCAGGCCGCCCGGCGAGGTAGAAGTAGCCGCAGCCCACGGTTGTGAAGACAGGCCCGGGCTTGAGGAACCACTTTTTGAGCAAGTAGCTCAGGGGGATCCTCGCCTTCAGGGCGGCCTCCAGCTGGGACAGCCCGTAGAGTATCCCCCAGGAGTTTCCTGAGAGCTAGGCGGGGCAAAGCCCCGTCAACTCCAGGAGCTCCCCGGCGAGATGACTCAGGGGGAACCGCAGCCCAGACCACAGCAGCCCGACAGAAGCTACTGTGCCTGGGGCGGCCTCCCCGAGAGTGGCATCTCGGTGACGATGATCTCCCGAGGGAGATCGATCGCTGCCCGGATACTGTCCCCGACGGGCACCCCGATCGGGTTCTGCAGCCAGACCACTGCCCTCTCAGCGGCAGGCTCAGAGGCTTGGGCGGCGGCAGCAGCGGCAGCAGCGGCAGCAACAGCAGCAGCAACGTCGGAAGCGGAGGCCATTAGAGCAGAAGGGCTAAGGCGAGCTAGAAGCAAAAGTGATCAGGGCGGGCTGAAAGCAAAGAAGGAAGGGAGAGCTGTTTTCACGCGACGGTAATTATCGCCCCCCATCCCCTATTTATAGACGGGTGAGAGGCAGGTGAATCGAGCAGCAGTTAATGCCCGAGCGCGCGCGGCGAGGCGACGTGACGGCAATCAAAGCGACAGCTCGCTTCTTTCCAATCGTCGAGCGCCACGTGGGCCACGTGTGGAAAAGGCTGCGCCGGTGCCGACACTGTCATTTACTGACAAAAGAAGAGCGAATGAGGAGGAGACACGTGTCTCCCGCCGATTGGGATCTCATGATGAGATTCGCTGTATCAGCATCGAGCCTCGCGCCGCATTTAAGGTGAAGCGACCGTTGGAGATTTGGTGCGATACCCAAGTCACAAGATCGCCCACGGCTGGTGCCCAAGCTCGCCCGAAGCAGACCCTGACCACATGTGACAAGCTCGCACCGGAAGGAGATCGCTCACGGCTGACGCTCGCGGCCCGCCCGGTGTTTGTGGAATACTGGCAGTCAAAGCTCTCGGCGACGACCGCACACGGCAGATGCCCGCAGCTCGCCCGAGGCAGACCCTGACCGTGTGTGACAAGCTCACACCGGAAGGAGATCGCTCGTGACTGACGCTCCCGGCCTGCCCAGCGTTTGTGGAATACTGAGAGTCAAAACTCACGGCGCAGACCGCTCGCGGCAGGTGCCCGTAGCTCGCCCGAGGCAAACCCTGACCGTGCGTGATGAGCTCGCGCCGGAAGGAGATCGCTCGTGGCTGACGCTCCCAGCCCGCCCAGCGTTTGTGAAATACTGTGAGTCAAAACTCTAGGCGCAGATCGCCCAAGGCTGTTGCCCGCAGCTCGCCCGAGGCAGACCCTGACCACGCGTGATGAGCTCGCGCCGGAAGGAGATCGCTCGTGGCTGACGCTCCCGGCCCGCCCAGCGTTTGTGAAATACTGAGAGTCAAAACTCTCGACGCAGACCGCTCGCAGCAGGTGCCTGCAGCTCGCTCGAGGCAGACCCTGACCGCGTGTGACAAGCTCGCACCGGAAGGAGATCGCTCGCGGCTGACGCTCGCGGCCCGCCCGGCGTTTGTGGAGTACTGGCAGTCAAAGCTCTCGGCGCAAACCGCACACGGCAGATGCCCACAGCTCGCCCGAGGCAGACCCTGACCGCGTGTGACAAGCTCGCACCGGAAGGAGATCGCTCGTGGCTGACGCTCCCGGCCCGCCCAGCGTTTGTGAAATACTGAGAGTCAAAACTCTCGGCGCAGACCGCTCACGGCAGGTGCCCGCAGCTCGCCCGAGGTAGACCCTGACCGCGTGTGATGAGCTCGCACCGGAAGGAGATCGCTCGTGGCTGACGCTCTCGGCCCGCCCAGCGTTTGTGAAGTACTGACAGTCAAAGCTCTCGGCGCAGACCACCCGCGGTTGGTGCCCGTAGCCTACCGGGTGGAGGTCGCAAATGACTAGAACTCCCCATTCGACCATCGTGTGCAATAAGACTCCTAAGCAAGCGCCAAAGTCTCCTTAGTCGCTCCCTCAGGAGGGGGTAATGTTGGGGGTAGCAGAAATCTGCCCTGGAGTTCGCCCCCCCCCCCCCCCCCCCCCCCCCGTGCTCACCCAAATCACCTGGACAGGGAGCGAGATCCACATTGGGCTGAAGGGGCCTAGGCCAAGGGCACTCATAGGAGCTCGCCTAAGCTCGCTGGAGCTCGCCAGATCTCGCCCAGGAGCCCGCCTAAGCTCGCTCAGGAGCTCGCCAAGCTCGCCCCGGAGCTCGATCAAGCTCCCTCAGGAGCTCGCCTAAGTTCGCCCAGGAGCTCGCCAAGCCCGCGCGAGAGCTCGCTTGCAGGGGTAGCGGGAGTTAGACCGTCATGCATAACAAAGACACCGGCATCGCAAACGCCCCTAGCTCATGCAGGAGCTCGCCCAAGCTCGCGCAGGAGCTCGCCCAAGTTCGCCCTTGCCTGTGGATCTCATAGACCTCAGGATTCCGAGGGGTGGGGAACTCGCCCAGGAGCTCGCCCTCCCCCCCCCATGCTAACCAAGTCACCTTGACAGGGAGCGAGCTCCATATTGGGCCGAAGGTGCTTTAGGTAAAGAGCTCGCCCAAGCTTGCTCAGGAGCTCGCCCAAGCTTGCTTAGGAGCTCGTCCAAGCTCGCTCAGGAGCTCGCCCAAGCTCGCTCAGGAGCTCGATCAAGCTCCCTCAGGAGCTCGCCCAAGCTCGCCAGAATTCCCCAGTTTATCGAAGAGGTCGCTCCCGCGAGATCCGACTCTTGATAGAAATGGGAGAGAAGGCGGAGCAATAGAGGGCGAGCTCGCCCTGGCTTCCCACCGGAGGTCGCCCACAGTGCACGAAGATCTCCCAGACTTGAACATTCTAGAACAGCCACCTGGCAGCGACAAGAAAGATGCTCTCCCCCACTCAAACCGCATGGCAGGATTGACGACAGAATGTCAGGGCGTGAGTACCAAGGACTGTCAGAGACCCACGCGAGCCGGATTGTGGGGGTCTAGAAGGCCCTGGAAGAATCTCCACATGTTGGGCTACGGTAGGCCGCCGATTGCTATAAATGCTCACCCCCAGGCTCCATAGTACAGGTTCGAAACCCTATTCCCTTCCACTTTTGTCCACTAAAGCTCGCCGTTGTGCAATTGAGACTGACTTGAGCGTCGGAGGGTCTGCGCTCCGAAGGGAGCCAGCCGTTCTAACGCTTTCTCTTTGTCTTGCAGGCAGCCCGCCCGGACCAGCGAAAAAATCCCTCGAACAGTAATTACAGCAGATAAAATTCAGACAAATAATAATAATTCAATGAGTTTGTGGCAATACTCAAATGGCTATAACGACCACTTTCGATGATCGTCGGAATACAGGTGGCTTTGCCGACCATTGTGCTGTCCGACTATCATTGGCAGGTGATTGTTATTATGGATGTAATATAATTAAATAAATAAACAGATAATAATAAATAAGTTAACAAGTCAGTCGGTCAGTCAACAGTTAGTAAGTTAATTGATTCTGTAGTTCCTTGCGTCTTCGCCTGCACACTACTCCCAAACAAACTCGCACTCTCTACTCTCGCATGCCACTCGCTAAGTGTGAAGGAGAATGAGAGAGAGAGAGAGTGAGGAGAGAGGCACAGGTTAATAAAGCGGCTCATGGTCATCATCTTTACACTCATCGCATACTCTTTAGAAAGAGAGGTGTTGAGAGCTAGAGAAAGAAAAGTAGAGAGTTGGAGAGAGAAAAGTTGAAAGTTGGGGTTCATAACGGTTCAAGATGGAGAATCGTGCTCGCACCGCTCGATTATGCTCCCGTGATCATACCTGCGCACAAATGCACATAATTGGTCACAGCATGCATTCACACATGCATGCTATCAGTCCTATATTGAAAGAGAAACATTCAAAGTTGTTTGCGTTTGCTGACCAAAGGATTACCGGGTCAAGGTGCTCGCACCCACTCACTTACGCTCGCACATCCGTATACTTAGAAGGGAGGAGTCTAGGTGATCCCGTGATGGGGTAGCTAGTGGCTGGTGGAGGTTCGTCGTCGTTGGGCGGCGAAGCTTGCCGGGTTGGATTGGCTGTGTACTCCGTACACACACAAGAGAGAGAGAGAGAGAGTGCAGGGAAGAGGGGCTCTGGTTTCTTGGATGGGTGACCGGCCGGGTTGGTGACCGGCAGTTATACACAAGAGAGAGATAGAGAGAGAAAAGGGCTCCGGGTCATGACAGACGCCGGAGATCATGCTGTCGGGTTCGGGCGACGGGGCACAGGGATCCGACCAGATCGGTTTGTGGGGCATCGGCGATGGGGCGTCGGATTGGGTCGTGGTCGTCGGCGACGGGACGACGGATCGGGTCACGGGCCATCGAATCGTTTGCGACGGCTCGGGCGACGTGAATGGCGTCAGGCACTTGCGACCCATGATCGGGGTCGATCGGCGACGGGGGTGGGGATTGAGCCATCGGGTTGCAGGGACAGTGTGCCGGATCGAGGCGAGGTGGCGGTTGATGGGGCACCGACGTTGGGTGGCGCGGCGTCGAGGTCGTCGGTGGGTTGGCACTGCAAAGAGAGGGAGGCCGAAGGGCCTCTCAGCGGCGGCGTCAGTCGGACAGCACCAGTAGAAAACGAGAGAGGGAGGGAGAGTAAGTGAGAGAGGGAGATGCAGAGGAGAGAGAGACATGGGCTTGAGAGAGAGAGGGTTCAGGATGAGAGGGGAGAAGGGGCTGATGGGGTCGGGGTTTTATAGGGTGAAAAGGGAGGGTGGCGGCCGGGCTTGGAGTCAAGGGGCGGCGGCCGGCTTAGGGTCTAGGGGGCGGCGGCCGGCTTAGGGTCTAGGGACGGCGGACGGCGGTGAGGTCAAAGAAGGGGGCGGCGGCCGGCTTAGGGTCTAGGGACGGCGGCCGGCGGTGAGGTCAAAGAAGGGGGTGGCGGCTGATGGGACAGAGGGGGTGGCGGGCGGCAACGAGGTCAAGGAGGGCGGCTGACGTTGGGGATGGGAATCGGGTAGAGAGAGGAGAGAGATCCGAGGAAGAGAATGGGAGATCGGGTGAGAGGAGAGAGAGAGAGATGGGAGGGAGATCGGGTGAGAGGAGAGAGAGAGAGATGGGAGGGAGATCAGAGAAATAGGAGAGAGAGAGAGATGAGAGATCGGTGGGGAAGGAGATGGGGGCTTTGGGGAGGGATTTAAAAAAGGGTGGATGTTGGGCCGTTGGATCAAAGTGAAGTGGACGGCTGCGATTTTTTTTTTTTAATGGTGGGACCTGAGCTTCTTCTAATCCCTTTGAGCAGAGTTTGGCATAAGTCCTTCTTGAGAGATGCCTTTTAGTTGTAGGACATGTAATTTTCGAAATATAGCTTAAGTCCCTATCGACGAATATATTTCCTTTCTAAATAAGAATGTCTACTCGTAGTGACCATAGCTAATATAGCCATTAAGATGTCCCTCGACTAATATTGCAAAATAATTAAGGATCTATACCTAATTTACTATTTTATTTATTCATTCTAATAAATCATAAAAAGTTCATTTTGCATCCGAAAAGAATAATATTTTTCTTTCTAAAAGTCCAGAAAAAATTAAATGGTTGTTATGAGTCGCACTCAATTGTTTTGAGTGTAGGTTCGTATTGCAGAATCACGTTTGATTCAAAAGAGGAAAATTTGGATCCCGTTAAATTTTTTTTTTTTTTTTTGAGAATATTTAAGTGGCCATAACTACTGACAAGGAAGATGGATTCGAGTGAAACAAGGTTCGTTGGAATCCTGTCAACATTGGAGACACTAAAGTACTAATATTAAGTATTATATCCTCACAAAGGTAAAATTATAATTTTAATAATTTTAAAATTCATGGTCGTTACATCCTTTCCCCCTTAAAAGAATTTCGTCCCCGAAATTCAAACACACTTATAGGATTTAGGATATAATCACCATGCTTTCGCTAAAAATTATTTCAGGAGTATGAACCTGGTATAATAATGTTTTTATATCAAGCAATAGAAGTTCCATACGCATTTGTGTCTAGAAAAGATATATATTTAGAAGTGGTTTTTAAGTAACTCACATGTGTATAAGTTTAACAATCCAGTAGAACCTGTAACAGGTAAAGTCAACCTTGGTACCACAGTATCGACAACTATATGTAATTCGTTTCAACAACCCATTATGTGGTTTTTTTTTTCTCAAGCCAATGCGCACATCACAAGTATTAAAACATGTGCTATTGCCATCTGACTAGTGTGCAAAACCACCCAAGTTTTATACCAGAACAGTACACAATCAGTCACATGTGCAATTTCCAAATACTATAGTTTTCGAATAAAAATTATAGGTTTAGCTATTCCACATATGTACTAGTCGCTATGGTAATTTCCTACGGTGCACTCTTAGAGAGCAGGTCCTATACAATGAAAGTCTAATAATTCAACGAGCCACCTATCATCCAATAAGTCTTATAATCACTGATTCTAAACATACCAAAGGAAGAATTTGAAAATTAATCTATATTTTTCTATCTTTCTAACCTCAACAGAGTATCCTAAGGATTCTTAAATATTTTGCTAAGTGTCCGAAAAAGATCCCTGAACCTTTAAAGAAAAACTAGTAGGAAAGGAGTATAAGAGACACCACAATCTATATTAGTTCTGAAAACTACTAACAACCATTATAAAAATATTATTCTTAAAATTTAATATCCTAAGAATTTAGAATAGATAGATCACTAGCTAGGTTTCGCGATTGGCATACAAAACATAGTGACCAATTTTTGAGCTATATTGGAATAATTAAAGTTCTCAAGAAACGGTGGCTACTTTTCTTACCCAAAAAGCGTCCCCTTTGGTAGAGCAGTTGCCATAATTTCAAAAGAACAAAATTTTTTTTTTTTTTTGGAGATCCAAGATCACCAACTAAGTCTCTAATCTAAAAATTACCTCAACTATGTCAGATACATCTACCTAATCAAATTCACTAAGTTTCAAACTAAACATGAATACCTAAAACTTGAACAACATGTTGTCACTAAAAAGATCACAATAGCTTATACTTTTATATTGATTTCATCGGTGCACTTGTGTTAAGGAATCTCAAAATCACTTTTAGGGTCTTAATTTCAAAGCATGCAGTTATACACTTTAAAGACATACTTAGAATAGTAGCTAGTATATAATAACCCTTGAATTATTTAGATGGCTCCAAATTAGATTTCTCTACGCTGGAAGTTAATCTTGGGTACTTAACTAGCATCTAAGTTCTAAGGTAACTGTATCTCTTATGAATCTGTAGAATACAATTTAAATCCTCAAGCATTAGTCAATCAATTTCTCAAGTATGGACGAATTTCTCAAGTACCGATCATCATAATCCAATTCTTAGTTAACTCGCCACCAGGCCCACAACTAACAAATCCAATTAAACATTAGACTCCAAACAAAACTCCAAGATTGACTCCAACACTATCCTTGGTTAAGATGTTCTAGGAGATTCCTACCAGAGTCGTTGCGACTAGATCTGAGCCTAAACAATAAGGTCCTGAGACGAATATAATCCTGATCAATCTGTATAATATTTATTTTGACTCTAATTCCCTATCAATCAAATATCTAAGTATGGATAAATTCTTAGCTACCAATCAATTCCTTCAACCTATCCAATTCTTCAAGCACAATGAACCCTAGACTCTCATCCTTAGATACACACACTAAGCTACCACTGACTACTTAAAAAAAATACTACCAAATCAATCTCCCAACTATCTCTAGAATCACCCTTACAACCTAAACCTCCCGTAAAAATAATCACAAGATAATATCCTAATGAAACCCCTCGGAACATATCTCCATACTCCGAGAAGAGATAGATAAAACCTACGATGGACTTCTAGACCTGAGATAAAGATAATGAACCATACTATATTACCAATCCTAGTACTAGCCATCTGTGAGAAGAATACCTATTAGGGAACTACTTTAAGACCTAAACTTCTACTCTAACAATTCTGACCCCTAGAATCATATCCCTAGGCTCTGATACCAGCTGTAACGCCCTGCATTTCGGACCGCCCAGAAAACCGCTTCCGAGCCGGACCGAACTACGGTTCGTTAGGAGGGTTTTGGGAAAGACAGGAGAGAGCAAAGAAATAAAACTTTATCTGTGGATTACACCGATACAGAGCAAGACTAATGTTCAATATCTAAAATCTTATTGACATTTATACAATGTGTATCTACAACCAAAAACATAAATATCTTTCAACCACGTGAAATCAACTACTTGCTCCAGTCCGTTTACTTGGGTACCGTCTTATTCTCTGCGACCTAAGGCATTTTACAAGAAAAATACCTCAGAAACCTTACGATTTTGTAAGCCTACAACCACCACACTAAACGAATCATAATAACTTAAAAAAAATAATAATAATAACAATGATATTTAATATTTCTTAGCAGATAACTTAATAAACAAGCATCACCATATAGAATCAATCATATTCGCAATGGCATAGTAATATCAAATATTTCAAAGTCAGTAAGGCAAAATCATCAGATCTAAACTATCAAAATAATTACCAATTGTATGAGTATAACCAACATTTATGTCACATCAAAGCAAGTCTTCTAATCCTATTGTGAACCCTGGTATTATTTTGTTCATCCTGCCCCCCAGCCGGGCATTACTATCGGCCTTTTATTTCGGTGTAGAGGGCCAACTCTCTCGCCGCGCATACTCCGACACCATGCGCAAAGTTACCCATATGATCATAAGGGGTTTCCCGTCTTTCACGGTGGAGCTCTACCGCCCAACTTGCTTTCCTTGGGGGCTTCAATTACCCCGGGACAGGATTGCTAGGCCAATCCCTCTTCGAGAGCACCACCTATTGGCTTTACCACAACCCCTGCCCGTGACCCCCTTACCTACTAATCTTCGGCTGTGCGCGCAGGGTGGTTCACGGCCCTTGCGTGCACGGGGTCCGAATCGTTCACAAGTTAGAATATCACACAATTTATAATAATAAAGTGATTTCGATGTTTTACCCCGGGATTCGCACTGCGCTCACAACCCATGCATCATTATAAATTTACACTCGCCCGTATTCCCGTGTGCTCGGGTCTCTACACTCCATCCAGGAGAGTGAGCCCGATAATTATTATTTAATCATTAATTCCTAATATTAAGGGGATTCCTACTTACGGTGTCCAAGCAATCAGAAATTTTATTATTAAATTATATTATTAAGCATGCGTCGCCGGACTCGCGACTCCGTATGCAAGGCGGGGTCCACTCGGCCACATGCGACGATGTCCGATGGGACCCGCATGCAGCGTTATGGACACCTACCCTTAATTCTTATAATAGCACAATTAATTAGCTAAACAGCGTGCAGTGTCACTGATCAATTTGAAAATATAGCAAGCTCAATAAAGGTCTACAACTATCATAAAACGTCAATTGATCATAATACGTTAGCAAATGAACATAATTCCATTGGCAGTAAAGTAATTATAATTTGTTTAGCATAGTGGTGCTCAAGTGATGAAATTCTGGTAGAGCTTACCTTAACCAGGGTAGTGATCTCCCGTACCGTGTACATAGTTCTGATGTGTAGGATGGCTTCCAATTCATTTGAGGGCAGCACCAGGCTTCATCTAACGGTTCACAATTATGTTTGCTTATGCAATTACCGAGAGAAAGAGATAGAGAGATCTAAAGGAAGGTCTATAGAAGGGAAGGGATTGTATCACTCGAGGGCTCCCCATGTACACTCTATACTCAACATCACTTATCCATTTTAATAATGACATGCTTAACTGAACTAATATAAAAGGAACTGGAAAAAGCACTGGAAAAGGACCAGTATAAAAGAAAATAAAAGGCACTGGAAAAGAACCAGTATAAAAATAAAAAGGTACTGGAAAATGACCAGTATAAAAGAAATACTAAAATGAATATTTAACCGAGATCATTTTTTTTTTTTTTTTTTTTTTTTTTTTTTTTTTTTGACATCGGCGGGTGTCCCGAAACCTTTCGGGCAATGGCCCACTTCAGGCTCGGACTAATCCCTCCGGGAGTGAAGCCCGACCCATTCGGCAATTCCCACTTCACTCCTGGGTAAATCGAGGGGAGGAAGAGTTGAACCCACAACCTCATCACCAAAGCATCAGTTGCTTTGCCAACACTCCAATCCCCTGGTGGGTTTAACCGAGATCATTATTTCTTAGGATGGAGACCACTCTTAATGATCGTCGGATGCTGCTGCCGGCTCGGCCGTCCACTGCTTTGTCCGATTGTCATTAATGGATAATCACCATCAGAAGTAATTATAGCAGATAAAATTCTGACAAATAATAATAATTCAATGAGTTTGTGGCAATACTCAAATGGCTATAATGACCACTTTCGATGATTGTCGGAATACAGGTGGCTTTGCCGACCATTGTGCTGTCCGACTATCATTGGCAGGTGATTGTTATTATGGATACAATATAATTAAATAAATAAACAGATAATAATAAATAAGTTAACAAGTCAGTCGGTCAGTCAACAGTTAGTAAGTTAATTGATTCTATAGTTCCTTGCGTCTTCGCCTACACCCTACTCCCAAACAAACTCGCGAGGTAGAAGTAGCCGCAGCCCACGGTTGTGAAGACAGGCCCGGGCTTGAGGAGCCACTTTTTGAGCAAGTAGCTCAGGGGGATCCTCGCCTTCAGGGCGGCCTCCAGCTGGGACAGCCCGTAGAGTATCCCCCAGGAGTTTCCTGAGAGCTAGGCGGGGCAAAGCCTCGTCAACTCCAGGAGCTCCCCGGCGAGATGACTCAGGGGGAACCGCAGCCCAGACCACAGCATCCCGACAAAAGCTACTGTGCCTGGGGCGGCCTCCCCGAGAGTGGCATCTCGGTGACGATGATCTCCCGAGGGAGATCGATCGCTGCCCGGATACTGTCCCCGACGGGCACCCCGATCGGGTTCTGCAGCCAGACCACTGCCCTCTCAGCGGCGGGCTCAGAGGCTTGGGCGGCGGCAGCGGCGGCAGCAGCGGCAGCAACAGCAGCAGCAACATCGGAAGCGGAGGCCATTAGAGTAGAAGGGCTAAGGCGAGCTAGAAGCAAAAGTGATCAGGGCGGGCTGAAAGCAAAGAAGGAAGGGAGAGCTGTTTTCACGCGACGGTAATTATCGCCCCCCCATCCCCTATTTATAGACGGGTGAGAGGCAGGTGAATCGAGCCGCAGTTAATGCCCGAGCGCGCGCGGCGAGGCGACGTGACGGCAATCAAAGCGACAGCTCGCTTCTTTCCAATCGTCGAGCACCACGTGGGCCACGCGTGGAAAAGGCTGCGCCGGTGCCGACACTGTCATTTACTGACAAAAGAAGAGCAAATGAGGAGGAGACACGTGTCTCCCGCCGATTGGGATCTTATAATGAGATTTGCTGTATCAGCATCGAGCCTCGCGCCGCATTTAAGGTGAAGCGACCGTTGGAGATTTGGTGCGATACCCAAGTCACAAGATCGCCCACGGCTGGTGCCCAAGCTCGCCCGAAGCAGACCCTGACCGCATGTGACAAGCTCGCACCGGAAGGAGATCGCTCGCGGCTGACGCTCGCGGCCCGCCCGGCGTTTGTGGAATACTGGCAGTCAAAGCTCTCGGCGCAGACCGCACACGGCAGATGCCCGCAGCTCGCCCGAGGCAGACCCTGACCGTGTGTGACAAGCTCACACCGGAAGGAGATCGCTCGTGACTGACGCTCCCGGCCTGCCCAGCGTTTGTGGAATACTGAGAGTCAAAACTCACGGCGCAGACCGCTCGCGGCAGGTGCCCGCAGCTCGCCCGAGGCAAACCCTGACCGTGCGTGATGAGCTCGCGCCGGAAGGAGATCGCTCGTGGCTGACGGTCCCGGCCCGCCCAGCGTTTGTGAAATACTGTGAGTCAAAACTCTAGGCGCAGATCGCCCAAGGCTGGTGCCCGCAGCTCGCCCGAGGCAGACCTTGACCGCGCGTGATGAGCTCGCGCAGGAAGGAGATCGCTCGTGGCTGACGCTCCCGGCCCGCCCAGCGTTTGTGAAATACTGAGAGTCAAAACTCTCGACGCAGACCGCTCGCGGCAGGTGCCTGCAGCTCGCTCGAGGCAGACCCTGACCGCGTGTGACAAGCTCGCACCGGAAGGAGATCGCTCGCGGCTGACGCTCGCGGCCCGCCCGGCGTTTGTGGAGTACTGGCAGTCAAAGATCTCGGCACAAACCGCACACGGCAGATGCCTACAGCTCGCCCGAGGCAGACCCTGACCGCGTGTGACAAGCTCGCACCGGAAGGAGATCGCTCGTGGCTGACGCTCCCGGCCCGCCCAGCGTTTGTGAAATACTGGGAGTCAAAACTCTCGGCGCAGACCGCTCGCGGCAGGTGCCCGCAGCTCGCCCGAGGTAGACCCTGACCGCGTGTGATGAGCTCGCACCGGAAGGAGATCGCTCGTGGCTGACGCTCCCGGCCCGCCCAGCGTTTGTGAAGTACTGACAGTCAAAGCTCTCGGCGCAGACCACCCGTGGTTGGTGCCCGTAGCCTACCGGGTGGAGGTCGCAAATGACTAGAACTCCCCATTCGACCATCGTGTGCAATAAGACTCCTGAGCAAGCGCCAAAGTCTCCTTATTCGCTCCCTCAGGAGGGGGTAATGTTGGGGGTAGCAGAAATCTGCCCTAGAGTTGGCCCCCCCCCCCCCCCCCCGTGCTCACCCAAATCACCTGGACAGGGAGCGAGATCCACATTGGGCTGAAGGGGCCTAGGCCAAGGGCACTCATAGGAGCTCGCCTAAGCTCGCTGGAGCTCGCCTGATCTCGCCCAGGAGCCCGCCTAAGCTCGCTCAGGAGCTCGCCAAGCTCGCCCCGGAGCTCGATCAAGCTCCCTCAGGAGCTCGCCTAAGTTCGCCCAGGAGCTCACCAAGCCCGCGCGAGAGCTCGCTTGCAGGGGTAGCGGGAGTTAGACCGTCATGCATAACAAAGACACCGGCATCGCAAACGCCCCTAGCTCATGCAGGAGCTCGCCCAAGCTCGCGCAGGAGCTCACCCAAGTTCGCCCTTGCCTGTGGATCTCATTGACCCCAGGATTCCGAGGGGTGGGGAACTCGCCCAGGAGCTCGCCCTCCCCCCCCCCCCCCCCCATGCTAACCAAGTCACCTTGACAGGGAGCGAGCTCCATATTGGGCCGAAGGTGCTTTAGGCAAAGAGCTCGCCCAAGCTTGCTTAGGAGCTCGCCCAAGCTTGCTCAGGAGCTCGATCAAGCTCCCTCAGGAGCTTTCCCAAGCTCGCCAGAATTCCCCAGTTTATCGAAGAGGTCGCTCCCGCGAGGTCCGACTCTTGATAGAAATGGGAGAGAAGGCGGAGCAATAGAGGGCGAGCTCGCCCTGGCTTCCCACCGGAGGTCGCCCACAGTGCACGAAGATCTCCCAGACTTGAACATTCTAGAACAGCCACTTGGCAGCGACAAGAAAGATGCTCTCCCCCACTCAAACCGCCTGGCAGGATTGACGACAGAATGTCAGGGCGTGAGTACCAAGGACTGTCAGAGACCCACGCGAGCCGGATTGTGGGGGTCTAGAAGGCCCTGGAAGAATCTCCACATGTTGGGCTACGGTAGGCCGCCGATTGCTATAAATGCTCACCCCCAGGCTCCATAGTACAGGTTCGAAACCCTATTCCCTTCCACTTTTGTCCACTAAAGCTCGCCGTTGTGCAATTGAGACTGACTTGAGCGTCGGAGGGTCTGCGCTCCGAAGGGAGCCAGCCGTTCTAACGCTTTCTCTTTGTCTTGCAGGCAGCCCGCCCGGACCAGCGAAAAAATCCCTCGAACAGTAATTACAACAGATAAAATTCTGACAAATAATAATAATTCAATGAGTTTGTGGCAATACTCAAATGGCTATAACGACCACTTTCGATGATCGTCGGAATACAGGTGGCTTTGCCGACCATTGTGCTGTCCGACTATCATTGGCAGGTGATTGTTATTATGGATGTAATATAATTAAATAAATAAACAGATAATAATAAATAAGTTAACAAGTCAGTCGGTCAGTCAACAGTTAGTAAGTTAATTGATTCTGTAGTTCCTTGCGTCTTCGCCTGCACACTACTCCCAAACAAACTCGCACTCTCTACTCTCGCATGCCACTCGCTAAGTGTGAAGGAGAATGAGAGAGAGAGAGAGTGAGGAGAGAGGCACAGGTTAATAAAGCGGCTCATGGTCATCATCTTTACACTCATCGCATACTCTTTAGAAAGAGAGGTGTTGAGAGCTAGAGAAAGAAAAGTAGAGAGTTGGAGAGAGAAAAGTTGAAAGTTGGGGTTCATAACGGTTCAAGATGGAGAATCGTGCTCGCACCGCTCGATTATGCTCCCGTGATCATACCTGCGCACAAATGCACATAATTGGTCACAGCATGCATTCACACATGCATGCTATCAGTCCTATATTGAAAGAGAAACATTCAAAGTTGTTTGCGTTTGCTGACCAAAGGATTACCGGGTCAAGGTGCTCGCACCCACTCACTTACGCTCGCACATCCGTATACTTAGAAGGGAGGAGTCTAGGTGATCCCGTGATGGGGTAGCTAGTGGCTGGTGGAGGTTCGTCGTCGTTGGGCGGCGAAGCTTGCCGGGTTGGATTGGCTGTGTACTCCGTACACACACAAGAGAGAGAGAGAGAGAGAGTGCAGGGAAGAGGGGCTCTGGTTTCTTGGATGGGTGACCGGCCGGGTTGGTGACCGGCAGTTATACACAAGAGAGAGATAGAGAGAGAAAAGGGCTCCGGGTCATGACAGACGCCGGAGATCATGCTGTCGGGTTCGGGCGACGGGGCACAGGGATCCAACCAGATCGGTTTGTGGGGCATCGGCGATGGGGCGTCGGATTGGGTCGTGGTCGTCGGCGACGGGACGACGGATCGGGTCACGGGCCGTCGAATCGTTTGCGACGGCTCGGGCGACGTGAATGGCGTCAGGCACTTGCGACCCATGATCGGGGTCGATCGGCGATGGGGGTGGGGATTGGGCCATCGGGTTGCAGGGACAGTGTGCCGGATCGGGGCGAGGTGGCGGTTGATGGGGCACCGACGTTGGGTGGCGCGGCGTCGAGGTCGTCGGTGGGTTGGCACTGCAAAGAGAGGGAGGCCGAAGGGCCTCTCAGCGGCGGCGTCAGTCGGACAGCACCAGTAGAAAACGAGAGAGGGAGGGAGAGTAAGTGAGAGAGGGAGATGCAGAGGAGAGAGAGACATGGGCTTGAGAGAGAGAGGGTTCAGGATGAGAGGGGAGAAGGGGCTGATGGGGTCGGGGTTTTATAGGGTGAAAAGGGAGGGTGGCGGCCGGGCTTGGAGTCAAGGGGCGGCGGCCGGCTTAGGGTCTAGGGGGCGGCGGCCGGCTTAGGGTCTAGGGACGGCGGACGGCGGTGAGGTCAAAGAAGGGGGCGGCGGCCGGCTTAGGGTCTAGGGACGGCGGCCGGCGGTGAGGTCAAAGAAGGGGGTGGCGGCTGATGGGACAGAGGGGGTGGCGGGCGGCAACGAGGTCAAGGAGGGCGGCTGACGTTGGAGATGGGAATCGGGTAGAGAGAGGAGAGAGATCCGAGGAAGAGAATGGGAGATCGGGTGAGAGGAGAGAGAGAGAGATGGGAGGGAGATCGGGTGAGAGGAGAGAGAGAGAGATGGGAGGGAGATCAGAGAAATAGGAGAGAGAGAGAGATGAGAGATCGGTGGGGAAGGAGATGGGGGCTTTGGGGAGGGATTTAAAAAAGGGTGGATGTTGGGCCGTTGGATCAAAGTGAAGTGGACGGCTGCGATTTTTTTTTTTTAATGGTGGGACCTGAGCTTCTTCTAATCCCTTTGAGCAGAGTTTGGCATAAGTCCTTCTTGAGAGATGCCTTTTAGTTGTAGGACATGTAATTTTCGAAATATAGCTTAAGTCCCTATCGACGAATATATTTCCTTTCTAAATAAGAATGTCTACTCGTAGTGACCATAGCTAATATAGCCATTAAGATGTCCCTCGACTAATATTGCAAAATAATTAAGGATCTATACCTAATTTACTATTTTATTTATTCATTCTAATAAATCATAAAAAGTTCATTTTGCATCCGAAAAGAATAATATTTTTCTTTCTAAAAGTCCAGAAAAAATTAAATGGTTGTTATGAGTCGCACTCAATTGTTTTGAGTGTAGGTTCGTATTGCAGAATCACGTTTGATTCAAAAGACGAAAATTTGGATCCCGTTAAATTTTTTTTTTTTTTTTTTTGAGAATATTTAAGTGGCCATAACTACTGACAAGGAAGTTGGATTCGAGTGAAACAAGGTTCGTTGGAATCCTGTCGACGTTGGAGACACTAAAGTACTAATATTAAGTATTATATCCTCACAAAGGTAAAATTATAATTTTAATAATTTTAAAATTCATGGTCGTTACATCCTTTCCCCCTTAAAAGAATTTCGTCCCCGAAATTCAAACACACTTATAGGATTTAGGATATAATCACCATGCTTTCGCTAAAAATTATTTCAGGAGTATGAACCTGGTATAATAAAGTTTTTATATCAAGCAATAGAAGTTCCATACGCATTTGTGTCTAGAAAAGATATATATTTAGAAGTGGTTTTTAAGTAACTCACATGTGTATAAGTTTAACAATCCAGTAGAACCTGTAACAGGTAAAGTCAACCTTGGTACCACAGTATCGACAACTATATGTAATTCGTTTCAACAACCCATTATGTGGTTTTTTTTTTTCTCAAGCCAATGCGCACATCACAAGTATTAAAACATGTGCTATTGCCATCTGACTAGTGTGCAAAACCACCCAAGTTTTATACCAGAACAGTACACAATCAGTCACATGTGCAATTTCCAAATACTATAGTTTTCGAATAAAAATTATAGGTTTAGCTATTCCACATATGTACTAGTCGCTATGGTAATTTCCTACGGTGCACTCTTAGAGAGCAGGTCCTATACAATGAAAGTCTAATAATTCAACGAGCCACCTATCATCCAATAAGTCTTATAATCACTGATTCTAAACATACCAAAGGAAGAATTTGAAAATTAATCTATATTTTTCTATCTTTCTAACCTCAACAGAGTATCCTAAGGATTCTTAAATATTTTGCTAAGTGTCCGAAAAAGATCCCCGAACCTTTAAAGAAAAACTAGTAGGAAAGGAGTATAAGAGACACCACAATCTATATTAGTTCTGAAAACTACTAACAACCATTATAAAAATATTATTCTTAAAATTTAATATCCTAAGAATTTAGAATAGATAGATCACTAGCTAGGTTTCGCGATTGGCATACAAAACATAGTGACCAATTTTTGAGCTATATTGGAATAATTAAAGTTCTCAAGAAACGGTGGCTACTTTTCTTACCCAAAAAGCGTCCCCTTTGGTAGAGCAGTTGCCATAATTTCAAAAGAACAAAATTTTTTTTTTTTTTTGGAGATCCAAGATCACCAACTAAGTCTCTAATCTAAAAATTACCTCAACTATGTCAGATACATCTTCCTAATCAAATTCACTAAGTTTCAAACTAAACATGAATACCTAAAACTTGAACAACATGTTGTCACTAAAAAGATCACAATAGCTTATACTTTTATATTGATTTCATCGCTGCACTTGTGTTAAGGAATCTCAAAATCACTTTTAGGGTCTTAATTTCAAAGCATGCAGTTATACACTATAAAGACATACTTAGAATAGTAGCTAGTATATAACAACCCTTGAATTATTTAGATGGCTCCAAATAAGATTTCTCTACGCTGGAAGTTAATCTTGGGTACTTAACTAGCATCTAAGTTCTAAGGTAACTGTATCTCTTATGAATCTGTAGAATACAATTTAAGTCCTCAAGCATTAGTCAATCAATTTCTCAAGTATGGACGAATTTCTCAAGTACCGATCATCATAATCCAATTCTTAGTTAACTCGCCACCAGGCCCACAACTAACAAATCCAATTAAACATTAGACTCCAAACAAAACTCCAAGATTGACTCGAACACTATCCTTGGTTAAGATGTTCTAGGAGATTCCTACCAGAGTCGTTGCGACTAGATCTGAGCCTAAACATTAAGGTCCTGAGACGAATATAATCCTGATCAATCTGAATAATATTTATTTTGACTCTAATTCCCTATCAATCAAATATCTAAGTATGGATAAATTCTTAGCTACCAATCAATTCCTTCAACCTATCCAATTCTTCAAGCACAATGAACCCTAGACTCTCATCCTTAGATACACACACTAAGCTACCACTGACTACTTAAAAAAAATACTACCAAATCAATTTCCCGACTATCTCTAGAATCACCCTTACAACCTAAACCTCCCGTAAAAATAATCACAAGATAATATCCTAATGAAACCCCTCGGAACATATCTCCATACTCCGAGAAGAGATAGATAAAACCTACGATGGACTTCTAGACCTGAGATAAAGATAATGAACCATACTATATTACCAATCCTAGTACTAGCCATCTGTGACAAGAATACCTATTAGGGAACTACTTTAAGACCTAAACTTCTACTCTAACAATTCTGACCCCTAGAATCATATCCCTAGGCTCTGATACCAGCTGTAACGCCCTGCATTTCGGACCGCCCAGAAAACCGCTTCCGAGCCGGACCGAACTACGGTTCGTTAGGAGGGTTTTGGGAAAGAAAGGAGAGAGCAAAGAAATAAAACTTTATCTGTGGATTACACCGATACAGAGCAAGACTAATGTTCAATATCTAAAATCTTATTGACATTTATACAATGTGTATCTACAACCAAAAACATAAATATCTTTCAACCACGTGAAATCAACTACTTGCTCCAGTCCGTTTACTTGGGTACCGTCTTATTCTCTGCGACCTAAGGCATTTTACAAGAAAAATACCTCAGAAACCTTACGATTTTGTAAGCCTACAACCACCACACTAAACGAATCATAATAACTTAAAAAAAATAATAATAATAACAATGATATTTAATATTTCTTAGCAGATAACTTAATAAACAAGCATCACCATATAGAATCAATCATATTTGCAATGGCATAGTCATATCAAATATTTCAAAGTCAGTAAGGCAAAATCATCAGATCTAAACTATCAAAATAATTACCAATTGTATGAGTATAACCAACATTTATGTCACATCAAAGCAAGTCTTCTAATCCTATTGTGAACCCTGGTATTATTTTGTTCATCCTGCCCCCCAGCCGGGCATTACTATCGGCCTTTTATTTCGGTATAGAGGGCCAACTCTCTCGCCGCGCATACTCCGACACCATGTGCAAAGTTACCCATATGATCATAAGGGGTTTCTCGTCTTTCACGGTGGAGCTCTACCGCCCAACTTGCTTTCCTTGGGGGCTTCAACTACCCCGGGACAGGATTGCTAGGCCAATCCCTCTTCGAGAGCACCACCTATTGGCTTTACCACAACCCCTGCCCGTGACCCACTGACCTACTAATCTTCGGCTGTGCGCGCAGGGTGGTTCACGGCCCTTGCGTGCACGGGGTCCGAATCGTTCACAAGTTAGAATATCACACAATTTATAATAATAAAGTGATTTCGATGTTTTACCCCGGGATTCGCACCGCGCTCACAACCCATGCATCATTATAAATTTACACTCGCCCGTATTCCCGTGTGCTCGGGTCTCTACACTCCATCCAGGAGAGTGAGCCCGATAATTATTATTTAATCATTAATTCCTAATATTAAGGGGATTCCTACTTACGGTGTCCAAGCAATCAGAAATTTTATTATTAAATTATATTATTAAGCATGCGTCGCCGGACTCGCGACTCCGCATGCAAGGCGGGGTCCACTCGACCACATGCGACGATGTCCGGTGGGACCCGCATGCAGCGTTATGGACACCTACCCTTAATTCTTATAATAGCATAATTAATTAGCTAAACAGCGTGCAGTGTCACTGATCAATTTGAAAATATAGCAAGCTCAATAAAGGTCTACAACTATCATAAAACGTCAATTGATCATAATACGTTAGCAAATGAACATAATTCCATTGGCAGTAAAGTAATTATAATTTGTTTAGCATGGTGGTGTTCAAGTGATGAAATTCTGGTAGAGCTTACCTTAACCAGGGTAGTGATCTCCCGTACCGTGTACATAGTTCTGATGTGTAGGATGGCTTCCAATTCATTTGAGGGCAGCACCAGGCTTCATCTAACGGTTCACAATTATGTTTGCTTATGCAATTACCGAGAGAAAGAGATAGAGAGATCTAAAGGAAGGTCTATAGAAGGGAAGGGACTGTATCACTCGAGGGCTCCCCATGTACACTCTATACTCAACATCACTTATCCATTTTAATAATGACATGCTTAACTGAACTAATATAAAAGGAACTGGAAAAAGCACTGGAAAAGGACCAGTATAAAAGAAAATAAAAGGCCTTGGAAAAGAACCAGTATAAAAATAAAAAGGTACTGGAAAATGACCAGTATAAAAGAAATACTAAAATGAATATTTAACCGAGATCATTATTTCTTAGGATGGAGACCACTCTTAATGATCGTCGGATGCTGCTGCCGGCTCGGCCGTCCACTGCTTTGTCCGATTGTCATTAATGGATAATCACCATCAGAAGTAATTACAGCAGATAAAATTCTGACAAATAATAATAATTCAATGAGTTTGTGGCAATACTCAAATGGCTATAACGACCACTTTCGATGATCGTCGGAATACAGGTGGCTTTGCCGACCATTGTGCTGTCCGACTATCATTGGCAGGTGATTGTTATTATGGATGCAATATAATTAAATAAATAAACAGATAATAATAAATAAGTTAACAAGTCAGTCGGTCAGTCAACAGTTAGTAAGTTAATTGATTCTATAGTTCCTTGCGTCTTCGCCTACACCCTACTCCCAAACAAACTCGCACTCTCTACCCTCGCATGCCACTCGCTAAGAGTGAAGGAGAATGAGAGAGAGAGAGAGTGAGGAGAGAGGCACAGGTTAATAAAGCGGCTCATGGTCATCATCTTTACACTCATCGCATATTCTTTAGAAAGAGAGGTGTTGAGAGCTAGAGAGAGAAAAGTAGAGAGTTGGAGAGAGAAAAGTTGAAAGTTAGGGTTCATAATGGTTCAAGATGGAGAATCGTGATCGCACCGCTCGATTATGCTCCCGTGATCATACCTGCGCACAAATGCACATAATTGGTCACTGCATGCATTCACACATGCATGCTATCAGTCCTATATTGAAAGAGAAACATTCAAAGTTGTTTGCGTTTGCCGACCAAAGGATTACCGGGTCAAGGTGCTCGCACCCACTCACTTACGCTCGCACATCCGTATACTTAGAAGGGAGGAGTCTAGGTGATCCCGTTATGGGGTAGCTAGTGGCTGGTGGAGGTTCGTCGACGTTGGGCGGCGAAGCTTGCCGGGTTGGATTGGCTGTGTACTCCATACACACACAAGAGAGAGAGAGAGTGCTGGGAAGAGGGGCTCTGGTTTCTTGGATGGGTGACCGGCCGGGTTGGTGACCGGCAGTCATACACAAGAGAGAGATAGAGAGAGAGAAGGGCTCCGGGTCATGACAGACGTCGGAGATCATGCCGTCGGGTTCAAACGACGGGGCACAGGGATCCGACCAGATCGGTTTGTGGGGCATCGGCGATGGGGCGCCGGATTGGGTCGTGGTCGTCGGCGACGGGACGACGGATCGGGTCGCGGGCCGTCGAATCGTTTGCGACGGCTCGGGCGACGTGAATGGCATCAGGCACTTGCGACCCATGATCGGGGTCGATCGGCGATGGGGGTGGGGATTGGGCCATCGGGTTGCAGGGACAGTGTGCCGGATCGGGGCGAGGTGGCGGTTGATGGGGCACCGACGTTGGGTGGCGCGGCGTCGAGGTTATCGGTGGGTTGGTATTGCAAAGAGAGGGAGGCCGAAGGGCCTCTCAGCGGCGGCGTCAGTCGGACGGCACCAGTAGAAAACGAGAGAGGGAGGGAGAGTAAGTGAGAGAGGGAGATGCAGAGGAGAGAGAGACATGGGCTTGAGAGAGAGAGGGTTCGGGATGAGAGGGGAGAAGGGGCTGATGGGGTCGGGGTTTTATAGGGTGAAAAGGGAGGTCGGCGGCCGGGCTTGGAGTCAAGGGGCGGCGGCCGGCTTAGGGTCTAGGGGGCGACGGCCGGCTTAGGGTCTAGGGACGACGGACGACGGTGAGGTCAAAGAAGGGGGCGGCGGCTGATGGGACGGAGGGGGCGGCGGGCGGCAACGAGGTCAAGGAGGGCGGCTGACGTTGGGGACGAGAATCGGGTAGAGAGAGGAGAGAGATCCGAGGAAGAGAATGGGAGATTGGGTGAGAGGAGAGAGAGAGAGATGGGAGGGAGATCAGAGAAATAGGAGAGAGAGAGATGAGAGATCAGTGGGGAAGGAGATGGGGGCTTTGGGGAGGGATTTAAAAAAGGGTGGATGTTGGGCCTTTGGATCAAAGTGAAGTAAACGGCTGCGATTTTTTTTTTTTTTTTTTTTTTAATGGTGGGACCTGAGCTTCTTCTAATCCCTTTGGGCAGAGTTTGGCATAAGTCCTTCTTGAGAGATGCCTTTTAGTTGTAGGACATGTAATTTTCGAAATATAGCTTAAGTCCCTATCGACGAATATATTTCCTTTCTAAATAAGAATGTCTACTCGTAGTGACCATAGCTAATATAGCCATTAAGATGTCCCTCGACTAATATTGCAAAATAATTAAGGATCTATACCTAATTTGCTATTTTATTTATTCATTCTAATAAATCATAAAAAGTTCATTTTGCATCCGAAAAGAATAATATTTTTTCTTTCTAAAAGTCCAGAAAAAATTAAATGTTTGTTATGAGTCGCACTCAGTTGTTTTGAGTGTAGGTTCGTATTGCAGAATCACGTTTGATTCAAAAGAGGAAAATTTGGATCCCGTTAAATTTTTTTTTTTTTTGAGAATATTTAAGTGGCCATAACTACTGACAAGGAAGTTGGATTTAAG
Source organism: Chamaelirium japonicum (assembly GCA_947650365.1). Taxonomy (NCBI): domain Eukaryota; kingdom Viridiplantae; phylum Streptophyta; class Magnoliopsida; order Liliales; family Melanthiaceae; genus Chamaelirium; species Chamaelirium japonicum. The sequence goes on from CANTAL010000227.1 coordinate 323,314, forward strand.
TGAAACAAGGTTCGTTGGAATCCTGTCGACGTTGGAGACACTAAAGTACTAATATTAAGTATTATATCCTCACAAAGGTAAAATTATAATTTTAATAATTTTAAAATTCATGGTCGTTACAATCTCTTTCGAACAAATTCCGCGGGCCGATAATAGGAGGCTGACGCCTTGGAAAATGCCGCCTCCCTGCTGGGAGGATCGGAAGCACGCCAGATTTTCATCGAAGTCCAGAGTCAATCTCGACTCCAGCTAGCAGAGCCCGCCGTTAACCAAGTGTCGGCCGACGTGTCACCTGGCGGATGGACCGCGCCTATTATTCATTTCCTCCAGAAAGGCGAGCTCCCGGAAGACAGGGAAGAAGCTCGGCGAATGGAGAAGTGCGCTGGGCGCTATCTCATTCGCGGGGATCGCCTTTTTAGGAAATCCTTCGGCGGGCCAAATCTTCGTTGTATTGAGCACCCCGAAACTGAAGAGGTTTTAGATTGCATTCATTCCGACGAGCTGGGAAATCACGCTGGTGGGCGGTCTCTGGCTGCAAAGGTAAGGAGGCAAGGATATTGGTGGCCCACCCTCGAGCAAGATGTGTTGAAGGTCGCCCAAAGGTGCATTCAATGCCAGAAGCATGCCACGACAAATCACATGCCCGCAGTAGAGCTGCACCCTCTGGTGAGCCCTTGGCCATTCCAGCAGTGGGGGCTCGACATTGTGGGACCTTTCCCTCAGTCAGCCCGGCAGAAGAAATTCATCTTGGTAGCCACCGACTACTTCACCAAATGGGTGGAAGCGGTCCCGCTAGCGAAGATAGGTGAAAAGCAGGTGAAAGACTTCCTTTGGAAGAACATTTTTTGTCGGTTCGGTCTGCCCCGAATACTTATTATCGATAATGTCGCCAGTTCGACAATCACTTAATCAAAAGCTTTTGTGCCGAATACGGGGTCGACCTAAGGTTTTCCTCTCCAAGGTACCCTCAAAGCATTGGGCAGGCTGAAGCCACAAATCGGGTAATCCTCGACAACCTTAAGAAAAGGTTGGAAGGGAAGAAGGGTTTGTGGGAGCAGGAGCTCGACGGTGTGCTATGGGCCTATCGCACTACTCCACGACGCTCAACTGGCGAGTCGCCTTTCGGTCTCACTTACGGGTGCGAAGCTGTATTCCCCGTGGAGGCCGAGCTGCCTACCGAGAGGAGGCTCGCAGCAGACGAGGTCGACAATGACGATCGACTCTCCAACTCCCTCGATCAGCTCGAAGAACGAAGGGAGCGCGCCAACCTATACCTCGCCGAGTATAGACAAGAAATGAAGCGCGCCTACGATAAGAAAGTTCGCCATCGAGCGTTCAAAGCTTGCGACCTGGTAATGAGGAAAGTGTTCACGAATACACAGGAGCCTAACGCCGGGAAGCTCGCGGCGAACTGGGAAGGCCCCTACATAGTGCACCAAGCACGTGGATCCGGGGCCTACCAGTTGATGACTGTTGAGGGCGATCTCCTTGAGCGACCTTGGAACGCTATGCATCTTCGGAAGTTTTATGCCTAGAACTGGCGACCTTTTTGCAAAATTATCTTCTGAAAAGTTTATGAATGAGCAAGGTCGATTTTACCAAAGTATTCAAGCCCAGAAGCTCGGCACGAAAAGAGCTCGCATATTCTACAAAGCGATTCAGTCCGTTGTCATGCGGACTTAAAGCAAGATCAGGTTCCTCAGAGGTCGCCAGAAAACAACCTTGAGATTCCTGAGGCAGTCCGCCGTTGAGCGGACTTAAAGCAGGACTGGATTCCTCAGAGGCCACCAATAAGCGACCTTGAGATTTCCAGGGTAGTCCGCTGTTTAGAGGACTGTAAGCCTTGCCGGGATCCTTCGCATTCACCCGCCATGAGCGGAAGCATCCTGGCGTGAATTAAGGAAACTTAAGAAGGGCGACTACCCTTTCAGGTAGCCCGAACTTCCCTTGGTAACCCCTCTAAGGGCATGTCCAGTATACAGGATCTGTGGGGAAAATTAACCGGGCAGGGGGCAGCTAGCACTTACTAGTTTTCTTCAAAATAAAAATGATTTAAATCTCTGAGTGTAGGGAATTTTGTTTAAGTTATTTGGTTCGCTTGTCTTTTCCTTTTCCGGGCTCAGAGATTATATCGAGATTTAGTGAGCATGCCGAGCTTTTTCGTTTGCATATATTTTAAAATAAAAACGGTTGAATCGAATTAGTTGCCTCGCCCGGGGTACGACCCTCGAGATCGCTGCAAAGATTGTTAAGCGGACTCGTGGAAGGAGAGAAAGCAAACACAGAAAAAGACACATAGACGAGCCCAAGAGATGTTTATTGTTCATCATTAAGGTTACATCGGGAAGGTTACAAAAAGATAAAAGAGCCTAGGCTGGGCCCGCACCCGCACCATCGTCATCGCCACGCTTCCTCTTTTTCGACCTTTCGGCCTTATACTTCTCAATAGCATCTAGCGCGCCCTTCCGAAGGAGCTCGTTGAGCTGCGACTGGAGACAGCTTTGCTGAGAGCGGAGGTCTTGGAGATGCATTTCCTGCAGAGCCGCGATCTCGTCCCTAGAAGCCGCCACCTGACGTTGGAGCTCGGAAAGTTCCTTCTGGGCGGCCTCTTTAGCTTGGCGAGCCTCCTGCAGATCGGATACGGCGCGGGCGCGAGCATCTTCAACCGAAGCCAGCCCCGTGGTGAGGGTGCCAACCCGCTGGCGCAGTTGGCCAGCCTCCGTGTCAGTGGAGGCGACCTGCTGGCGTAGCTGGTCCACCTCAGCACGGAGCTCGCCGGATCGGTCCATCTGGCGAAGACGGTGGATATGCTCGTCTACTCTCCTCTCCGAGCCAAGGAGAGTGTCATCGTAGAGGGAGACCATATCCCCCGCGACGCCAGCGACCTCGACGGTGAGAGCCCGGCTGACCCGCTCCACCTATAGCGAATCAAAACAGTTAGAAGAATAAGGCAAGAAGAGAAAACTGCAACAAAGGAAAGTAGGGGAGATTTTTACCTCGACGAGCCGATTGACGAGGATGATGTAGGGAGTCCGGGTGAAAATATTGTGCCCGAGGATCTCCCGCATGAAGTAAGGGGTGCGCACAGGTTCTCCTGAGGAGGAGCCCACTTCGATGTCCTCGGCCGGAGCCGCAGAGGAAGATGCAGCGACGGTAGCATCGGCGGGCTCGAGCACCGCGGGGGCCACGGCCGGAGCGGGCTTAGCCTCTTGAATGCTGGCACCCCCTTCATTGACAGGGGGTGGCGCAACGGCTCGCCCTTCGTCGGGCATGCCGGGGTCCAAAGCCTCCGAGCTTGAGCTCGGAAGATCCTCCAGAATGGCCCCCAGATCCGGAGACCAGTAGACCAGCCCGCCCAGCTCCTCCGCGAGGATGGAACCCTCGGGAGCGTTGGACGGAATGGCGGTTGGCAAGTCCGCTGGGGCGCTGGTGGGCGAGCGGGGAGCAGGGGCCAAGGATGGCTCCTCGAAGGTCGCGGGAGCGGCAGGCGGTGTGACGGTTGGTGAGTTCGCGGGAGCGGTGGGCGCGCTGGGAGCGGGTGCGGTTGTTGGCACGGCGGGAGGTGCAATAGTGGGCACGCTGGGAGCAGGTGCGACCGGTGGTGAAGTTGCGCTGGGAGCAGGCGCGACCGACGGAGAGGCCGCCGCGGCGCTAGCGGGCACACTGACGGCGCCCGGAGCGCCCGGAGGGGCCATGCTCGATGGAGTGAGCACGGCCTGCAGAGGAGACGCGCTCGGCATGGGCAAGCACGAGGAGCTGGGAGCCGACCCCTCGAAGGGCGGGGGAGGCACCGCAGCTGTCGGAGCGGATTCGTCCTCCGAAGCCCGCTGCTCCTCCTCGTCCGAGCTGGAGGCGGTGCTGAAATCATCGCCCGATCCCAAGCCCGCCTCGACCAGGGCGGCCTTCCTCCGTTCTTCGAGGATCCGATCGAAGGCTTCGCGAGCCTGGCGCACGATGTCGTCGTCTACCATCGGGTGGACAGACGGAGCTTTCTTCTTCTTCTTTTTCTTCTGAGGGGCACCCTCCATCTCTGGGGTCATCACCGCAACAAAAAGAGGTTTAGAAAGGTCATCTGGGAATCCGCGCATCAAGACTTCAGGCATTGGGGACTCTACTTCCGCCATACTGAGAAGAAGCTCGACGCGCGGATCCTCGGGCTCGACAAAAGTGATGCGATGACGCCGGGGCTCCGGGATTGGGCCCCTCAGAGAGAGAATGGGGGGTAAAGGATTGGTCGCCTGACCTGGAGCTGCTTCGCGGGCTGGAGGCGGCTGAGAGGGAACATCCTCATCGGCGGCCCTAATGGGAGAAGCCCGCTTCTTCCCCTTCTTCGCCGCGGAAGTCCCCGCCCCGGAGGTCGCGGGAGCGGCTGCGGAGGTCGACCCAGCGCACCGGGAGACTGCGACCTTCTTCCGCATCACCTTCTGTCGGGTGGTGATGGTTCCGGTCCGGAGATCCTTCCTGAGGAAGGAAAAGTCAGGCGCGAGGACCTTCTCGGGAGTTCGTCCCCCGAGGAAGTGCAGTATCGCATCGTCGAGAGATTTCTCCCGGGCTGCGGCGATGCACTTTTTCCCCTTGGCCCGGTATTCCGCGATCTCCTTGAAGGCAGGAAGAGGCGGTCTGCCAGGAAGAGAGGGGACGCCGGCTCGAGGACCTCGCCATTCGCTGTCGATCACGAACGAGTACTCCTTCCAGTACCGGTCCTTGTTCTCAACGGCGGAGAACGGTAGCAACTCGCCGGAGCGACCCGTGAGGTAGAATAGACCACAGTCTACCTCGCTGAAGACGGGTCCCGGTTTGAGGAACCACTTCTTCAGGAGGTAGGCCAGGGGGATCCTCACGTTTAGGGCTTCCTCGATTCGAGAAAGCCCGTAAAAGATCCCCCACGAGTTTCTCGAAAGCTGGGCGGGGCATAAGCCCGCCAGCTCCAGGAGCTCGCTGGCCAGATGGTTCAGAGGCAGTCGGAACCCTGACCATATCTGCCCTACGGAGACCGCAGTGCCGGAGAGCGGCCTCCCCGAGCTCGGGAGGGGAAGAATGGCGAGCTCCGGGGGGATGCCCGCCGCGGTTCGAAGACTCTCGGGGATGGGCGCGCCCCCGATATCGCGAAGCCAGACGACGGCGGGCTCCTTCAGAGGAGCCTCTTCCCCTGAGCCCGGAGCTCGCACCGAGATGGGGGCGACATTGAGAGGCTCCTCTCGGGAGGTCGCAGCAGTAGCGGCAGCTGAAGAAGAAGCGGTAGCAGAAGAAGCCATGAAAGCGAAAGGTCACTGGCGAGCTGCGAGCTAAAAAAGCAAAGGGAGAAGGGAGAGCTGTTTTTCACACAGCGGTAAAAGTTCCCCGCCATCCCCTATTTATAGGCAGGTAAGAGGCAGGTGAATCGGGTCGCAATAAATGCTCAAGCGCGCTCAGCGAGGCGACGCGACGGCGGTTAAAGTGACATCTCGGCTTCTCCCAATCATAAGACGCCACGTGGGCCACGCGTGGAAAAAGCTGCGCCGGCGCCGACACCGTCCTTTTTCTAGCAAAAACAAACACAAATGAGAAGGAGACACGTGTCTCGTGCCGATCAGGATCTTATGATGAGATTCATTGTATCAACCTCGAATCTCATGTCGTATTTAAGGTGATGCGACCATCGAAGATTTGGTGCGAAACCCGAGCCCCAAGATCGCATGCGGCAGGTGCCCGCAGCTCGCCCGAAGGAGACCCTGACCGCGCGTGGTAAGCTCACACCGGAAGGAGATCGCTCGTGGCTGATGCTCCCGGCCCGCCCAGCGCTTGTAGGCAGCAGCTAGCCGTGTCCCTTGGACAGAGCGGCATCGTCCTCAAGGCCTCGCTCATGAGATACTGGGAGTCAAAACTCTCGACGCAAGGTCGCCAACGGCCGGCACCTATAGCCCGCCCGAGGAGGACCCCGACCGTATGCGACTAGCCCGCCCGACGGTTGTTGCAACAGACATTGATATCAGGCACATTTTCAGGGGATTGGAGCTCGCACCCGAGCTCACTCCGGCAGATGTCGTAAGCTCGCTAGGACTCCTGAGCAAGTGGCTCGCCTTCCTTAGCCACTCCCTCAGGAGGGGGTAATATTGGGGGTAGCTGAAAACCACGTACTTTGAATATTATTGCAGCACATTTGAGGTAGAGCTCGCACAGGAGCCCGTCCAGGAGTTGGAACCCTCGGAAGCCGAGCACGACCTTGTCGATCTAATATTTAGTTTCCTAACATTCCCTGTGGGCTCGCCGCCTCATCTCAACTGGGAGCGAGATCCACATTGGGCTGTATGGGCACTTATAGGAGCACGCAACCAGCTCGCACCGGAGCTCGCCCACAGCTCTTAAAGAGCTCGCTCCTCCCCAGCTCGCAAGGAGCTCGCCTTCAGCTCGAAAGAAGCTCGCCCCACAGCTCTTCAGGAGCTCGCTCCTCCCCAGCTCGCAAGGAGCTCGCTTCCCCAGCTCGCAAGGAGCTCGCCCCCCCCCCCCCCCCCCCCCCCCCGCTCGCTAGGAGCACGCCTCCTAGCTCGCAAGGAGCTTGCCCCCTAGCTCGCAACGGAGCTCGCCCCCAGCCCCTGGAGCTCGCCATTAGTTCGCCCCTTTCTGAGGATCTCATAGACCCCGGGAATCCAAAAGATGAGGAACTCACGCGGGAGCACGCCCTTGTCCCCCCCTCTTACACTGGAGCCCGCCCCAAGGCTCGTGCGGGAGCTTTGGCCAAAGAGAAAACTTAGAAGGGCATCAACGAACACCGGTATAATGCTCAAAGAGATCGCCAGGCCGCTCCCGTTGTCGAAGAGGTCGCCCTCTCCGGAGCCCGACTCTTGACAATAGGGAGAAAGTGGCGAATCGCCCGAACCCGTTGTCGAAGAGGTCGCCCTCCTAAGAGCCCGACTCTTGACAAGGGCTGCCAGGTGTTGAAACCCCTCTGAAGCTACGTGGACGATTGAAGTCCACGGAAGCCGCCCGAGTCGGTTTGAGACCTCCCAGACTTGAACATTCCAGAAAATCCACTTGGCAGCGACAGAACAGTGACTGTCCCCCACTACTCCGCCAGGCGAGCAAGACGACAAAGGCCGCCAGGGGTCCGATTCCAAAGATTGTCAGGGACCCATGAGGGTCGAAACGTGGGGATCTAGAAGGCGCTGGAAAAGACTGCCAGGTGTTGCACTCTGGTAGGCCGCCGTAGGCTATAAATGCCCGCCCCCAGGCTCCAAAGTACAGGTTGGAAACCCTCATCCCTACCACTTTCGTCTACTACAGCTCTCCCTTGTCCATCATAGACTGACTTGAGCGTCGGAGGGCCTGCGCTCCTAAGGGAGCCAGCCGTTCTTACGTTTTTCATTGTCTTGCAGGGAGACCGCTCGGACCAGCGAAAAATATCCCCAAACACCTATGATCCATTCTAATTCATTCGTATGATACATTCATACGACAGAATTAGAATGGATTGTACGAATGAATTAGAATTGATCATACGAATGAATTAGAATGGAACGTACGAATGATCGTGCGAATGAATTAGAATGGATCGTACGAATGAATTAGAATGGATCCACCGAATGAGTTAGAATGGATCATACGAATGAATTAGAATGGATCGTACGAATGAATTAGAATGGATTGTGCGAATGAATTAGAATGGAGCGTATGAATGAATAAGAATGGATCGTACGAATGAATTAGAATGGATCGTGCGAATGAATTAGAATGAATCGTACGAATGCATTAGAATGGATCGTACGAATGAATTAGAATGAATCGTACGAACGAATTAGAATAGATCGTACGAACGAATTAGAATGGATCGTATGAACGAATTAGAATGGATCGTACGAATGAATTAGAATGGATACATTCGAGCGAATGAATTAGAATGGATCGTACGAATGAATTAGAATGGATCATAGGAATGAATTAGAATGGATCGTGCAAATGAATTAGAATGGATACATTCGTGCGAATGAACTAGAATGGATCATAGGAATGAATTAGAATGGATCGTATGAATAAATTAGAATGGATCGTACGAATGAATTAGAATGGATCGTACGAATGAATTAGAATGGATTGTACGAATGAATTAGAATGGATCGTACGAATGGATTAGAATGGATCGTATGAATGAATTAGAATGGATACATACAATTGAATTAGAAAGGTTACATTCGTGAGAATGAATTAGAATGGATCGTACGAATGAATTAGAATGGATCGTACGAATGAATTAGAATGGATACATTCGAGCGAATGAATTAGAATGGATTCGTGCGAATGAATTAGAATAGATCGTATGAATGAATTAGAATGGATCGTACGAAGGAATTAGAATGGATACATTTGTACGACTGAATTAGAATGGATCGTACGAATGAATTAGAATGGATAGTGTGAATGAATTAGAATGGATCGTACGAATGAATTAGAATGGATTGTACGAATGAATTAGAATATATCTTGCGAATGAATTAGAATGGATCGTACGAAAGAATTAGAATGGATCGTACGAATGAATTAGAATGGATCGTACGAATGAATCTGAATGGATTGTATGAATGAATTAAAATGGATCGTGCGAATGAATTAGAATGGATACATTCGAGCGAATGAATTAGAATGGATCATACGAATGAATTAAAATGGATCATAGGAATGAATTAGAATGGATCGTGCAAATGAATTAGAATGGATCATAGGAATCGCAAATGAATCGCACGATCCATTCTAATGGATTGTACGATCCATTCTAATCCACTTGTACGATCCATTCTAATTCATTCGCACGAATGTAACCATTCTAATTCTAATTCGTTCGTACGATCCATTCTAATTCATTCGTACGAATAAATTAGAATGGATACATTCTAGAAAGGTTACATTTGTGAGAATGAATTAGAATGGATCGTACGAATGAATTAGAATGGATCGTATGAATGGATTAGAATGGATCGTACAAATGAATTAGAATGGATCGTACAAATGAATCAGAAAGGTTACATTTGTGAGAATGAATTAGAATGGATCGTACGAATGAATTAGAATGGATCGTGCAAATGAATTAGAAAGGTTACATTTGTGAGAATGAACTAGAATGGATCATACGAATGAATTAGAATGGATCGTACGAATGAAAATGAATTAGAATGGATTGTACGAATGAATTAGAATGGATCGTACGAATGGATTTGAACGGATCGTACGAATGAATTAGAATGGATCATACAAATGAATTAGAAAGGTTACATTTGTGAGAATGAATTAGAATGGATCGTAAGAATGGATTAGAATGGATCGTACGAATGGATTGGAATGGATCGTACGAATGGATTAGAATGGATCGTACGAATGAATTAGAATGGATCATACAAATGAATTAGAAACGTTACATTCGTGAGAATGAATTAGAATGGATCGCACGAATGAATTAGAATGGATCATGCGAATGAATTTGAATGGATCGTACGAACGAATAAGAATGGATCGTACGAATGAATTAGAATGGATATCCATTCTAATTCATTCGTACGATCCATTCTAATTCGTTCATATGATCCATTAATGGATACATTCGAGCAAATGAATTAGAATAGATCGTAGGAATGAATTAGAATGGATCATATGAATGAATTAGAATGGATCGTGCGAATGAATTAGAATGGATTGTACGAATGAATTAGAATAGATACATTTGTGCGAATGAATTAGAATGGATCGGACGAATGAATTAGAATGGATCGTACGATTCATTCTAATTCATTCGTACGATCCATTCTAATGCATTCGTACGATTCATTCTAATTCATTCGCATGATCTATTCTAATTTATTCGTATGATCCATTCTAATTTATTTGCACGAATATACGATCCATTCTAATTTATTCGCAAGAATGTATCCATTCTAATTCAGTCATACAATCCATTGTAATTTATTCGTACAAATGTATCCATTCTAATTCATTCGTACGATCTGTGGGGGAAAATCTTCGTGCCGACCCGAAGACTCTCGCAGCACTAGTCAATTGGAGTCGAAGTTGACGTCGAAGATCGTTGGTCGATCTATTGATTGAAGTTGTTGCTTTTGATATGTAAACAGAGAAATGCAATCAGAGAGATTGTGACACAAGATGTGATCTCGGAGTTCAGCCGAAGCCTACGTCTCCGTGCTATAGGGAGCAACCCGAATTCACTAACACTTATATCGAAGTGATCTCGACAGGCCGAGTATCACTGAAAACCCTCTGATCTCTTTTAAGGAGAAAAGAAGATCAAGGAGAGATGGTAGATCAGAAGTTGAAAATCCCTGAGCTCTGGTTCTGAAAGTCAGATCTCAGAGTGGAAATCAGAATTTTCGGATCTTAGATTTCGATCCTTTTACATTCGAAGGCACTGCTATTTATAGGATTCCCTGTTGGGGAATTCCGAGGTAAATGGCGGTTTCTGCTGCCGTATCTGGGGATCCTCCAGGCAGGACTGGTGGGTCCTGTGGTAGTCCTCGTGGGCCCACCAGGCAGGGCCGGTGGGTCCCGCTGTAGTCTCCGGGGGCCCACCAGGCAGGGCCGGTGGGTCCCGCTGTGGTACTCGGGGGCCCACCAGGCAGGGCCGGTGGGTCCCGCTGTTGTCTTCGGGGGCCCACCAGGCAGGGCCGGTGGGTCCCGCTGTGGTACTCGGGGGCCCACCAGGCAGGGCCGGTGGGTCCCGCTGTTGTCTTCGGGGGCCCACCAGGCAGGGCCGGTGGGTCCCGCTGTGGTACTCGGGGGCCCACCAGGCAGGGCCGGTGGGTCCCGCTGTTGTCTTCGGGGGCCCACCAGGCAGGGCCGGTGGGTCCCGCTGTGGTACTCGGGGGCCCACCAGGCAGGGCCGGTGGGTCCCGCTGCTTGCATATTTCATACCAAAATTTGCACCCACAGTTACCCCCTCCAAGTTAGCTAAGAGGCCACCTTGGCTGGCTTGGATTCGTGGTGCAAAGCTAACGACCCCCTGTCACACACGTAGAGGAGCTTTGTCGAGTGTTTAGCGAAGAAATAGACTGATCGGTCAAATTTGATCGATCGGTCAAATTTTGACCGATCGGTTAAAATTTGGCCGATCGGACAAATTTGACTGATCGGTCAAATTTTGACCGATCGGTCAAATTTTGACCGATCGGTTAAAATTTGGCCGATCGGACAAATTTTGACCGATCGGTTAAAATTTGGCCGATCGGACAAATTTTGACCGATCGGACAAATTTGACCGATCGGTCAAATTTTGACTGATCAGTCAAAATTCAACCGGTCAAGGATCGGGTGATCGGTCAAAAAACATGGTTTTTTGACCGATCCAGTAGAGATTTTGACCGATCGGTTGATTTTTTGTTCGATCGGACAAATTTTGACTGATCGGTCAAATTTTGACCGATCGGTCAAATTTTGACCGATCGGTTAAAATTTGGCCGATCGGTTAAAATTTGGCCGATCGGACAATTTTGACCGATCGGATAAATTTGACCGATCGGTCAAATTTTGACTGATCAGTCAAAATTCAACCGGTCAAGGATCTGGTGATCGGTCAAAACACAATGTTTGGCGCCAGATCCAGTAGGATTTTGGCCGATCAGGTGGAGATTGGGAGAATTAGAGGATCGAGGTTTTGCCAATCGGGCGAATTTGATCGATCGATCGAATTCGACCGATCGGAGGCACTGATCGGGTAAATTTCACTGATCGGGTGAAATTCACCGATCGGACAAAAACAGATCAAGAGAGAAGATTGATTGATCGGGAGGAGGTTATTGATCAGCTGCAAATCGCCGATCGGGTGCAAATCGCCGATCAGGTGCAAATCTCCGATCGGGTGCAAATCGCCGATCGGGTGCAAATCTCCGATCAGGTGCAAATCTCCGATCATGAGCAGGTCACTGATCGGGTGTAAATCGCCGATCGGGTGCATTTTGCCGATCGGGTGAATTTCACCGATCGGACAAAAAACAGCCGGTCAAAGAAGGGTTGATCGGCAAAATACCCCCGTTTGGCGCCAGATCCAGTAGTATTTTTTGCCGATCAAACAGAAAACGAAGGGGAGGAAGGGGATCGAGTTTCGGGGATGGATGATCGAGGCTCGGAGGCCGGAGTTTTGAGAGGGGAGGAGCTGCTACTGCGAGAGGCCACCATCGTCTGGTGTCGAGGTCGAGAATACAGATCGGAGTCGGGGTTGAAGGAGATGGTTGCCGATCGGCAAATTTTACACTAAATCGGGCAAAACACCCCTCTATTTGACCGATCCCTCGAATCGTGACCGGTTGCCAGCGACCGATCAGTCGCGGGCAACCGATCAGCGCTCAGGGGTCGGAGTTGAGAGAGGGGCCGCTGCTGCTGTCGTTGCCGGTGAGGAGATGGAGGACTGCTGCCATACTCTTTTGAAGAGAGTAAATGCTGGCCGTTTGATAGAGGTTTGGTGTTTGCTGTTGTTTGAGAGTTGGATTTGAACGGCAACTTGGATCCCAAGTGGAACTCTCAATGGGATTGAAGGGCAAGTTGGATTCCAAGTGGGAAGTTGAGTTGGATTGAAGGGTAAGTTGGATTCCAAGTGGGAAGTTGAGTTGGATTGAAGGATAAGTTGGATTCCAAGTGGGAAGTTGAGTTGGATTGAAGGATAAGTTGGATTCCAAGTGGGAAGTTGAGTTGGATTGAAGGATAAGTTGGATTTCAAGTGGGAAGTTGAGTTGGATTGTTGGGTGGATCGGCGCACATGCATGAATGCATGCATGGAAGTTCCATGCATGATGGAAGGGAAGGCTGTGATAGCTTGATGCACAAATGATGGCATTGATTATGGCCATTGATTCACACCTTTGATGCTTGCTTCAAAGGTCAAAAGTTGACAACCCAGGTGAAGGCTATGTAAACGTTTGGTGTATATACCACGCGTGCTCCCAACCCGGCACGCTATGATCGTTTGATTTGAATTATTCTTGATCAAACACCATACAACCAAAAGGTATTTCAAATGGACTGAACACCCGGATCGGTCAAACTTGGATTTCCTCTTTCTAGTTGGAGGAATCTTCTGCACTGAAATTGGGTCCCGCTACCAATGCGAATCCCGCTCGTTGATGACATGCTACCGGGATTGTGGAATTAATAGACCAAGCTCCCGTTATTTGCGAGCATGGATAATGTTCGATAATGTAGCGCTCCTGGATGTTGTGATAAGATCCCTATCACAGTTGTTGGTGCCTGCTAACTTTAGGAAAGCAATTGAATGCCTTGCTACTGAATAGTGTTGAGGCCGAATTATCCGGTCAAGGTTCGAGTGATCGGCAAAAAACCTTGGTTTTTTGCCAGATCCAGTAAAAAATCGACCGATCGAATGATTTTAACCGATCGGACAAGTTTGTCCGATCGGTAAAAAATTATCCGGTCAAGGTTCGAGTGATCGGCAAAAAACCTCGGTTTTTTGCCAGATCTAGTAGAAAGTTGACCGATCGAATGATTTTAGCCGATCGGACAAGTTTGTCCGATCGGTAAAAAATTATCCGGTCAAGGTTCGAGTGATCGGCAAAAAACCTCGGTTTTTTGCCAGATCTAGTAGAAAATCGACCGATCGAATGATTTTAGCCGATCGGACAAGTTTGTCCGATCGGTAAAAAATTATCCGGTCAAGGTTCGCGTGATCGGCAAAAAAACCTCGGTTTTTTGCCAGATCCAGTAGAAAATCGACCGATCGAATGATTTTAGCCGATCGGACAAGTTTGTCCGATCGGTAAAAAATTATCCGGTCAAGGTTCGAGTGATCGGCAAAAAACCTCGGTTTTTTGCCAGATCTAGTAGAAAATCGACCGATCGAATGATTTTAGCCGATCGGACAAGTTTGTCCGATCGGTAAAAAATTATCCGGTCAAGGTTCGAGTGATCGGCAAAAAACCTCGGTTTTTTGCCAGATCTAGTAGAAAATCGACCGATCGAATGATTTTAGCCGATCGGACAAGTTTGTCCGATCGGTAAAAAATTATCCGGTCAAGGTTCGAGTGAGGCCACGAGCGAAGACTTCGATTTGAATGCTGAGACTCAGGTCTCGGACTTTGCTGCCTCGTGCCAAGGTTGCGAGCTTGGACTTTCGACCAAATGCCAAGATGTCGGTCTCAGACTTTGACTAAATTTGGACTTTGTTCGAATGCTGCGGTTCATGCCTCAGACTTTGCCCTTGAATGGTTGATGAGTCCGTCTGTAAGTTGTTGGAGGATTGTTTCTCCGATCTCCTTAGTTTGACAGAAATTAGGCCGAAACGTTCTCTCAACTAATTTGGAGCGTGGAGCACGTCTTTGTATGTTGATGCTGGCTATAGAAGATTGTAGATTCACCCCCTCATCGATGGTGGATTTCCAGAACGAGTCTTCCTCGAGCATGAGAGTACGTGATGCTCTCTTATGAGTGTCGAATGGTAGAAGTCTTCTGTAGTGACTTGGTAAGTTTGAGAGATGTCCTGCCTCTGGAGTGACATTGGCTGAATGCTGCTCGACGCGTGGGACCTTGATCTTCATGTCGAGATGTGTTGAGGCAAAGAGCTTTAGGCTTTGCTAGGGTGCCGAGAGCAGGTCTCGGATTTTGGACTTGCTGCACGTCGAGGCAGCGAAGGTGTCTTGGATTATGTATCTGAGTGTTGATATTCTGGTAGCTTGAAATTGAGAGTTGTGCTGTTTCACAACCCGAAACCGTTTAACATTTGCACGTAAAGGGTCGTGTCGCAACACGAGGCCCTAAACTTGTTAAACGACCTGGTAGCTTGAAATTGAGAGTTGTGCTGTTTCACAACCTGAAACCGTTTAACATTTGCACGTAAAGGGTCGTGTCGCAACACGAGGCCCTAAACTTGTTAAACGACCTGGTAGTTTGAAATTGAGAGTTGTGCTGTTTCACAACCCGAAACCGTTTAACATTTGCACGTAAAGGGTCGTGTCGCAACACGAGGCCCTAAACTTGTTAAACGACCTGGTAGCTTGAAGGTTGAGCTGGCTCAACTTGAATTTGCTTGACGGTTTGAAACTGAATATTGCGCAGTCTCATAACTCAGAATTTGAACGGACAAGTAGACGTTTGAAAGCAATCTTTATTCAACATAGAATTTACATCATAGATAGAACAATTTAAGATTTCGAGCATTCCAAGCCCGTGGCAATCGATAGAATCCTTGGCCTCCTTCTGATTTGACTTTGTATAGACCTTCCCAGTTAGGATCTAGTTTCCAGCTGCTGCGTTCTCTGACGATACAAATGGTCGCTTGAAAGTTGATCATCTCCAACCCCCCAGATTTTTCCATCTCGAGGGAGATCTTCACTAGTGATGTTCGAAGGAATGATTTTTCCTGCCTTTGAGAAACTCTTGGAGATGTCCTACACGTAGCAGATCTTCCAAATGATGCCTTAGCCGGTGGCACTGATCAGTTGAATGACCATGACTGCGATGGAAATCACAGTAGACGGTTTTGTCTGCAGTGGCCTTAGTGTCGGGCTGCAATGGATTAGGCCATCGGAGGAACTCTTCATGCTGAATTCGATCGAGGATCTGTTCGATTGGTAGATTCCATTTGGTAAAAGTAGTCTTCTTTGGAGGAGATCGGCGTCCATCGTTTCTTAATCGCTTGGGTGCGAGAGGAACTTCTGCTTCTGCATTGTAGGCTCTGGTAGCATATTTTGTGGTTTCCCTTTCGGCGGGTCGCCTCTTCGTCTCTCGTCCCTTTCGGGCAACTTGATCATCCTCAACCTCAATTTCCCGTTGGATTCGATCAAACATTGAACCTAGGGAAAGAGGAGGATTGCGAATGAAGTCGTTGTAAATGTGCATGTCGAAGCGGAGTGCATTCTGAAATGCCAACATGATAGCTTCATCATCCAGATGCCTCCCAGAGAGGGCAGCGTGCTCATTGCGAAATCTCCTTGTGAAGCTGCGAAGACTCTCATCCGAACCCATCCTTAGCCGATAGAGGGAATCGAGCTTCTTCTCCGGCTTCAAATTAAGTTGATAATGTTGCACAAAGAGATTGGCTAAGACGCTGAACTGAGTAATGGATCCAGCTCGAAGGTTGTGGTACCAATCGAGGGATGGCTCATCGAAGCTCCCGGCGAAGGTGCGGCAGAGCACGTTGTTCTCTTCTTCATGCGGTGTCAGGGATTGTTTGAAAGAGAGTATATGGAGAGTTGGATCTCCTTTGCCGCAATTGAATTTGGGGAGAGTGGGTGTTCTCCATACCCTTGGAAATGCTGACTCGAATAAGCTTCGATGGAGGGGTCCGACGGAGGAGTATCCATCCCTACGACCCTGCCCTCGACTTAGATGGAGATCGAGGGGTAAGATCGAGAGGTCCTGTTCGGCAGGTTGGAGTCGATGACGAAGGTCTGATCCGAGCCCACGTTGAAGCGGAATGGATGGTGAGACTCTATTCTTCGAGGGCGCACCTTTCATCTGACATCTTCTCGAGTCATCTTGCTTTGAAGGGACTCTTTTGTTGAAGTTGCGATCAGGAGTGGATTGAGAGGATTCGTCGTCAAGGCGGTCCCAAACACTCTGCTTCCACAAGGCAGCAGAGAGAGTTGGATCGCGTCGAACCCTTTCAAGGGTAGTAGTGCCCATTGACCTCTGTTGCTCAGAGTGGATTGAATGTTGCGGAAGATCGACCCTCTCATTTGTAGAGGGGATAGGAAGAGCGATCCCAGCCTCAGAAGCTGCCCTCTTGAGAGCATCCCTCTCAGCGGTGAGGGTGGCGTTTTGCTTTGCAAATTGAAGCAGTTGAAAGTCGACCGCTGAAATTTGATATGTCGAAGGAGGGTCTTTAGCAGGAGTGGGGGTTGTTTGACCGATTGATTGTCGCGCAGGGTGGATGATCGGTCGATCGACAGATCTTCCACTCCCTGAATGAACCCCCATCTCTGGGACAGCAAGGGGCTGTCCGAAATTGAGCCTTTGACTCATTGATCGAGTCTCAGGACGAGCTTGTTGTTGAGTATTACTTCCTTCTGGTTGGCCCTGGTGTTTGGTTCTCGCCATTCAGAGTGCGAAGGGTACAACGAGATTGCCGACGTCCGATCAGTTGTCTGATCAACCGAGGGGGCGAGGAAGTTTGGCTATTGATCTGGTAGTCGAAGTAGAGAGAGAGAGAACACAGCTTCTCGCTCGGATCCCACAGACGGCGCCAAACTGTGGGGGAAAATCTTCGTGCCGACCCGAAGACTCTCGCAGCACCAGTCAATTGGAGTCGAAGTTGACGTCGAAGATCGTTGGTCGATCTATTGATTGAAGTTGTTGCTTTTGATATGTAAACAGAGAAATGCAATCAGAGAGATTGTGACACAAGATGTGATCTCGGAGTTCAGCCGAAGCCTACGTCTCCGTGCTATAGGGAGCAACCCGAATTCACTAACACTTATATCGAAGTGATCTCGACAGGCCGAGTATCACTGAAAACCCTCTGATCTCTTTTAAGGAGAAAAGAAGATCAAGGAGAGATGGTAGATCAGAAGTTGAAAATCCCAGAGCTCTGGTTCTGAAAGTCAGATCTCAGAGTGGAAATCAGAATTTTCGGATCTTAGATTTCGATCCTTTTACATTCGAAGGCACTGCTATTTATAGGATTCCCTGTTGGGGAATTCCGAGGTAAATGGCGGTTTCTGCTGCCGTATCTGGGGATCCTCCAGGCAGGACTGGTGGGTCCTGTGGTAGTCCTCGTGGGCCCACCAGGCAGGGCCGGTGGGTCCCGCTGTAGTCTCCGGGGGCCCACCAGGCAGGGCCGGTGGGTCCCGCTGTGGTACTCGGGGGCCCACCAGGCAGGGCCGGTGGGTCCCGCTGTTGTCTTCGGGGGCCCACCAGGCAGGGCCGGTGGGTCCCGCTGTGGTACTCGGGGGCCCACCATGCAGGGCCGGTGGGTCCCGCTGTTGTCTTCGGGGGCCCACCAGGCAGGGCCGGTGGGTCCCGCTGTGGTACTCGGGGGCCCACCAGGCAGGGCCGGTGGGTCCCGCTGTTGTCTTCGGGGGCCCACCAGGCAGGGCCGGTGGGTCCCGCTGTGGTACTCGGGGGCCCACCAGGCAGGGCCGGTGGGTCCCGCTGCTTGCAGATTTCTTACCAAAATTTGCACCCACACGATCCATTCTAACTCATTCATACGATTCATTCTAATTCATTCGCACGAATGTATCATACGAATGAATTAGAATGGATCATACGAATGAATTAAAATGGATCGTACGAATGAATTAGAATGGATCGTACAAATGAATTAGAAAGGTTACATTTGTGAGAATGAATTAGAATGGATCGTACGAATGAATTAGAATGGATCGTACGAATGGATTAGAATGGATCGTACGAATGAATTAGAATGGATACATTCGAGCGAATGAATTAGAATGGATCGTAGGAATGAATTAGAATGGATCGTACGAATGAATTAGAATGGAAACATTCGTGCGAATGAATTAGAATGGATCGTACGAATGGATTAGAATGGATCGTACGAATGGATTAGAACGCATTGTATGAATGAATTAGAATAGATACATTTGTGCGAATGAATTAGATTGCATCGTACGAATGAATTTGAATGGATCGTACGAATGAATTAGAATGGATCGTACGAATGAATTAGAATGGATCGTATGAATGGATTAGAACGCATTGTACGAATGAATTAGAATAGATACATTTGTGCGAATGAATTAGATTGCATCGTACGAATGAATTTGAATGGATTGTACGAATGAATTAGAATGGATCGTACGAATGAATTTGAATGGATCGTACGAATGGATTAGAATGGATTCGTACAATGCATTCTAATTCATTCGTACGATTCATTCTAATTCATTCGTATGAGCTATTCTAATTCATTCGTACGATCCATTCTAACGAATTAGTACGATTCATTCTAATTCATTCGTACGATCCATTCTAATTCATTCGCACGAATGTATCCATTCTAATGCATTCGTACGATCCATTCTAATTCATTCGTATGATCCATTCTAATTCATTCGTACGATCCATTCTAATTCATTTGCTCGAATGTATCCATTCTAATTCATTCGTACGATCCATTCTTATTCATTCATACGATCCATTCTAATTCATTCGCACGATCCATTCTAATTCATTCGCACAATCTGTTCTAATTCATTCGCACAATCCATTCTAATTCATTCGCACGAATGTATCCATTCTAATTCATTCATACGATCCATTCTAATTCATTCGTACGATCCATTCTAATTCATTCGCATGATCCATTCGTACGATCCATTCTAATCCATTCGTACGATCCATTCTAATTCGTTCGTACGATCCATTCTAATTCGTTCGTACGATCCATTCTAATTCATTCGTACTATCCATTCTAATTCATTCGCACGATCCATTCTAATTCATTCGCACGATCCATTCTAATTCATTCGTATGATCCATTCTAATTCATTCCTACGATCTATTCTAATTCATTCGCTCGAATGTATCCATTCTAATTCATTCGTATGATCCATTCTAATTTATTCGTACGATCCATTCTAATTCATTCGTACAAATATATCCAATTTAATTCATTCGTACGATCCATTCTAATTCATTCGTACGATCCATTCTAATTCATTCGCACGAATGTATCCATTCTAATGCATTCGTACGATTCATTCTAATTCATTCGCACGATCCATTCTAATTCATTCGTACAATCCATTCTTATTCATTCATACGATCCATTCTAATTCATTTGTACGAATGAATTAGAATTGATCGTACGAATGGATTAGAATGGATCGTGCGAATGAATTAGAATGGATCGTACGAACGAATTAGAATGGATCGTATGAACGAATTAGAATGGATCATTTGAATGAATTAGAATGGATACATTCGAGCGAATGAATTAGAATGGATCGTACGAATGAATTAGAATGGATCATAGGAATGAATTAGAAAGGATCGTACGAATGGATTAGAACGCATTGTACGAATGAATTAGAATGGATCGTACAAATGAATTAGAATGGATACATTCGTGCGAATGAATTAGAATGGATCGTACGAATGAATTAGAATGGATCGTGCGAATGAATTAGAATGGGTAGTGCGAATGAATTAGAATGGATCGTACAAATGAATTAGAATGGATCCACCGAATGAGTTAGAATGGATCATACGAATGAATTAGAATGGATCGTACGAACGAATTAGAATGAATCGTACGATCCATTCTAATTCATTCGTCCGATCCATTCTAATTCATTCGCATGATCCATTCTAATTCATTCGTACGATCCATTCTAATTTATTCGTCCGATCCATTTTAATCCATTCGTACGATCCATTATAATTCATTCGCACGAATGTATCTATTCTAATTCATTCGTACGGTCCATTCAAATTCGTTCGTACGAATGAATTAGAATGGATCATAGGAATGAATTAGAATGGATCATGCATATGAATTAGAATGGATACATTCATGCGAATGAATTAGAATGGATCATAGGAATGAATTAGAATGGATCGTACGAATGAATTTGAATGGTTACATTCGTGCGAATGAATTAGAATGGATCGTACGAATGGATTAGAATGGATCGTACGAATGAATTAGAATGGATCGTACAAATGAATTAGAAAGGTTACATTTGTGAGAATGAATTAGAATGGATCGTACGAATGGATTAGAATGGATCGTACGAATGAATTAGAATGGATTGTGCGAATGAATTAGAATGGATCGTATGAATGAATTAGAATGGTTACATTCGTGCGAATGAATTAGAATGAATCGTACGAATGGTTTAGAATGGATCGTACGAATGAACTAGAATGGATCGTACGAATGAATTAGAATGGATCGTACGAATGAATTAGAATGGATAATATGAATGAATTTGAATGGTTACATTCGTGCGAATGAATTAAAATGGATCGTACGAATGTATTAGAATGGATCGTACGAATGGATTAGAATGGATCGTACGAATGAATTAGAATGGATCGTACAAATGAATTAGAAAGGTTACATTCGTGAGAATGAATAAGAATGGATCGTACGAATGAATTAAAATACGAATGAATTTGAATGGATCGTGCGAATGAATTAGAATGAATCGTACGAATGGATTAGAATGGATCGTACGAATGGATTAGAACGAATTGTACGAATAAATTAGAATAGATACATTTGTGCGAATGAATTAGATTGCATTGTACGAATGAATTTGAATGGATTGTACGAATGAATTAGAATGGATCGTACGAATGAATTAGAATGGATCGTACGAATGAATTAGAATGGATCGTACGAATGGATTAGAACGCATTGTACGAATGAATTATAATAGATACATTTGTGCGAATAAATTAGATTGCATCGTACGAATGAATTTGAATGGATTGTACGAATGAATTAGAATGGATCGTACGAATGAATTTGAATGGATCGTACGAATGGATTAGAATGGATTCGTACAATGCATTTTAATTCATTCATACGATTCATTCTAATTCATTCGTATGAGCTATTCTAGTTCATTTGTACGATCCATTCTAATGAATTAGTACGATTCATTCTAATTCATTCGTACGATCCATTCTAATTCATTCGTACGGTCCATTCTAATTCATTTGCACGAATGTATCCATTCTAATGCATTCGTACGATCCATTCTAATTCATTCGTATGATCCATTCTAATTCATTCGTATGATCCATTCTAATTCATTCGCTCGAAAGTATCCATTCTAATTCATTCGTACGATCCATTCTTATTCATTCATACGATCCATTCTAATTCATTCGCACGATCCATTCTAATTCATCCGCACAATCCGTTCTAATTCATTCGCACAATCCATTCTAATTCATTCGCACGAATGCATCCATTCTAATTCATTCGTACGATCCATTCTAATTCATTCGTACGATCCATTCTAATTCATTCGCATGATCCATTCGTACGATCCATTCTAATCCATTCGTACGATCCATTCTAATTCATTCATACGATACATTTTAATTCGTTCGTACGATCCATTCTAATTCATTCGTATGATCCATTCTAACTCATTCGGTGGATCCATTCTAATTCATTCGTACGATCCATTCTAATTCATTCGCACGATCCATTCTAATTCATTCGCACGATCCATTCTAATTCATTCGTATGATCCATCCTAATTCATTCCTACGATCTATTCTAATTCATTCGCTCGAATGTATCCATTCTAATTCATTCGTATGATCCATTCTAATTCATTCGTACAATCCATTCTAATTCATTCGTACAAATGTATCCATTTTAAATCATTCGTACGATCCATTCTAATTCATTCGTACGATCCATTCTAATTCATTCGCACGAATGTATCCATTTTAATGCATTCGTACGATTCATTCTAATTCATTCGCACGATCCATTCTAATTCATTCGTATGATCCATTCTTATTCATTCATACGATCCATTCTAATTCATTTGTACGAATGAATTAGAATGGATCATACGAATGGATTAGAATGGATGGTGCGAATGAATTAGAATGGATCGTACGAACGAATTAGAATGGATCATATGAACGAATTAGAATGGATACATTCGAGCGAATGAATTAGAATGGATCGTACGAATGAATTAGAATGGATCGTGCGAATGAATTAGAATGGATAGTGCGAATGAATTAGAATGGATCGTACGAATGAATTAGAATGCATCCACCGAATGAGTTAGAATGGATCATACGAATGAATTAGAATGGATCGTACGAACAAATTAGAATGAATCGTACGATCCATTCTAATTCATTCGTCCGATCCATTCTAATTCATTCGCATGATCCATTCTAATTCATTCGTACGATCCATTCTAATTCATTCGTACGATCCATTCTAATCCATTCGTATGATCCATTCTAATTCATTCGCACGAATGTATCTATTCTAATTCTTTCGTACGATCCATTCAAATTCGTTCGTATGAATGAATTAGAATGGATCATAGGAATGAATTAGAATGGATCGTGCAAATGAATTAGAATGGATATATTCGTGCGAATGAATTAGAATTGATCGTACGAATGAATTAGAATGGTTACATTCGTGCGAATGAATTAGAATGGATCGTACGAATGGATTAGAATGGATCGTACGAATGAATTAGAATGGATCGTACAAATGAATTAGAAAGGTTACATTGGTGAGAATGAATTAGAATGGATCGTACGAATGAATTAGAATGGATCGTACGAATGGATTAGAATGGATCGTCCGAATGAATTAGGATGGATTGTGCGAATGAATTAGAATGGATCGTATGAATGAATTAGAATGGTTACATTCGTGCGAATGAATTAGAATGGATCGTATGAATGGTTTAGAATGGATCGTACGAATGAATTAGAATGGATCGTACAAATGAATTAGACTGGATCATATGAATGAATTAGAATGGTTACATTCGTGCGAATGAATTAGAATGGATCGTACGAATGGATTAGAATGGATCGTACGAATGAATTAGAATGGATCGTACAAATGAATTAGAAAGGTTACATTCGTGAGAATGAATTAGAATGGATTAGAATGGATCGTACGAATGAATTAGAACGGATCGTGCGAATGAATTAGAATGGATCGTACGATTGGATTAGAATGGATCGTACGAATAAATTAGAATGGATTGTACGAATAAATTAGAAAGGTTACATTCGTAAGAATGAATTATAATGGATCGTACGAATGAATTAGAATGGATCATGCGAATGAATTTGAATGGATCGTACGAATGAATTAGAATGGATCGAACGAATGAATTAGAATGGATACATTCGAGCGAATGAATTAGAATAAATCGTAGGAATGAATTAGAATACATCATGTGAATGAATAAGAATGGATCGTATGAATGAATTAGAATGGATCGTAGGAATGGATTAGAATGGATCGTACAAATAGATTATGCGAATGAATTAGAATGGATCGTACAAATGGATTAGAATGGATCGTACAAATGGATTCTGCGAATGAATTAGATCGTGCGAATGAATTAGAATTGATCGTACGAATGGATTAGAATGGATCGTACGAATGTATTAGAATGGATCGTACGAATGGATTAGAATGGATCGTACAAATGAATTAGAAAGGTTACATTTGTGAGAATGAATTAGAATGGATCGTACGAATGAATTAGAATGGGTCGTACGAATGGATTAGAATGGATCGATCCATTCTAATTCATTCGCACGATCCATTCTAATTCAAATTCATTCGTATGAATGAATAGAATGGATCGTACGAATGATTCGTACGAATGAATTAAAATGGATCATGCGAATGAATTAGAATGGATCGTACGAATGAATTAGAACGGATCGTGCGAATGAATTAGAATGGATCGTGCGAATGAATTAGAATAGATCGTATGCATGAATTAGAATAGATCGTACGAATGAATTAGAATGGATCGTACGAATGAATAAGAATAGATCGTACGAATGAATTAGAATGGTTACATTCGTGCGAATGAATTAGAATGGATCGTACGAATGGATTAGAATGGATCGTACGAATGGATTAGAATGGATCATACGAATGAATAAGAATAGATCGTACGAATGTATTAGAATGGATACATTCGAGCAAATGAATTAGAATGGATCGTACGAATGAATTAGAATGGATCATAGGAATGAATTAGAATGGATCGTACGAATGGATTAGAACGCATTGTACGAATGAATTAGAATGGATCGTACAAATGAATTAGAATGAATCGTACGAACGAATTAGAATGGTTACATTCGTGCGAATGAATTAGAATGGATCATACGAATGAATTAGAATGGATCGTACGAATGAATTAGAATGGATACATTCGTGCGAATGAATTAGAATGGATCGTACGAATGAATTAGACTGGATCGTACGAATAAATTAGAATGGATACATTCATACGAATGAATTAGAATGGATCGTACGAATGGATTAGAATGGATCGTACGAATGGATTAGAATGGGTCATACGAATTAATTAGAATGGATCATACAAATGATTTAGAAAGGTTACATTCGTGAGAATGAATTAGAATGGATCGTACGAATGAATTAGAATGGATCATGCGAATGAATTTGAATGGATTGTACGAATGAATTAGAATGGATCATAGGAATGAATTAGAATGGATACATTCGAGCGAATGAATTAGAATAGATCGTAGGAATGAATTAAAATGGATCATACAACTGAATTAGAATGGATCGTGCGAATGAATTAGAATGGATTGTACGAATGAATTAGAATGGATACATTCGTGCGAATGAATTAGAATGGATCGGACGAAAGAATTAGAATGGATCGTAGGAATGAATTAGAATGGATCGTACGAATGAATTAGAATGGTTACATTCGTGCGAATGAATTAGAATGGATCGTACGAATGGATTAGAATGGATTGTACGAATGGATTAGAATGGATCGTACGAATGAATTAGAATGGATCGTACAAATGAATTAGAAAGGTTACATTTGTGAGAATGAATTAGAATGGATCGTACGAATGAATTAGAATGGATCGTACGAATGGATTAGAATGGATCGTACGAATGAATTAGAATGGATCATACAAATGAATTAGAAAGGTTACATTCGTGAGAATGAATTAGAATGGATCGTACGAATGAATTATAAATGGATCGTACGAATGAATTAGAATGGATCGTGCGAATAAATTAGAATCGATCGTACGAATGAATTAGAATGGATCGTACGAATGAATTAGATCGTACGAATAAATTAGAATGGATCGTACGAATGAATTAAAATGGATACATTCATACGACTGAAGTAGAATGGATCGTGCGAATTAATTAGAATGGATCGTACGAATGAATTTGAATGGATACATTTGTGCGAATGAATCTGAATGGATTGTATGAATGAATTACAATGGATCGTACGAATAAATTAGAATGGATCGTACGAATGAATTAGAATAGCTCATACGAATGAATTAGAATGAATCGTACGAATTAATTAGAATGGTTACATTCGTGCGAATGAATTAGAATAGATCGTACGAATGAATTAGAATGGATCGTACGAATAAATTAGAATGGATCGTACGAATGAATTAGAATGGATCATATAAATGAATTAGAAAGGTTACATTCGTGAGAATGAATTAGAATGGATCGTACGAATAAATTAGAATGGATCATGCGAATGGATTTGAATGGATCGTACGAATGAATTAGAATGGATCGAACGAATGAATTAGAATGGATACATTCGAGCGAATGAATTAGAATAGATCGTAAGAATGAATTAGATTGTATCATACAAATGAATTAGAATGGATCGTGCGAATGAATTAGAATAGATTGTACGAATGAATTAGAATGGATACATTCGTGTGAATGAATTAGAATGGATCGGACGAATGAATTAGAATGGATCGTACGAATGAATTAGAATGGATCGTGCGAATGAATTAGAATGAATCGTACGAATTCATTAGAATGGATACATTCATGCGAATGAATTAGAATGAATCGTACGAATGAATTAGAATGGATCGTGCGAATGAATTAGAATCGATCGTACGAATGAATTGGAATGGATCGTGCGAATGAATTAGAAAGGATCGTACAAATGAATTAGAATGGATACATACAGATGAATTAGAATGGTTACATTCGTGAGAATGAATTAGAATGGATCGTGCGAATGAATTAGAATGGATCGTACGAATGAATTAGAATAGATACATTCGAGCGAATGAATTAGAATGGATCGTACGAATGAATTAGAATGGATCATAGGAATGAATTAGAATGGATCGTGCAAATGAATTAGAATGGATACATTCGTGCGAATGAATTAGAATGGATCGTAGGAATGAATTAGAATGGATCGTACGAATGAATTAGAATGGTTACATTCGTGCGAATGAATTAGAATGGATCGTATGAACGAATTAGAATGGATCGTATGAATTAGAATGGATACATTTGTCCGAATGTATTAGAATGGATCGTACGAATGAATTAGAATGGATCGTACGAATGGATTAGAATGGATCGTACGAATGGATTAGAATGGATCGTGCAAATGAATTAGAATGGATTGCACGAATGTATCCATTCTAATCCAATCGTACGAATGGATTAGAATGGATCGTACGAATGAATTAAAATGGATACATTTGTGCGAATGAATTAGAATGGATCATACGATTGAATTAGAATGGATCGTACGAATGAATTAGAATGGATCATGTGAATGAATCTGAACGGATCGTACGAATGAATTAGAATGGATCGAACGAATGAATTAGAATTGATACATTCGAGCGAATGAATTAGAATAGATCGTAGGAATGAATTAGAATGGATCATACGAATGAATTAGAATGGATCGTGCGAATGAATTAGAATGAATCGTACGAATGCATTAGAATGGATACATTCGTGCGAATTAATTAGAATGGATCATACGAATGAATTAGAATGGATCGTGCGAATGAATTAGAATAGATCGTAGGAATGAATTAGAATTGATCATACGAATGAATTAGAATGGATCGTGCGAATGAATTAGAATGGATCGTACGAATGAATTAGAATGGATCATACGAACGAATTAGAATGGATCGTACGAACGAATTCGAATGGATCGTACGAATGAATTAGAATGGATACATTTGAGCGAATGAATTAGAATGGATCGTACGATTCATTCTAATTCATTCGTACGATTCATTCTAATGCATTCGTACGATTTATTCTAATTCATTCACACGATCCATTCTAATTCTTTCGTATGATCCATTCTAATTTATTTGGATCGTATGAATGAATTAGAATGGATACATTCGAGCGAAGGAACTAGAATGGATCGTACGAATGAATTAGAATAGATCGTGCGAATGAATTAGAATGGATCGTACGAACGAATTAGAATGGATCGTACGAACGAATTAGAATGGATCGTATGAACGAATTAGAATGGATTGTACGAATGAATTAGAATGGATACATTCGAGTGAATGAATTAGAATGGATCGTACGAATGAATTAGAATGGATCATAGGATTGAATTAGAATGGATCGTGCAAATGAATTAGAATGGATACATTCGTGCGAATGAATTAGAATGGATCGTAGGAATGAATTAGAATGGATCGTACGAATGAATTAGAATGGTTACATTCGTGCGAATGAATTAGAATGGATCGTACGTAGGAATGAATTAGAATGGATCGTACGAATGAACTAGAATGGATCGTACGAATGGATTAGAATGGATCGTACTAATGAATTAGAATGGATCGTACGAATTAGAATGGATCGTACGAATGAATTAAAATGGATACATTCATACGACTGAATTCGAATGGATCGTGCAAATTAATTAGAATAGATCATACAAATGAATTTGAATGGATACATTTGTGCGAATGAATCTGAATGGATTGTATGAATGAATTACAATGGATCATACGAATGGATTAGAATGGATCGTATGAATGAATTAGAATGGATCATGTGGGGGAAATTCTTCGTGCCGACCCGAAGACTTCGCAGCACCAGTCAATTGAAAGTTCGAGTCGAAGATCGTTGTCCGATCTATTGATTGGAGTTGAAGTTCTCAATACACTAGCAGAGAGAGATGCAATCAGAGAGAGTTGACACGAGATGTGATCTCGGAGTTCAGCCGAAGCCTACGTCTCCGTGCTATAGGGAGCAACCCGAATTCAATAACACTTTGTTCGAAGTAACCTCGACAGGTCGAGTGTCACTGAAATCTCTCTGATCTCTTCGAAGGAAAGAAGAAGATCAAAGAGAGGAGGAAGAGGGAGAGTTGAGAAAATCCAGAGCTCTGGGTTTTGAAAATCAGATCTCAGAACTGGAAATCATAATATTTTTTTTACATTCGAAGGGTCTGCTATTTATAGGATTTTCTGGTGGCGAATGGCGGTTTCTGCTGTCGCATCTGGGGATCCTCCAAGTAAAGCTGGTGGGCCCCACTGTCGTCTTCTGGGGGATTCCATAGGTTTTTGGGCCCACCAGGCCGGGCCGGTGGGTCCCGCGGTAGTCTTCGTGGGCCCACCAGGCAGGGCCGATGGGTCCTGCTCTTGTCTTCGTGGACCCACCAAGCAGGGCCGGTGGGTCCCACTGTTGTCTTCGTGGGCCCACCAGGCAGGGCCGGTGGGTCCCGCTCTTTGCAGATTTCTAGCCAAAATTTGCACCCACAGATCATAGAAATGAATTAGAAAGGTTACATTCGTGAGAATGAATTAGAATGGATCGTACGAATGGATTAGAATGGATCATGCGAATGAATTTGAATGGATCGTACGAATGAATTAGAATGGATCGTGCGAATGAATTAGAATGGATCGTACGAATGAATTAGAATGGATACATTTGTGCGAATGAGTTAGAATGGATCATACGAATGAATTAGAATTGATCGTACGAATGGATTAGAATGGATCGTACGAATGGATTAGAATGGATCGTACGAATAGATTAGAATGGATCGTACGATCCAATCTAATTCATTCGCACGATCCATTCTAATTCATTCGTACGATCTATTCTAATTCATTCGCACGAATGTAACTATTCTAATTCATTCGTACGATCCATTCTAATTCATTCCTACGATCTTGTACGATCCATTCTAATTCATTCGTACGATCCATTCTAATTCATTCCTATGATCCATTCTAATCCATTCGTACGATCCATTCTAATTCATTCGCACGAATGTATCCATTTTAATTCATTTGTACGATCCATTCTAATTCATTCTTACGAAACATTCTAATTCATTCGTACGATCCATTCTAATTCATTCGCACAAATGTATCCATTCTAATTCATTTGTACGATCCATTCTAATTCATTCGCACGATCCATTCTAATTCATTCGTACGATCCATTCTAATTCATTCGCACGATCCATTCTAATTTATTCGTACGATTCATTCTAATTCATTCGCACGAATGTATCCATTCTAATGCATTCGTACGATCCATTCTAATTCATTCGTACGAACCATTGTAATCCATTCGTACGATCCATTCTAATCCATTCGTACGATCCATTCTAATTCATTCGTATGATCCATTCTAATTCATTCTCACAAATGTAACCTTTCTAATTCATTTGTACGATCCATTCTAATTCATTCGTACGATCCTTTCTAATCCATTCGTACGATCCATTCTAATTCATTCGCACGATCCATTCTAATTCATTCGTACGATCCATTCTAATTCATTCGCACGATCCATTCTAATTTATTCGTACGATTCATTCTAATTCATTCGCACGAATGTATCCATTCTAATGCATTCGTACGATCCATTCTAATTCATTCGTACGAACCATTGTAATCCATTCGTACGATCCATTCTAATTCATTTGTACGATCCATTCTAATTCATTCGTACGATCCTTTCTAATTCCTATATCCATTCTAATTCATTCGTACTATCCATTCTAATTCATTCGTACGATCCATTCTAATCCATTCGTACGATCCATTCTAATCCATTCGTACGATCCATTCTAATTCATTCGTATGATCCATTCTAATTCATTCTCACAAATGTAACCTTTCTATTTCATTTGTACGATCCATTCTAATTCATTCGTACGATCCATTCTAATCCATTCGCACATATGTATTGTGCGAATGAATTAGAATGGATCGTACGAATGAATTAGAATGGATCGTACGAATGAATTAGAATGGATCGTACGAATGAATTAGAATGGATCGTACGAATGAATTAGAATGGATCGTACGAATGGATTAGAAAGGATCGTACGAATGAATTAGAATGGATCGTACAAATGAATTAGAAAGGTTACATTTGTGAGAATGAATTAGAATGGATCATACGAATGAATTAGAATGGATCGTACGAATGGATTAGAATGGATCGTACGAATGGATTAGAATGGATCGTACGAATGAATTAGAATGGATAGTACGAATGAATTAGAATGGATATAGGAATTAGAAAGGATCGTACGAATGAATTAGAATGGATCGTACAAATGAATTAGAAAGGTTACATTTGTGAGAATGAATTAGAATGGATCATACGAATGAATTAGAATGGATCGTACGAATGGATTAGAATGGATCGTACGAATGAATTAGAATGGATAGTACGAATGAATTAGAATGGATCATGCAAATGAATTAGAATGGATACATTCGTGTGAATGAATTAGAATGGATCATAGGAATGAATTAGAATGGATCGTACGAACGAATTAGAATGGTTACATTCGTGCGAATGAATTAGAATGGATACATTCGTGCGAATGAATTAAAATGGATCGGACGAATGAATTAGAATGGATCGTACGATTCATTCTAATTCGTTCGTACGATCCATTCTAATTCATTCGTATGATCCATTCTAACTCATTCGGTTGATCCATTCTAATTCATTCGTACGATCCATTCTAATTCATTCGCACTATCCATTCTAATTCATTCGCACGATCCATTCTAATTCATTCGTACGATCCATTCTAATTCAATCGCATGAATGTATCCATTCTAATTCATTTGTACAATCCATTCTAATTCATTCGTACAATGTGTTCTAATCCATTCGTACGATCCATTCTAATTCATTCCTATGATCCATTCTAATTCATTCGTACGATCCATTCTAATTCATTCGCTCGAATGTATCCATTCTAATTCATTCGTACGATCCATTCTAATTCGTTCATACGATCCATTCTAATTCGTTCGTACGATCCATTCTAATTCATTCGCACGATCCATTCTAATCCATTCGTATGATCCATTCTAATTCATTCTAATCCATTAATACGATCCATTCTAATCCATTCGTACGATCCATTCTAATTCATTCGTATGATCCATTCTAATTCATTCGTACGATCCATTCTAATTCATTCTCACGAATGTAACCTTTCTAATTCATTTGTATGATCCATTCTAATCCATTCGTACGATCCATTCTAATCCATTCGTACGATCCATTCTAATCCATTCGTACGATCCATTCTAATTCATTCGCTCGAATGTATCCATTCTAATTCATTCGTACGATCCATTCTAATTCGTTCATACGATCCATTCTAATTCGTTCATACGATCCATTCTAATCCATTCGTACGATCCATTCTAATTCATTCGTACGATCCATACGATCCATTCTAATTCATTCGCTCGATTGTATCCATTCTAATTCATTCGTATGATCCATTCTATTTCGTTCATACGATCTATTCTAATTCGTTCGTACGATCCATTCTAATTCATTCGTACTATCCATTCTAATTCATTCGTACGATCCATTCTAATTCATTTGTACGAATGAATTAGAATGGATCGTACGAATGGATTAAAATGGATCGTACGAATGAATTAGAATGGATTGTGCAAATGAATTAGAATGGATACATTCGTGCGAATGAATTAGAATGGATCATACGAATGGATTAGAATGGATCGTACGAATTGATTAGAATGGATCGTACGAATGGATCAGAATGGATCGTACGAATGAATTAGAATGGATCATACAAATGAATTAGAAAGGTTACATTCGTGAGAATGAATTAGAATGGATCGTACGAATGAATTAGAATGGATCATGCGAATGAATTTGAATGGATCGTACGAATGAATTAGAATGGATCGAACAAAGGAATTAGAATGGATACATTCGTGTGAATGAATTAGAATGGATCGTACGAATGAATTAGAATGGATCGTACAAATGAATTAAAAAGGTTACATTTGTGCGAATGAATTAGAATGAGTTAGAATGGATCATGCGAATGAATTAGAATGGATCGTACGAATGAATTAGAATGGATCATGCGAATGAATTAGAATTGATCATACGAATGAATTAGAATGGATCGTACGAATGAATTAGAATGGATCGTGCGAATGAATTAGAATAGATCGTACGAACGAATTAGAATGGATCGTATGAACGAATTAGAATGGATCGTACGAATGTATTAGAATGGATACATTCGAGCGAATAAATTAGAATGGATCATATGGATCATACGAATGAATTAGAATGGATCGTACGAATGGATTAGAATGGATCGTACGAACTAATTAGAATGGATCGTATGAACGAATTATAATGGATCGTACGAATTAATTAGAATGGATACATTCGAGCGAATGGATTAGAATTGTGGGGGCAAATTTTAGCAGAAGATTAACGACTACCGCGGGACCCACCGGCCCTGCCTGGTGGGCCCACGAGGACTACCGCGGGACCCACCAGCCCTGCCTGGTAGGCCCGCGAGGACTACCGCGGGACCCACCGGCCCTGCCTGGTGGGCCCACGAGGACTACCGCGGGACCCACCGGCCCTGCCTGGTGGGCCCACGAGGACCACCACGGGACCCACCGGCCCTGCCTGGTGTGCCCATGAGGACTACCGCGGGACCCTCCGGCCCTGCCTGGTGGGCCCGCGAGGACTACCGCCGGACCCACCGGCCCTGCCAGGTGGGCCCACGAGGACTACCGCGGGACCCACCGGCCCTACCTGGTGGGCTCATGAGGACAATCGCGGGACCCACCAGCCCTGCCTGGTGGGACCAAGAACCTATGGAATCCTCTAGACAACGGCAGCGGGGCCCACCAGCTTTACCTGGAGGATCCCCAGATGCAGCAGCAGAAACCGCCATTTACCACCAGAAAGTTCTATAAATAGCAGAGCCTTCGAATGTAAAAGGATCGAATCGAAGATCAAAAATCCATTTTCCACTCTGAGATCTGATTTTCAGAACGAGAGCTCTAGAATCTCTATCTTCTCACCCTTCACCCCTACTTGATCATCTTCTTGTCTGTGAAGAGATCAAAAAGGCTTCAGTAGCACTCGGCCTGTCGAGGTTACTTTGAGAAAAGTGTTAGTGAATTCGGGTTGCACCCTATAGCACGGAGACGTAGGCTTCGGCTGAACTCCGAGATCACTTCTCGTGTCAAACTCTCTCTGATTGTATCTCTCTGTTTACATATCAAAAGCTTCAACTTCGATCAACAGATCGACCAACGATCTTCAACATCAACTTCAACTCCAATTGACTAGTGAGGCGAGGTCTTCGGGTCGGCACGAAGATTTTCCCCCACAGTTTGGCACCGTCTGTGGGATACGAGCAAAAAGTCGAGCTCTCTTCACTACTACTTGATCGGTTGAGCATACAATCGATCTTGATAGTCAAACTTCCTCGCCCTCTCGGTTGATCAGACAGCTGAGCAGACGTTGGCACTCTCGTTGCACCCTTCGCTCTCTGAATGGCGAGAACGAAACACCAGGGTCAACCAGAAGGAAGTAACACTCAACAACAAGCTTGTCCTGAGACTCGTTCAATGAGTCAAAGGCTCAACTTTGGGCAGCCCCTTGCTGCCCCCGAGATGGGGGTTCGTTCAGGGAGTGGGAGATCTGTCGATCGACCTATCGCCCATCCTGCACGACAATCGGTTGGGCAAACTGCCCCCACTCCTGCTGAAGACCCTCCATCGACCTACCAAATCTCTGCGGTCGACTTCCAACTGCTCCAATTGGCGAAGCAAAATGCCACCCTGTAACATCCGCCCCAAACACACAAGATTTTGTCCGCTTTGCCCGTGCCCGCACGAGAACTTCCCAGGAGGTCACCCATCCTGGTACTACTCTCGCCCGAGCACGCTTAACTACGGAGTTCTTACGAATTCCGTAGCGGCGCACGGTTTTAAAACGCGTCTTCTATATTTGGGAGGGGAAATTATATAAGCAGCTCAGGATCTCCTTCTCTCCAGGCGATGTGGGGCTAACTCATGGCCTTGTACACCTCACCTCACCTCACCTCACCTCATCCATCTTGGCATTCCCGCCTCAGGAGTCTTGGCTCTTGGCTCTTGGCCTATTGGATCTTGGTCGTCACAATCCACCCCCCTTAGGGCTACACGTCCTCGTGTAGGGTTAGACCCCCCCATAGCGAGGAGAACCAGCTCTGATACCATTTTGTAACATCCGCCCCAAACACACAAGATTTTGTCCGCTTTGCCCGTGCCCGCACGAGAACTTCCCAGGGGGTCACCCATCCTAGTACTATTCTCGCCCGAGCACGCTTAACCATGGAGTTCTTACGAATTCCGTAGCGGCGCACGGTTTTAAAACGCGTCTTCTATATTTGGGAGGGGAAATTATATAAGCAGCTCAGGATCTCCTTCTCTCCAGGCGATGTGGGGCTAACTCATGGCCTTGTACACCTCACCTCACCTCACCTCACCTCATCCATCTTGGCATTCCCGCCTCAGGAGTCTTGGCTCTTGGCTCTTGGCCTA
The DNA here is from genome assembly GCA_947650365.1 of Chamaelirium japonicum. NCBI lineage: Eukaryota > Viridiplantae > Streptophyta > Magnoliopsida > Liliales > Melanthiaceae > Chamaelirium > Chamaelirium japonicum. The sequence goes on from CANTAL010000227.1 coordinate 358,660, forward strand.
TTGGATCTTGGTCGTCACACACCCTCACCGCTGAGAGGGATGCTCTGAAGAAAGCCGCTTCCGAGGCTGGGATCGCTCTACCTATTCCCTCTACAAGTGAGAGAGTCGATCTTCCTCGACATTCAATTCACTCCGAGCAACGGAGGTCAATGGGCATTGCTGCCCTCGAGAGGATCCGACGCGACCCAACTCCCTCTGCTGCCCCATGGAAGCAGAGTGTTTGGGACCGTCTCGACGACGAATCTTCCCAATCTTCTTCCGGCCGCAACTGCGACAAGAGGGCACCTTCAAAGCTCAATATACCAAGGAAGCACCAAATGAAAGGCGCTCCTTCAAAGAGTAGAGTCTCCCCTTCCATTCCACTTCAACGTGGGCAGGGATCAGACCTCCGACATCGACTTCAACCGGCAAATACTTCAATACCTGAGCAAGACCTTGCGATCTTGCGTCTTGACCCCCCTCTAGGTCGAGGACATGGTCGTAGGGATGGCTATTCCTCTGCCGGGCCTCTACATCGGAGCCTCTTCGAGTCAATATTTCCAAGGGGATGGAGAACTCCTATCCTCCCCAAATTCAACTGTATACGAGGAGACCCTACTCTCCACATCCTCGCATTCAAGTAAGCTCTAACACCACACGAGGAAGAAAACAACATGCTCTGCCGCACCTTCGCAGGAAGTCTCGATGAGCCGTCACTCGAATGGTATCACAATCTTCGAGCTGGATCCATCACCCAGTTCGATATTTTGGCTAAACTCTGTTAGGATTGATGTGTTCTAAGCTTGTAAAACTTTATGTTTTGGTCTAATAAAGATTGATAGTTATTATTATATGAGATGCATATAGGTGCGTAACACTGTTACGTGTTCTTTTGAGAACAGAGAGCCATGGTTATATGGTAGTCCACTGAGTTGAAGACTGAGTGGATTGGTCCCATATAACCTAAATATGTTCGCAGCTATGATCAGGTTGGTCGCCTCATCATGTTAAGCTGTTGGCGATGACAGTTCATGGATGTCTTCACCATGGTCATCACCAGGCACAGTGTCTGTGGCTGAACGGAACTAACACGGTGTACAGATCAGTGAGCAGACACTGGTACACTAAGCCGTGTTTCTGCTTAGGGTAAAACGGTCCTAAACCCTGAGGAACCATGTCTGATGGACTAACCAGTTGCGTGGTGCTTTGGCGCACCAATGTGTGAGGGTCCATATGCAGTGATCCAAAACCACGGTGTACTGGGTTACCCGGCTGGCGTTGCATTAGCATGTCACTCCTGCAGGCCATCCACACCCCTCATGGGAGGTGCATTCCTTGGTGTGACTTACACTGTACCAAACCCAGGCCTGGTGGTCATCAGTTTGACCGTTGACCGGGTTCGGTTACTCGACGGGGTAATCAGAGGTACGATGTATAGGTCAACCTGGAAGGAACCAAGTCATATGATCATTCGAGTCTGACGGTAGTCTTCACCGCTCGAAGTGAATCATGGCATCAAGTGGAGGGACAGCGGGTTTACCACAACTAAGCGGAGAGCAGGGGTATGATGGAGAACATAGTAAGTCTGGGTGAATTGGAGTACAGCCTGCGTCGCACTCTGGGTGGCTACGGAGGTTAACTCGAGCTCAGAGGATCGATGGTATACTCGGGTAGTGTGTCGATCGAGCTTGAGTTGGAAGCCATGAACCCCGGTCCCTGATGGTTCCACCTTATCAACATTATGTACGGTTCTTGAACCGTCTCCTCGGAACACCATAAGCAGGAGGAAGAAAGAAGTATACGCTCCGTGTGTGCTTGGCACTAGAGCACGGTAGATGCGTAACTACATACGAGTACTAAGGATTGAGCCCGAGACTAGTGCGGAGTCGTATGTAGTAATCCCTAGCCATAAGTGAACTTCGCTACATAGGTGCGATGCACCGGGATATGTTGCGAGTTGACTAGTTGACCTTGCTAGAGGCACCTTCCGGTGGCCTCAGTTAATAGTAAGTAACTAGTAGATATCACTTAAGTAATGGACGCTAGGTATCGCACGCTAGAAATGGTCAAAATGAGGCGTCGGGGCGTTTTGGTAAAAACCTCACTCTGCCGGACCTCACTGTTGGCCGGTCCTAGTGATGGGACACCTCACTAGGGCCGGCCCTATGATGTAGGGATAAGAATCCCTCATCTATATGGCCGGCCATATGGATAGGGATGGGGCGATAAATCGGTTAAGATCGAGCCCTAAAAGGTGGGAAAACGGATAAATACGCGGAGAGATAAAAAGGAGATAATGGAGAGATAATGAGAGGGGGTTATTATCCCCTTGGATCCTTATCCAAGGGGGGGTGGCCGGCCCTATAAAAGCACCTATGGGCGCCGGCCCCATGGGCTACAAAAAAATCCGAACCCCCTCCTCTCTCATCTCTCTAGTTCTCTCCCTAATCTCTCTCCGTTTTCTGCTTGCTACTTCGTCTTCCTCGCGTGGAGTTCTGAAGAAGGAGAAGGGTCGTTCTTCGGAGGCACTCAGAGATCCGAGAGCGGCGTTCCGTGCATCGTGTGAGATCGGGTGAACAAGAAGGCAACACCTCCATTCGTACCGTCGGCATCTTCGTGAATGATCTTCCGTCTCCATCGACAAAGAAGACAATTCTCCGCGGTTGAAAGATCCGTACGAAAGGTATGTGTAATCTAATATGTAGATCTAGGGAGCATTATGATTTGCATGCATGCTAGTTAATCATTGCGCTAGATTGCCGTTAGGGGTTTTCGATTCTCGTGCATACATATGCACACATATGTAGATTAGTTTCTATGAAAAATTAAATCGTGTAACGTGCACCATGAACGGTCTTTAGACCGCCAAATCACTTCCGCTGCGAGCCTCTGACCCGGATTAAAATTCCAACAATTGGTATCAGAGCCGCATTAGTGGTGTACGTTTCACGTTTTTTCATGAAACGAACATGTGTGCGCATGATGAATGCGTGAGATCATCGGGGTTCATACGCTTAGATCATGCATATGTATAGATTGTGCTTGTTCTATTAATCATTCTTGCAGGGCGCCGCTATAAAAAAATCTAGATCTATGCTTTGTGCTTGCTACCGGGGGTCGGACCCCGAGTTAGCAATTGTCTGGATTTGCTTTCTGTGTGTGGATATGTAATTGAGCCTTAGATTGGGCGAGTGATGGGGGTTGACCATCCTCGGTTTCCCATGGCTTTTTTTCTAGGTGTGTTTTCTTTTCTTTCTAGGAAATTGTGTACGACCGAGCACTTGCTCGTAGCGTACTAGAATTTTCGATTACAGATCGAGAAGAGAGATGTGCCAAAGAAATCCACTCTCGGGAGCGGAAGCTGAACCCTGGAGGATGAAGATGATCCGGCAAAGTGTTCGCGAGCGCGACGAAGGAGCCGGACCGAGGAACCTTGCGAAGAAAGCTAGAGGCCTGCGCTGTGCTAATTAGGTTCAGGGGTCGGACCCTGAACTTAATTCAGTTTTAATGGTTGTTTTCTTTAATTAGTTCTTTATGCTTCATATCGAACCCCGATGAGATAATGTGATTATCTGTCTTCAGAGGGATGCCTTTCCTCTCCGGTCCTAGCGACTGTTTGAGGTTAGGATCCCGCTAGATGACGCCTATTATTTAGTTGACTTTTGATGTTAGTGGGATCCCATCACATATGGTTATGCCACCATTAGGAGAGCACCCGATTAGTCGGGTGTGCCTATTTGGCCAGCATCGAAATCAAAGATGAGATGGAGATCCATTCAACATCAATTGTCAAATCTATAAGCGAGGCGCCATGACTAGTGGGAGTCCTTTCCAGTGAGTCTGACTCTAGGATTAGCTCCAGAGCATTAGCGTGATAACCAGTTTTGCAGAGCATCGATATTCTCGGAATATGTAATGTGACCCTTGAATGGAGAAATCCACTTGAGGCAGGGACTATGATATTCCGAGAATGATTAATGCTAGGCGAAGGGCTTGAACGCTAGTGGGAGCATGGTGTGACCAGGGTCTAGTATTTAGGAGGTCGCTACCTTTGCATTTGCATAAAATCATACTCGCAAAATAACCCTCAGAATTATAAGGGATGTAAAAGAGGACTTAAAGAGATCCTCTGGCCTCCACGGCTAATCACTTCGTACTCGGGTGGAGGGGCATAACTCAACAACCCCCTCGGGTGAGAGCTGTGTTTTTCTATGCCAAGCTACTTAGTGATCTCCTTTGGGATATGGCGGTTACGGTGCCAAGTGTTCAGGCTTTACTCACCCTCGTGGGGGCCGTTAGAATTCCCGTGCCGTAATTGCCTAAGCTCGTGGGTAAGCATCCTAAGTACGCGTGAGGTATTCGTTGCGAGGACAACGGTGATCACGTGGTACTGGCCAAAAGATAACCATGGTCCATCAAAGCCCGTAGTTGGCAGATTTGGATAGGGTCAAGGGAAAGACCCGTGTAAGCGGAAGACCTGCACACTGCCCCCTCGGACAGGTGTAGCCTACTCCGAGATCTTACATACATGGTTAATTAATCCATAGAGATGGCTTCGCTTGAGGGTAGCGTTGTCATATGGATATAATTAGCTTGTTTTAAAAATCCATAAAATAAGTTTTCATGCATCTTATACATTCAATCTTTTATTTTCAGATGACCAAGTTAGACCCCCTGTCCGCTATCCTAAATGACCACAAACTTACCGGTCCCAACTATGAGGACTGGAAGCGCAACCTGTACCTAGTCTTAAGGATAGGTAAACACATGTCAGCCCTTAATGACCCTGAGCCAGATTTGCCAGGACCCAATGCCATAGAGGCACAGTTAAAGGCACTTACTGACTGGAAGGAATCTAATGAGATATGTAAATGCTATATTATAGCATCCTTGCAAACAACTCTGCAGAAGCAAGTCGAGGAGATGCCCGACGCTTCTGATATGATGTTGTATCTGAAGGAGATGTTTGAAGGTCACAATCGCGTTACGCGATACCTTACCATCAAGAAACTCGTCGGCACTAAGATGTCCAATGGGACGCTGGTTCGGGAACACATGATGAAAATGTTTGGGTTCCAGAACGAACTAGCTACCATGGATATTGTGCTAGAAGGCGAGGTGATGACAGACATCTTCCTCTCGTCACTGTCTGGAGCCTTTGAAGGCTTTGTCACCAACTTTAATTTAAACAAGTTGGCTATGACAAATGCAGAGCTTCTGGAAGCTCTCCAGGCAGCTGAGGATGGCTTCAAGCAGAAGGGTGAAGCACTTCACGTGCAACGCAGATCCTTCAAGAAGCCTGGTAAACCTCAAGGCAAGAAACATAAAAGGAAACCTAAGTCTGAGCCTGTGCAGGACTCTGCTGGGGCCTCTGGGTCTGGAGAATCAAAGAAACCGGGCACGAAGTGTTTCCGGTGTGGCCAGTAGGGTCATTGGAAGAAGGACTGCAAGCAACCTCGGAATGCTGAAGAAGGTAATCTACAACTCTTAGTTGTTGAATCATTTCTTTCAAGTAATAGTTCTTTTGCTAGTTGGATTGTGGATTCAGGATCCACTAACCATGCCTGTAACTCTCTTCAGGGGTTTTGGGAAAGCAGAAGGTTGCTTGATGGAGAGGTGACCTTGAGCATGGGAACTGAGGCCGTGGCTGCTGCTGAAGCTATTGGAGATGTTACTCTTAGTTTTTCGAATAATAAGACTTTGACTCTTAGAGATGTCTTTTATGTACCGTCCTTGAGACGTAACTTAATTTTTGTTTCTTCTTTAGTTAATGAAGGTTATTCAGTTTATTTTGATACTTCTGGTGTGTCTTTTAAACTGAATGGAACTTTTATAATAAGAGGAATGGTTCAGAATCATCTCTATATTGTCAGTCCTAAATTTGAGAAAGATAACATAATAACTTCAGCATTTAATGTTAATTCATCTAAGCGTAAGAAACCTTCGGAGAATTTAACCCAATTGTGGCACTTATGGCTTGGGCATATTGCCTTAGATAGGATCCATAGGTTGGTAAAGGCCGGGCTTCTGGAAACAGATCTTACGGAGATCCTTCCCACCTGTGAATCCTGCCTGGAAGGCAAGATGACCAAGAGGGCCTTCAAAGGCCAAGGAGTGAGAGCTACTGAGGTATTGGAGTTAATCCATTCAGATGTGTGTGGACCCATGAGCGTCAAGGCGATAGGAGGCCATGAGTACTTCATCACTTTCACTGATGATTACTCAAGATATGGTTACGTTTACCTTATGCATCGGAAGTCGGAATCCTTTGATATGTTCAAAGAGTTCAGGGCTGAAGTAGAAAAGCAGACAGGTAAATATATTAAAACCCTTCGATCTGATCGAGGAGGTGAATACCTATCTGACGAGTTCCTTGGGTATTTGGTGGAGCATGGGATAACATCCCAGTTAACTGCTCCAGGTATCCCACAACAGAATGGAGTCTCTGAGAGAAGGAATCGAACCTTGTTGGACATGGTTCGAAGCATGATGAGTTATGGCTGTTTACCAATGACCTTTTGGGGATATGCCCTTCAGACAGCAGCATATGTTCTGAACCACGTTCCATCTAAATCAGTACCTCAGACCCCTAGAGAACTGTGGTCAAGGCAAAAGCCAACACTACAGCATTTCAGAATATGGGGATGTCCTGCACATGTGCGGATAGACAAGAGGGAAAAGATGGAGCCAAAGTCCAAAGCATGTCTGTTTGTAGGGTATCCCAAAGAGACTAAAGGTGGACTATTTTATGATCCTGAGGAAAAGAAGGTAATCGTTTCAACGAATGCCATTTTCCTAGAACATGATTATGTTATGGACCACAAACCTGCTAGTAAGGTAGTTCTGGATGAGCTGCTGGGTACTAGATCAGAGAGCGCATCCAAAAGCATAGTGGAAGCTGACATTACAGACAATAATATACTAGATACTGTAGAACCTATTAATCCTGTAACACCACCACTACCTCGTCGCAGTGGGAGAAACATCAGAGCTCCTGACAGATACTATGGAGAAACCTTATTGGTTGATCCAGAGGGTCAGGAGGATGACCCACTGAGCTACGATGAGGCAGTGGGAGCTTCTGACAGCTCTGACTGGCAAAAGGCTATGGAGGCAGAAATTGAATCAATGTCCCATAACGCAGTCTGGACTCTTGTTACACCATCATCCAATATTAAACCTATTGGGTGTAAGTGGGTGTATAAGAAGAAGAGAGGATCCGATGGTACAATAGAGACTTATAAAGCTAGATTAGTTGCCAAGGGTTACACCCAGAGAGAAGGGATCGACTTTGACGAAACCTTCTCGCTGGTAGCTATGATAAAGTCTATTCGGATCCTCCTATCCATTGCAGCCCATTACAACTGGGAGATCTGGCAAATGGATGTCAAGACAGCATTCCTTAACGGAAATTTGGAAGAAGACATTTATATGATTCAGCCACCAGGCTTTGAGTCAGAGGGTCAGGAACATCTAGTTTGCAAGTTGCAGAAGTCCATTTATGGACTAAAGCAAGCATCTAGAAGTTGGAACATCCGTTTTGATCAGGCAATCCAGTCGTATGGATTTACTTAAAACGAGGATGAACCATGTGTATACAAGAGGACTGATAAGACCACAGTAGTATATTTGATACTTTACGTAGACGATATTCTGCTCATTGGAAATGATGTAGGAACATTGTCAACGGTAAAGGTCTGGTTGTCAACACAGTTCGATATGAAAGACCTAGGTGAAGCGAGTTATGTTTTGGGGATCAAGGTAACACGTGATCGCCAGAACAGGATTCTCTCGCTATCACAGGCTGCGTATATAGATAAGGTTATGGCTAGATTTGACATGCAAAACTCCAAGAAGGGTTTTGTGCCATTTAGACATGGCGTAAAACTGTCTAAGGATCAATGTCCTAAGACACCTAAGGAGAGAGCAGAAATGCAGAAGATACCTTATGCTTCGGCATTAGGTAGTCTAATGTATGCTATGCATTGTACAAGGCCTGATATCTGTTTCGCAGTAAGAATGATGGGTCGATTTCAGTCGAATCCGGGTCCAGATCACTGGACAGCTGTGAAGTGTATACTCAAGTACCTTCGTAGAACAAGGGACTATGAGTTGGTTTACACTGCACAAGAACTGACGCCGATTGGATACACAGATTCTGACTTTATGTTAGATTTGGAATCCAGAAAATCGATATCAGGTTTTGTGTTTATGTTAGGAGGAGCAACGGTTAGTTGGCAGAGTGTGAAGCAGAAATGCATCGCAGACTCTACCACAGAGGCTGAGTACGTTGCAGCGTGCGAGGCAGCCAAAGAGGCGGTATGGCTCAAGAAATTCCTTACGGATTTAGGGTGCGTACCAGAGGCCCAGTTACCTATTGTGCTTTACTGCGACAATAGTGGGGAGGTAGCACAAGCTAAGGAGCCAAGACATCACCAAAAAAGGAAGCACATCGAGCGCAAGTTCCACTTGATTCGGCAGTTTCAAAAGCAAGGGCGAGTAGCGGTGACACAGATTGCATCTACAGATAATGTTGCTGATCCTTTCACAAAGGCAATACCTACCAAGGCATTCGAGCGACATGTGGACGCGATGGGAGTCAAAACCGTTTTGCTTCGCTAGACCAAGTGGGAGATTGTTAGGATTGATGTGTTCTAAGCTTGTAAAACTTTATGTTTTGGTCTAATAAAGATTGATAGTTATTATTATATGAGATGCATATAGGTGCGTAACACTGTTACGTGTTCTTTTAAGAACAGAGAGCCATGGTTATATGGTAGTCCACTGAGTTGAAGACTGAGTGGATTGGTCCCATATAACCTAAATATGTTCGCAGCTATGATCAGGTTGGTCGCCTCATCATGTTAAGCTGTTGGCGATGACAGTTCATGGGATGTCTTCACCATGGTCATCACCAGGCACAGTGTCTGTGGCTGAACGGAACTAACACGATGTACAGATCAGTGAGCAGACACTGGTACACTAAGCCGTGTTTCTGCTTAGGGTAAAACGGTCCTAAACCCTGAGGAACCACGTCTGATGGACTAACCAGTTGCGTGGTGCTTTGGCGCACTAATGTGTGAGGGTCCATATGCAGTGATCCAAAACCACGGTATACTGGGTTACCCGGCTGGCGTTGCATTAGCGTGTCACTCCTGTAGGCCATCCACACCCCTGATGGGAGGTGCGTTCCTTGGTGTGACTTACACTGTACCAAACCCAGGCCTGGTGGTCATCAGTTTGACTGTTGACCGGGTTCGGTTAATCGACGGGGTAATCAGAGGTACGATGTATAGGTCAACCTGGAAGGAACCATGTCATATGATCATTCGAGTCTGACGGTAGTCTTCACCGCTCGAAGTGAATCATGGCATCAACTGGAGGGACAGCGGGTTTACCATAACTAAGCGGAGAGCAGGGGTATGATGGAGAACATAGTAAGTCTGGGTGAATTGGAGTGCAGCCTGCGTCACACTCTGGGTGGCTACGCAGGTTAACTCGAGCTCAGAGGATCGATGGTATACTCGGGTAGTGTGTCGATCGAGCTTGAGTTGGAAGCCATGAACCCCGGTCCCTGATGGTTCCACCTTATCAACATTATGTACGGTTCTTGAACCGTCTCCTCGGAACACCATAAGCAGGAGGAAGAAAGAAGTATACGCTCCGTGTGTGCTTGGCACTAGAGCACGGTAGATGCGTAACTACATACGAGTACTAAGGGTTGAGCCCGAGACTAGTGCGGAGTCGTATGTAGTAATCCCTAGCCATAAGTGAACTTCGCTACATAGGTGCGATGCACCAGGATATGTTGCGAGTTGACTAGTTGACCTTGCTAGAGGCACCTTCCGGTGGCCTCAGTTAATAGTAAGTAACTAGTAGATATCACTTAAGTAATGGCCGCTAGGTATCGCACGCTAGAAATGGTCAAAATGAGGCGTCGGGGCGTTTTGGTAAAAACCTCACTCTGCCGGACCTCACTGTTGGCCGATCCTAGTGATGGGACACCTCACTAGGGCCGGCCCTATGATGTAGGGATAAGAATCCCTCATCTATAGGGCCGGCCATATGGATAGGGATGGGGCGATAAATCGGTTAAGATCGAGCCCTAAAAGGTGGGAAAACGGATAAATACGCGGAGAGATAAAAAGGAGATAATGGAGAGATAATGAGAGGGGGTTATTATCCCCTTGGATCCTTATCCAAGGGGGGGTGGCCGGCCCTATAAAAGCACCTATGGGCGCCGGCCCCATGGGCTACAAAAAAATCCGAACCCCCTCCTCTCTCATCTCTCTAGTTCTCTCCCTAATCTCTCTCTGTTTTCCGCTTGCTACTTCGTCTTCCTCGCGTGGAGTTCAGAAGAAGGAGAAGGGTCGTTCTTCGGAGGCACTCAGAGATCCGAGAGCGACGTTCCGTGCATCGTGTGAGATCGGGTGAACAAGAAGGCAACACCTCCATTCGTACCGTCGGCATCTTCGTGAACGATCTTCCGTCTCCATCGACAAAGAAGACAATTCTCCGCGGTTAAAAGATCCGTACGAAAGGTATGTGTAATCTAACATGTAGATCTAGCGAGCATTATGATTTGCATGCATGCTAGTTAATCATTGCGCTAGATTGCCGTTAGGGGTTTTCGATTCTCGTGCGTACATATGCACACATATGTAGATTAGTTTCTATGAAAAATTAAATCGTGTAACGTGCACCATGAACGGTCTTTAGACCGCCAAATCACTTCCGTTGCGAGCCTCTGACCCGGATTAAAATTCCAACAAACTCTTCGTGCAGCATTATCAGCTCAATCTGAAGCCCGAGAAGAAGCTCGACTCTCTCTATCGACTAAGGATGGGTGCTGACGAGACTCTCCGAAGTTTCACTAGGAGGTTTCGCAACGAGCATGCTGCCCTCTCTGGAAGACATCTGGATGATGAAGCCATCATGTTGGCTTTCCAGAATGCTCTCCGCTTCGATCTACACATCTACAACGACTTCATCCGCAATCCCCCTCCTTCTCTGGGTGCTATGTTCGATCGAATCCAGAGAGAGATCGAGGTCGAAGATGACCAAGTCGCTCGGAAAGGGCGAGAAACAAAACGAAGACCTGCGAAGAGAGAAGCTCCCAAGTATGCTGCCAAGGCTCACAACGCTGAAGCAGCAGCCCCTCCGGCCAACAAACGATCAAAGAATGACAGGCATCGATCTCCAACGAAGACCACTTTCACCGAGTGGAATATGCCGATCGAACAGATACTCGACCGCATTCAACACGACGAGTATCTTCGAAGGCCCAATCCTCTTCAGCCAAACTCCAAATTCACAGCAGACAAAACGGTCAGCTGCGAATTCCATCGAAGTCATGGCCACTCCACCGACCGGTGCTATCGGCTGAAGTTCCATCTTGACGACTTATTGCGAGAGGGCCACCTTCAAGAGTTCGTCAACAACAGGCAAGATCAACATCGAACCTCTGCAAAGGGGAAAGAAGCTTGCTGGATTCATCAGATCTCTTCCAACCCATCACCTCTCACTGTGAATGCCAACATCTTTGGCATTCATGGATCATTACACCATCAATCAGTGACTGGGAAGGAAGTTGATCGGCAGATTCGGCGCATCTTCCATGTTCGATCTACTGCAAACCAAGAAGATACTTGGATCGAGAAGCCCATCGAAGGTCTTGCTTGGCCGTCCATCGTCTTCAATGACACCGACCTTCAAGGAGTTTATACTCCACATCGAGACCCCCTGGTTTTGAAACTCATCATCGACGGAAGCACCGTCAATCGGATCCTTATCGACACCGGAAGTTCCATAGACATTATGTTCTCAGACTGTTTCAAACGTCTGGGACATAAGTATCAAAGCCTCGACGTCGTCCCGACCGTGATTACTGGCTTCAACGGCGAACAAAGCATCACGGTCGGCGAATCGAGATTCACTCTCGACCTCAGCCGAGAGACTCGAGTCTCGGTAAGATTCGCAATTGTCGAAGGAATGTCTAGCTACAACGCCATTCTCGGACGACCATTCCTCCACCAGATCAATGCCATCTCCTCTTCTTATCATCAACTACTCAAATTTGCAACTGGAGAAGGCATCGTCTGCATTCGAGGCGATCAGCAAACTGGAAGATCTTGTGAGGCTGCTGCGGCTAAGACAGATCGAAGGATCAATATTGCACCTCCAAAGCGGCCACGAGATGAAGCTGGTCCCTCTTCCAAATAGCAATCAAAGGAGATTCCGCTGACAGAGCCTCCACCAATCGAATGGGAAGCGTCACCTTCAATTGAAGAAATCATCCCAATCAATATCGGCGGCGGAGATCTCCCTCGACAGACTTTCATTGGTACCGGTCTTAGCGACACAGAAGCGCAAGACATGGTATCCTTCCTCAATTCCAATATCGACGTCTTCGCTTGGTGTTTCGAAGACATGCCTGGCATCAATCCAGATGACGCTTGTCACCGACTTGCGATCAAAGAAGAAGTGAAACCTATCAAGCAGAAGCCACGCACCATTCGACCAGAGCTACAAGTTGCTGTTCAAGAAGAAATCACCAAACTACTCGCAGCAGGCTTCATCCGTGAAGTAGAGTATCCTACTTGGATCTCTAATATTGTTGCTGTTCCGAAGAAGAATGGGAAGGTCAGAGTCTGCATCGACTTCACCAATCTCAACAAGGCTTGCCCCAAAGATCCATTCCCCATGCCAAGGATAGATAGACTCGTCGATGCCACTGCTGGTCATGAGCTATTGTCTTTCATGGATGGGTATTCTAGGTATAATCAAATTCCTCTTCACACTGATGATCAAGAGAAAACATGTTTTGTGACTAGCCGAGGCCTCTACTGCTACAATGTCATGCCATTCGGCCTCAAGAATGCTGGTTCCACCTATCAAAGGTTAGTCACAAAGATGTTCGAAGATCAGATCGGTCGCAACGTCGAAGTCTATGTCGATGATCTCCTCACCAAGAGCTCCGTGCGAAGCAAGCATCTTTCTGATCTAGCAGAAACCTTTCAAGTTCTTCGAAAATATCATATGAAGCTCAATCCAGCCAAGTGCGCTTTCGGAGTTCAATCTGGCAAATTCCTGGGTCATCTTGTGACCAGGAGAGGTATTGAAGCCAATCCCGATCAAATTCGAGCTATCCTCGACATGCCATCACCTACCAATCGAAAGAAAGTGCAGCGCCTCACTGGAAGACTTGCTGCCCTCAATCGGTTCATCTCAAAGTCTTTCGACAAGTGTAAGCCTCTCTTCGACAAACTACGAAAGGCAGACACCTCCGGCTGGAGTCCGATCTGTGAAGAAGCATTTCAAAGCATCAAGAAATATCTGGTGCAAGCTCCAATCTTGACGGCTCCACTTCCAAAAGAAGACTTGTGGCTTTATCTCGCCGTGACCGATCAAGCAATCAGTGCGGTATTAGTTAGTAGAAGAAAAGGCGTCGAACATCCAGTCTATTACATCAGCCACACTCTTCTTCCGGCTGAAACTCGCTACTCAAAAACAGAGAAGGTCATCCTAGCCTTGCTCACTGCATCGCGCCGTCTCCAACCTTACTTCATCTCCCACCAGATCACTGTCATTTCAGAACACTCGCTCAAAGATATTGTTGACAAAGCTGGTAGAGCGGGTCGTATGACTAAATGGGTGATCGAAATGAGTGCTTTGGGGATTCAGTTCGAATCTCGCACTTCTATCAAAGGTCAAGCTATTGCTGATTTTCTAGCTGATTTTCCAGTTGAAGACCCCATCACTTGGAAAGAAGATGTCGACATGCGCTTAGAAGATGAGGACAATACTCCGATCAACCTTGCAACAAAAATTGATCCAAGTCTTGAGGCTATTGCTATAACTCCTCCATGGAAGCTATACACTGATGGAGCATCAAGTTCGATCGGTTCGGGAACTGGGATAGTCTTAGTATCCCCCGAACTTGATCCCTGGGGGTAGATCGAATCCTCATCTATAGCGATTCTGAACTGATTATAAGGCAAATCAGTGGAGAATATACAGCTCGAGAAGAAAGAATGCAACTCTATTTGGCATTAGTACGACGTCTTCAACAGCGTTTTACTAGTACTGAATTCGTTCAAATTCCGAGAGCAGAGAATCGTGAAGTAGATGCTTTAGCTAATACTGCCTCCGTCCTTGGAGACTCGCTCGGAGGAAGGCAAATACAAATTGATTATCAGGAAGTGCTCAAGACCATCCCCGATCAACAGATCCTTGCTACTACAAAAGGATCTGGGGGTGGAGATCAACTCGCATTGAACCTCACTACTACAAGTGAGCCTGAAGACTGGAGACGATCAATTTTCGACTTCTTCGAGCATAGCAAAATGCCGGAAGATCCAAATCAAGCCCGAAGGCTTCAAAGGAAGCTCCCATGCTACATTCTACAAGGAGAACATCTATATTTCAAATCTCACAACGGGATGTTGCTCAAGTGCCTTGGTCCCGAGCAAGCACAGGCAATCCTGATTGATATCCACTCTGGAGCTTGTGGGAATCATTCAGGAGGAAGGTCTCTTGAAGCCAAGACAAAACTACAAGGTTATTACTGGCCTACAATGGCAAAAGATGCTCGACAAGTTGTTCAAAGATGCGAGCCATGCCAACGACACGCTCGAGCTATCCATCTTCCTGCAGATGAGCTTCACCAGCTATCAAGTCCCTGGCCTTTCCATCAATGGGGGTTAGATTTCTTGGGTCCTTTCCCTCCAACTCCGAGCAAGAAGAAGTATCTACTGCTGGCCACTGATTACTTTACCAAATGGGTTGAAGCTGTGCCCCTCTTCCGAGAGACTGATGACGAAGTGATCAAATTCATTCGGCACAACATCTTCTCAAGGTTCGGTACACCTCAAGTTCTTGTTGCTGACAATGGAGCTCAATTTGATTCTAACAAATTCTGAGAGTTCTATCTGAACAACGGTATCAAGCTATTCTATTCAACTCCAAGATATCCTCAATGCAATGGTCAAGCTGAAGCCTCAAATAGAGCTATCCTTGGTATACTCAAGAAGAAACTCAACGACAAGAAAGGATTGTGGGAACAGGTCCTACCAGAAGTTCTTTGGGGGTATCGTACAACTCCGAGAAGATCAACAGGGTTCTCACCCTTTCGCCTAACATATGAATCGGAAGCAGTACTCCCAACAGAAAACATATCGAGTACTCTGAAAACCAGGGCAGTTGAAGAAGGGATCAATGAAGAACTTCGAGTCAATGATCTAGACTTCTCTGAAGAACTACGAGACCAAGCCTCCCTTCGTGTGGCCAAGTATCAGCAGAAGATCAAACGAGCCTACGATGAGAAAGTCCACAAGAGATAGTTCCCAGTGGGCAGTCTAGTTCTTAGAGCATCACCCACCCGGCTTCCTCTCTCCAAGTGAGTAAGAGAGGGAACATCCCGAGGAGGTGAGGCTCCCCCTTCGTCTTCTCGCCTGCTCGAATTATCGAGCCCTGCCACCATGGCAGCTACCTCATCAGCCAGAGATCGAGAGGGGAGTGGGGGTTGTTCAACCTCCACACCCCCACTGGTAGTTGCCCCTTCGAGACGGGGAACCACGGGAGGTATCTGATCGAGGGGGGTAGGGTTGCTTCCAACCCCACCACTCCCCGATATCTTGATCTTGAAGCGAAGCGGGTTCTTTTGCAACTCCCCGAAGTCATAGGTAGGAATCACCTTAGGGCCATCGCCCATTGCGTCCATTACCCCCTCCATTTTACGAGCCTTTGCCTCGTCTATGAGGATCTGCTGCGAATCCTCATCAGCACCACCAGTAGGGGTGGGAGGAATTTCCTCCTCGCCACCCCCATGTCCTTGACCACCATCAGTGGGGGTGGGAGGAATCTCTTCCTCACCACCCCCATCTTCATCATCATCATCTTCTCCATCTTCTTCCCCGTCGCTGCCTGTGCCCTCATCCTCCTCATCTCCACCTTCCTCCTCCCTCTCTACCTCCTCTTCTTCATCTTCCCCCTTCTTTTTCTCCTCATCCTCCTCCTGTTTGATGGGGATTTTCTCTTCTTCTTCGCCGGGCCCCTCTGCATCACCAATTTCTCCCCTGTGGGAAGTGCGCGCCTGGCTCCATAAGCCTTCTTCTCGAATCGAAGCCTTCTAACAATTTTTCCAGACTGAGGGTCCTCCTCGTAATCTGAGTAGATGACCTCATTATCTTCATAGCGAAGCTTCGATCGATGGAGGAGGTTGGCATTGCCGTGTCGAACCGGGCAATTCGAAAATTGCTTCCACGATCGAGTCCCGCATGTCAGCTCCAGAAAGAGGTTGTCAAGGGCCCCTACTCATTCCGAAGGCCAAGAGAGAGCTCCTCCTGTGCAATACATGTCGATCTCTTGGTGCACCTTGTATCGAGGAACTTCCGGTACTGACACAGGAGTCCATGCACCAGACACCGACAGCGGCCAGTCAGTGTAGAGTTTGTCGGAGCCGATGGTGTCAGCAATCGGGCGAAGGGCAGTGACACCTGTCAAGTAGTAGAACGGGCTATCCTTCCTCCAAGCCCATCGGTAATGGTAAAAGAAATACCCCAGCTCGATTCGGGCTTCTTCACCTTCAGGGAGGCTGGAGTAGCATTCCCTAAGTTCCTTCTGGAAGTCCGACTCTACGCGACAGAAAGTGTAGATGATCCTCCAGGAGTTCCCGGTAACCTGCCCGGGACAGAGATCGGAGGTGTTCAACAACCTCGCGGCGAAAGGCGGCAGCGGAAGGCGCAGTCCACAGTTGAGCTGGCCGATCGTGACTATGGTTCCCATCACTTGCTCTTTGCTCGCCCACGAGACAAAGATTGTCCGCCTATCAACGCTAAAAGCAGTTAGAACTCCAGGGAGCGCTGGTCGAGCCTTTCCCTCTGTGAAACATGCCAGCAACTCCTGCAGCTTCTCCCTCTTTACATCTGTAAGTTTACTGCCAATGTTGTACCCAAACTCAGGCTCCGCCTCCAAAGGTAGCTACGGGCAGAGGACAAACTTTGCCTTGGGGATCTGCTCTGGCCTTGACGGTGCAGAAGCGAATCCCACTCCTTGGTGCCTCTTGCCCAGTTGGCCAAGCTCGATCAATTCGGCCCTGCCTTTGCCTCGGCCCTTCGGAACAGAAGAGACCTCGACAACTTCCTTGCCCTTCCTCTTGGAAGGAACTGCACTCTTCTTCGAACTGCCCGAAGACGCCATTTGACCGATCGAAAAGAGACGAAGAACAAGAGAGGGGAAGCAAAGAGTCTGGACTTCGAAAAATTCTGAAAGCGTGAGGCGAAAATGACAGCGAGAAAGACTTATATACCAAGAGTAAAACGGTACGCAAATCGAGAAGACACATGTCTTCACCATATCAAATCGCGTGTTTTTACAGGTACACGTGGCATCCATCCATAGCAAGCGCAAAATCAGGCGAACTGTCGGACCAGACGAAGCGTCAGAACCAACGGTCCACGTAAACCAACGGTCCAAGCAAGCCACCGGTCTAAGTAAACCGGACCGCCGATTCAAAGCCGCATTCAGGCGAACCGAAGATTCAGAGCAGAAAAAATCAAACTCCATCGATATTCAAAACTGCCAAAGATCAAAGGAGAAGAACAAGCTATACAACTTCCTCAAAAGTACAGGTTCAGGACTTTAACCTTGACCGGCTGATTTTAGCCGTTCGGTCAAACTTGACCGTTCGGTCAAAATCAACCGATCGGTCGATTTTCTACTAGATCTGGCAAAAAACTGAGGTTTTTTGCCGATCACCCAAACCTTCACCGGCTGATTTTAGCCGTTCGGTCAAACTTGACCGATCGGTCAAAATCAACCGATCGGTCGATTTTCTACTAGATCTGGCAAAAAACTGAGGTTTTTTGCCGATCACCCAAACCTTGACCGGCTGTTTTTAGCCGTACGGTCAAACTTGACCGTTCGGTCAAAATCAACCGATCGGTCGATTTTTTACTAGATCTGGCAAAAAACTGAGGTTTTTTGCCGATCACCCAAACCTTGACCGGCTGATTTTAGCCGTTCGGTCAAACTTGACCGTTCGGTCAAAATCAACCGATCGGTCGATTTTCTACTAGATCTGGCAAAAAACTGAGGTTTTTTGCCGATCACTCAAACCTTGACCGGCTGATTTTAGCCGTTCGGTCAAACTTGACCGTTCGGTCAAAATCAACCGATCGGTCGATTTTCTACTAGATCTGGCAAAAAACTGAGGTTTTTTGCCGATCACCCAAACCTTGACCGGCTGTTTTTAGCCGTACGGTCAAACTTGACCGTTCGGTCAAAATCAACCGATCGGTCGATTTTCTACTAGATCTGACAAAAAACTGAGGTTTTTTGCCGATCACCCAAACCTTGACCAGCTGATTTTAGCCGTTCGGTCAAACTTGACTGTTCGGTCAAAATCAACCGATCGGTCGATTTTCTACTAGATCTGGCAAAAAACTGAGGTTTTTTGCCGATCACCCAAACCTTGACCGGCTGATTTTAGCCGTTCGGTCAAACTTGACCGATCGGTCAAAATCAACCGATCGGTCGATTTTCTACTAGATCTAGCAAAAAACTGAGGTTTTTTGTCGATCACCCAAACCTTGACCGGCTGATTTTAGCCGTTCGGTCAAACTTGACCGATCGGTCAAAATCAACCGATCGGTCGATTTTCTACTATATCTGGTAAAAAACTGAGGTTTTTTGCCGATCACCCAATCCTTGACCAGTTGAAATTGACCGTTCGGTCAAACTTGACCGATCGGTCAAACTTGACCGATCGGTCAAACTTGACCGAACGGTCAAACTTGACCGATCGGTCAAAATCAACCGATCGGTCGATTTTCTACTGGATTGGTCAAAAAACCATGTTTTTTGACCGATCACCCAATCCTTGACCGGTTGAAATTGACCGTTCGGTCAAAATTGACCGATCGGTCAAAATTAACCGATCGGTCAAATTTGACCGAACGGTCAAAATTGACCGATCAGTCAAAATTGACCGATCAGTCTTTTTTATGCTAAACACTCGGCAAGCTTCTTTGTGCCTTCTTCGATAGGGGGTTGATATTTTTTGCACCAAATCCAAGCCAGCCAGAACGAACTCTAGCTAACTTGGAGGGGGTAACTGTGGGTGCAAATTTTAGCAGAAGATTAACGACTACCGCGGGACCCACCGGCCCTGCCTAGTGGGCCCACGAGGACTACCGCGGGACCCACCAGCCCAGCCTGGTAGGCCCGCGAGGACTACCGCGGGACCCACCGGCCCTGCCTGGTGGGCCCACGAGGACTACCGCGGGACCCACCGGCCCTGCCTGGTGGGCCCACGAGGACCACCACGGGACCCACCGGCCCTGCCTGGTGGGCCCACGAGGACTACCACGGGACCCTCCGGCCCTGCCTGGTGGGCCCGCGAGGACTACCGCGGGACCCACCGGCCCTGCCAGGTGGGCCCACGAGGACTACCGCAGGACCCACCGGCCCTACCTGGTGGGCCCATGAGGACAATCGCGGGACCCACCAGCCCTGCCTGGTGGGACCAAGAACCTGTGGAATCCCCCAGACAACGGCAGCGGGGCCCACCAGCTTTACCTGGAGGATCCCAAGATGCAGCAGCAGAAACCGCCATTTACCACCAGAAAGTTTTATAAATAGCAGAGCCTTCGAATGTAAAAGGATCGAATCGAAGATCAAAAATCCATTTTCCACTCTAAGATCTGATTTTTAGAATGAGAGCTCTAGAATCTCTATCTTCTCACCCTTCACCCCTACTTGATCATCTTCTTGTCTGTGAAGAGATCAAAAAGGCTTCAGTAGCACTCGGCCTGTCGAGGTTACTTTGAGAAAAGTGTTAGTGAATTCGGGTTGCACCCTATAGCACGGAGACGTAGGCTTCGGCTGAACTCCGAGATCACTTCTCGTGTCAAACTCTCTCTGATTGTATCTCTCTGTTTACATATCAAAAGCTTCAACTTCGATCAACAGATCGACCAACGATCTTCAACATCAACTTCAACTCCAATTGACTGGTGAGGCGAGGTCTTCGGGTCGGCACGAAGATTTTCCCCCACAAGAATGGATCACACGAATGAATTAGAATGGATCATACAAATGAATTAGAAAGGTTACATTCGTGAGAATGAATTAGAATGGATCGTACGAATGAATTGGAATGGATCGTGCAAATGAATTAGAATGGATACATTCGTGCGAATGAATTAGAATGGATCGTACGAATGAATTAGAATGGATACATTCGTGCGAATGAATTAGAATGGATCGTACGAATGGATTAGAATGGATCGTACGAATAGATTAGAATGGATCGTACGAATGAATTAGAATGGATCGTACAAATGAATTAGAAAGGTTAAATTTGTGAGAATGAATTAGAATGGATCGTACGAATGCATTAGAATGGATCGTACGAATGGGTTAGAATGGATCGTATGAATGGATTAGAATGGATCGTACGAATGGATTAGAATGGATCCTACGAATGAATTAGAATGGATCATACAAATGAATTAGAAAGGTTACATTCGTGAGAATGAATTAGAATGGATCGTACGAATGAATTAGAATGGATCATGCGAATGAATTTGAATGGATCATACGAATGAATTAGAATGGATCGAACGAATGAATTAGAATGGATACATTCGTGCGAATGAATTAGAATGGATCGTAGGAATGAATTAGAATGGATCGTACGAATGAATTAGAATGGTTACATTCGTGCGAATGAATTAGAATGGATCGTACGTAGGAATGAATTAGAATGGATCGTACGAACGGATTAGAATGGATCGTGCGAATGAATTAGAATGGATCGTATCAATAAATTAGAATGGATCGTACGAATGAATTAAAATGGATGCATTTGTGCGAATGAATTAGAATGGATTATATGATCTAATTAGAATGGATCGTACGAATGAATTAGAATGGATCGTATGAATGAATAAGAATGGATCGTACGAATGAATTAGAATGGATCGTGCAAATGAATTAGAATGAATCGTACGAATGCATTAGAATGGATCGTACAAATGAATTAGAATGAATCGTACGATCCAGTCTAATTCATTCGTTCGATCCATTCTAATTCATTCGCACGAATGTATCCATACTAATTCATTCATACAATCCATTCTAATTCATTCGTCCGATCCATTCTAATTCATTCGCACGAATGTATCCATTCTAATTCATTCGCACGATCCATTCTAATCCATTCGGACGATCCTGTGGAGAAAAAACCGTAGTTAGGGTTCATAACCCTAACCCCTTATATAACCAAATAAGTAACGGAATTACAAATAAGTCCTCAAAGAAATAGAAATTAGTAATAAGGACAAACTTATTACTGATAAGGACAAATATAAAAAACTCTTCAATACTCCCCCTCAAGCTGGAGCAAAGACGTCAGACATGCCCAGCTTGGAAATAGTAGGTAGAAGACGAGTAGGTCCAACAGCCTTGGTAAACGCATCAGCAATCTGGTCAGCAGATGGAATGAACACTGGAGTAATGGTACCAGACCGAACATGATCTCGGAGGAAGTGAATATCAACCTCAATATGCTTGGTCCGCTCATGAAGAACAGAGTCAGAAGCAAGCAGAATTGCTGACTGATTATCACAAAAAAGAGTCGAACAACCTGACGTAGGAAATCCAAGCTCTGATAAAAGGGAATGTAACCAAATCAACTCTGTGGTCCCATGTGCCATAGCACGATACTCAGCCTCCGCAGAAGATCGAGAGACAACATGCTGCTTTTTACTCTTCCATGAAATAAGATGCTCACCATAAAATGTGCAGACGCCAGAAGTAGAACGACGGTCGGTAAGGGAACCAGCATAATCCGAGTCAGTATAACACGATAACTTGGATCCATCCTGGGCCCGATAAAAAAGCCCAAGGCCAGGAGCAGCTTTAAGATAACGCAAAATCCGAATTGCAGCCGCCAGATGGGATGTTCGGGGAGCATGCATAAACTGACTTACCACACTAAATGCAAAGCTGATATCAGGCCGAGTGTGAGTTAGATAAATCAAACGACCAACAAGACGTTGATAGGAACTTGGATCAGAAAGAAGATCGCCGGATTCTGCATGAAGACGATGATTAGCATCCATCGGTGTACGAGCCGGTCGACACCCAAGAAGACCAGTATCATGCAAAAGATCAAGTGTATACTTTCGTTGAGAGATAGAGATACCCTGGCGAGAGCGAGCTATCTCAATTCCCAGAAAGTAACGAAGAGGACCAAGGTCCTTTACTTCGAAGGCAACCTGAAGCGTATTCTTGACGGCAGTGATCCCAGCTGCATCATCCCCTGTAAGAATAATATCATCAACGTATACCAGAATAATAACACGTCGACCCTCTGCAGTGATCTTAATAAAGCAGGTTGGATCAGCATAACATCGAGTGAAGCCAATACGAAGAATCACAGTACTAAAGCGCTCAAACCAAGCCCTGGGAGACTGCTTCAAGCCGTAAAGGGACTTGAGTAAGCGACAAACTTTTCCCGAATACTCCCCCTGAAGACGGTACCCTGGAGGAGGGTCCATATATATCTCCTCGGCGAGATGACCATACAGAAAAGCGTTCTTGATATCAAGCTGATGAAGAGGCCAAGAGTGGCTAGCAGCAAGGGAAAGCAGTAGACGAACACTTGTCAACTTAGCAACAGGCACAAAGGTAGCTCCAAACTCATCAGCAGTCTGAGTAAAACCGCGAGCAACAAGCCTGGCTTTGTAACGCTCAAGAGAACCATCAGCACGATACTTGACAGTGTAGACCCACTTGCACCCAACAGTACGCTTCCCAGGGGGAAGAGGAACCAAAGCCCAAGTTCCATTCTGGCGCAAGGCAGACATTTCAGCATCCATAGCTTTGACCCACTTAGGATTACGTAGAGCCTCAGTAGTAGAACGAGGAATGTGAATAGAGTCTGTGGCAGTGAGATAAGCATGATATGCATGGGAAAGGCCTTGATAAGAGACAACACTCGCCAAAGGATGATCAGTAACACAAGTACGCTTACCCTTGCGAAGAGCAATGGGCACGTCATCAGAAGAAACAGGAGGGATAGAGGAAGGAGGTATACCTGACGTCGGAGGAGGCTCTGGCACAGTAAGAGGGCTAGGCAGGATAACCGGAGCCTGATGCGACCGCCTGTGATAGGTTTGGATAATAGGCGGGCGAGGAGGGACCATGCCGGTGGTAGAAAAGACAGGCATAGGCTGAGCAACCGTAGATGGCATAGGAGCAGACAACGGTGAAGACTGATCCCGAAAGAAAGCCTCGTCCTCATGAAAAGTCACATCCATAGAATGATAAACCTGACATGATTTGGGGTCAAAACAGCGATAACCTTTAACCCCAGAGGAGTAACCCAGAAAGACACAGCGAATAGACTTATCATCAAGTTTGGTCCGGGAAGGACGACGATCTTGAACAAAACACACACAGCCAAAAACGTGCAGAGGAATAGGAAAAAGGGGCAGGGTAGGATGAAGTATATGGAACGGAGTTTTACCAGCAAGAGACCGTGATGGAGTCCGGTTGATCAAATAGGCGGCAGTAAGAAGAGCAGAACTCCAGAAAGACTTAGGAACCGACATCCCGTGAAGAATGCATCGAACAATATTCAAGAGATGACGATTCTTCCGTTCAGCCACACCATTTTGCTCAGGTGTATAGGGACATGAAAACTGATGAATAGTACCATGTGCTGCAAGATAAGAAGTAAAAGAACCAGACGTATACTCACCACCATTATCAGAGCGAAGAACACATATGCGAGCCCCATACTGAGTTTGAACCATTGCAGAAAAATGACAGTACATAGTAAACACATCAGACTTGCGCTTCAAAAGATAAACCCAACAACAACGAGAATAATCGTCAATAAATGTAACATAGTAACAAAAACCATCATAAGCAGTCACGGGAGACGGGCCCCAGACATCAGAGTGAACTAACTCAAAAACAGAAGATGACCGACTAAAAGATGGAGAATAAGAACTACGGGTGTGTTTACAAAGTTCGCACACATCACAACGAAAAGAAGAACTAAAGGACTCAGGACAGACAGATGCCACAGTGAGGGGACTAGCATGGCCAAACCGAGCGTGCCACAGAGCACCAGTCGTGGAGGTAGATAAGCGAGCAGGAGAAGCAGTAGAAGTAACAGGCAGAGCAGCAGCAGCAGCAGGAGGAACAAGCGGTCGGTCCAGCAAGTATAACCCATCCTTCTCACGGCCCGTGCCAAAAGTCCTCCTCGAAGTCAGGTCCTGAAAAACACATCCACCAGGAAAGAATGTCACAGAACAATGCAAAGAATGAGTCAAACGACTAACAGATAGCAAATTAAGGGACAGTTTAGGAACATGCAGAACCGAATCAAGATTAACAGCAGAAGAAAGAGGAACAGAACCCTTGCTGAGGATCGGTGTAACAGACCCATCAGCAAGGCGCATATTTTGCTGACAATAAGGCTCAATATGAGAAAGAAGACTAAGCTCACCAGTCATATGATCAGTTGCACCAGAGTCGATCACCCAGGGGGAAGAACTGGGATCAACCCCAGATGCTTGGAAAGCGAACGAAGTACCTGAGGATGAAGCAGTGGATGCGGAGGGCTGAGAAGGCGGATGCTGAAGATGCTGAAGCTGACTCATCAGCTGCTGCACTTGCGAGACCATCTGGCTCAAATCCGAAACACCAGGACTCGGAGAAGATGTCGACGAACTAGAAATATCTGCAGCAGCCACAGTCGGGGAACGAGAAGCAGTGGGGGGGGTAGTACGCAGATGGGGGTACAGCTGGAAACATCTGGAGCGATCATGAAACTGCTTGCCACAGTAGGTACAAGGACCGGGAGGACCAATCGGGCCACGACCACCAGGTATACCACGCCCACCAGACATAGAGCGGCCTCCACGACCACGAGCGTGCGAGAGCGGAGGACGGGAACCAGAAGCAAGAGCCATCTGCTCAGTTGGAAGATCCCCGGAAGGAGAAACAAGCACCCGCTGAGCACTAGTAAGACGAAGGCGACGCTCCTGATCAGCAACAAGAGAGAAGGCATCAAGAAGATCAGGGAGAGGGGACATCCCAATAATCTGAACACGAATAGCCTCAAACTCAGAGCGAAGTCCCATCAGAAACTGATACGTCTCCCTTTTCTCCTGTCGACGCCGAGCAAGTGCAGCATCAGTAGGGTCCTGGAAAGCACTCAATGGCTCTAAATCAGACAGCTCGAGAAAACGACTCTGAAGAAAAGAGAAATAATCTTGAACAGAACGATCGCCCTGAGTAGCGGCAGTGATTTCCCGATAGACAGCATAAATCCGAGCATCAACCCGAGTGTGTCCATAAGTTCGTTGGAGAGCAGACCATAAACCAGAAACAGAATCATACCGCATGAACTGCTCATAGATTTTGGGCTCCACCGAGCATTGAAGCCAACCAAGGATCTGAAAGTTTTCGGTAGTCCACTTTAACAACTCGGCGGCATCGGTAGGTTTTGAGACGCCAGTAAGCCATGCAAGCTTATCTCGGCCGGCGAGATAGACCCGAACAGAGTTCGACCAGGAAAGAAAATTCTTGTCATCCAAGAGAACTGTAGTAATGCGACGGGCAAAACCGTCATGAGAGCCAACAAGTGGGGCGACCTTGGAATCCATAGGGAGTGATGAAAAGGAACTGAGAGAGTAGGAAAACGGAGAGTACCACCCCAAATAAAAAAAAACTGAATCACCACCCCCAAAAAAAATCCCAAGGAGAGATTAGACTAGACAAAGAGAAGGGTCGAACAATCAATCAATCATCGTCAATTGTCAAAAGCAATAGCAGGAGGTGCTGAAAGGGTTGCTATTTACTTGTTTTCTTTCTTCTCTCATGTTCACTGGACCTCTGTTTTTATATTTTTCGGTTTTTCTTGTTTTGCTCTGTTTTGACTGCTGATGCTGCAAGAATGCTCTGTTTTGACTGCTGATGCTGCTGCTCTGCCTGTTTCTAATTCGATTCGATCAAAATAGGCTGATGCTGCTGCTCTGCCTGTTTTTCTTGTTTTGCTCTGTTTTGACTGCTGATGCTGCAAGAATGCTCTGTTTTAACTGCTGATGCTGCTGCTTTGCCTGTTTCTAATTCACTTGTAGAGGGAATAGGTAGAGCGATCCCAGCCTCGGAAGCTGCTGCTCTGCTCTGTTTCTAATTCATTTGTATGATCCATTCTAATTCATTCGTACGATCCATTCTAATCCATTCGTATGCTCCATTCTAATTCATCGCACGATCCATTCTAATTCATTCGCTCGAATGTATCCATTCTAATGCATTCGAATGAATTAGAATAGATCGTGCGAATGGATTAGAATGGATACATTCGTACGAATGAATTAGAATGGATCATGCAAATGAATTAGAATGGATCGTACGAATGAATTTGAATGGATCGTACGAATGAATTAGAATGAATCGTACGATCCATTCTAATTCATTCGTCCAATCCATTCTAATTCATTCGCATGAATGTATCCATTCTAATTCATTCGTACAATCCATTCTAATTCATTCGTACGATCCATTCTAATTCATTCGTATGATCCATTCTAATTCATTCCTACGATCTATTCTAATTCATTCGCTCGAATGTATCCATTCTAATTGATTCATATGATCCATTCTAATGCATTCGTACGATTCATTCTAATTCATTCGCACGATCCATTCTAATTCATTCGTACGATCCATTCTAATTCATTCGCACGATCCATTCTAATCCATTCGTACGATCCATTCTAATCCATTCGTAAGCTCGAATGTATCCATTCTAATTCATTCGTACGATCCATTCTAATTCATTTGCACGATCCATTCTAATTCATTCGTACGATCCATTCTAATTCATTCGCACGATCCATTCTAATTCATTCGTACGATCCATTCTAATTCATTCGTCCGATCCATTCTAATTCATTCGTCCGATCCATTCTAATTCATTTGCACGAATGTATCCATTCTAATTCATTCGCACGATCCATTCTAATTCATTCGCACGATCCATTCTAATTCATTTGTATGATCCATTCTAATTCATTCATACGATCCATTCTAATTCGTTCGTACGATCCATTCTAATTCGTTCATACGATTCATTCTAATTCGTTCGCACAAATGTATCCATTCTAATTCATTCGTACGATCCGTTCTAATTCATTCGCACGATCCATTATAATTCATTCGTACGATCCATTCTAATTCATTCGCACGATCCATTCTAATTCATTCGTACAAATGGATCCATTCTAATTCATTCGCACGATCCATTCTAATTCATTCCTACGATCTATTCTAATTCATTCGCACGATCCATTCTAATTCATTCGTACGATCCATTCTAATTCATTCGCCCGATCATTATAATTCATTCGTCCGATCCATTCTAATTCATTCGCACGAATGTATTAGAATGGATCAAATTCATTCGCTCGAATGTAACCTTTCTAATTAGAATGGATCGTACAAATGAATTAGAAAGGTTACATTCGAGCGAATGAATTTGAATGGATCGTACGAATGAATTAGAATGGATCGAACGAATGAATTAGAATGGATACATTCGAGCGAATGAATTAGAATAGATCGTAGGAATGAATTAGAATGGATCATACGAATGAATTAAAATAGATACATTCGTGCGAATGAATTAGTATGGATCGTAGGAATGAATTAGAATGGATCGTACGATCCATTCTAATCCATTCGTACGATCCATTCTAATTCATTCGTACGATCCATTCTAATTCATTCTCACAAATGTAACCTTTCTAATTCATTTGTACGATCCATTCTAATTCATTCGTACGATTCATTCTAATTCATTCGCACGATCTATTCTAATTCATTCCTACGATCTATTCTAATTCATTCTTACGATCCATTCTAATTCATTCGCACGATCCATTCTAATTCATTCGCACGATCCATTCTAATTCATTCGCTCAAATGTATCCATTCTAATTTATTCGTACGATGCATTCTAATCCATTCGTACGATCCATTCTAATCCATTCGCACGAATCTAACCATTCTAATTCATTCGTACGATCTATTCTAATTCATTCCTACGATCCATTCTAATTCATTCGCACGAATGTATCCATTCTAATTTATTCATACGATCCATTCTAATTCATTCTCACAAATGTAACCTTTCTAATTCATTTGTATTATCTATTCTTATTCATTCGCACGATCCATTCTAATTCATTCGCACGAATATATCCATTCTAATTCATTCGTACGATCCATTCTAATTCATTTGTATGATCCATTCTAATTCATTCGTACGATCCATTCTAATTCGTTCATACGATCCTTTCTAATTCATTCGTACGATCCATTCTAATTCATTCCTATGATCCATTCTAATTCATTCGCACGATCCATTCTAATTCATTCGTACGATCCATTCTAATTCATTCGTATGATCAATTCTAATTCATTCATACAATCCATTCTAATTCAGTCGTATGAATGTATCATACGAATGAATTAGAATGGATCATAGGAATGAATTAGAATGGATCGTGCAAATGAATTAGAATGGATACATTCGTGCGAATGAATTAGAATGGATCGTAGGAATGAATTAGAATGGATACATTTATTCGCAAGAATGTATCCATTCTAATTAATTCGTACAATCCATTCTAATTTATTCGTACAAATGTATCCATTCTAATTCATTCGTACGATCCGTATAATTCATTCTTACGATTCATTCTAATTCATTCGCATGATCCATTCTAATTCATTCGTACGATCCATTCTAATTCATTCGCACGAATGTATCCATTCTAATTCATTCGTACAATCCATTCTAATTCATTCGCACGATCCATTCTAATTCATTCGTATGATCCATTCTAATTCATTCCTACGATCTATTCTAATTCATTCGCTCGAATGTACCCATTCTAATTCATTCGTTCGATCCATTCTAATTCATTCGTACGATCCATTCAAATTCATTCGCATGATACATTCTAATTCATTCGTACGATCCATTCTAATTCATTCTCACGAATGTAACCTTTCTAATTCATTTGCATGATCCATTCTAATTCATTCATACGATCCATTCTAATCCATTCGTACGAATCCATTCTAATCCATTCGTAAGATCCATTCTAATCCATTCGTATGATCCATCCTAATGCATTCGTATGTTCCATCCTAATGCATTCGTCTGATTCATTCTAATTCATTCGTACGATCCATTCTAATTCATTCGTACGATCCATTCTAATCCATTCGTACGATCCATTCTAATCCATTCGTACGATTCATTCTAATTCATTCGCACGAATGTAACCATTCTAATTGTGGGTGCAAATTTTGGCAAGAAGTCTGCAAACAGCGGGACCCGCCGGCCCTGCCTGGTGGGCCCCCGAAGACAACAGCGGGACCCACCGGCCCTGCCTGGTGGGCCCCCGAAAACAATAGCGGGACCCACCGGCCCTGCCTGGTAGGCCCCCGAAGACAACAGCGGGACTCACCGGCCCTGCCTGGTGGGCCCCCGAAGACAATAGCGGGACCCACCGGCCCCGCCTGGTGGGCCCCCGAAGACAACAGCGGGACCCACCGGCCCTGCCTGGTGGGCCCCCGAAGACTACAGCGGGACCCACCAGCCTTACCTGGAGGATCCCCAGATACGACAGCAGAAAACCGCCATTTACCACCAGAGAATTCTATAAATAGCAGAGCCTTCGAATGTAAAAGGACCGAAATCTGGGATCAAAAAACCATTTTCCACTTCCGAGACCGAAATTTCTGATTTCCACTCTGAGATCTGATTTTCAGAATCCAGAGCTCTGGAATTTCTCATATCCTCCACCTCTCCTCGATCTTCTTCTTGTCTTTGAAGAGATCGGAGAGACTTCAGTGACACTTGGCCTGTCGAGGTCACTTCGAGAAAAGTGTTAGTGAATTCGGGTTGCTCCCTATAGCACGGAGACGTAGGCTTCGGCTGAACTCCGAGATCACTTCTCGTGTCAACACTCTCTCTGATTGCATCTCTCTGTTTACATATCAAAAGCTTCAACTTCGATCAACAGATCGACCAACGATCTTCAACATCAACTTCAACTCCAATTGACTGGTGAGGCGAGGTCTTCGGGTCGGCACGAAGATTTTCCCCCACAGTTTGGCGCTGTCTGTGGGATCCGAGCAAAAAGTCCAGCTCTCCGCTACTACTCGATCGGTTGAGCATACAACCAATCTTGATAGCCAAACTTCCTTGCCACCTCGGTTGATCAGACAACTGATCGAACGTCGGCACTCTCGTTGCACCCTTCGCTCTCTGAATGGCGAGGACAAAACACCAGGGTCAACCAGAAGGAAGTAACACTCAACAACAACCTCGTCCCGAGACTCGTTCAATCAGTCAAAGGCTCAACTTCGGACAGCCCCTTGCTGTCCCCGAGATGGGGGTTCGTTCAGGGAGTGGGAGATCTATCGATCGACCGATCGCTCACCCTGCACGACAGTCAATTGGGCAAACAGCCCCCTCTCCTGCTGAAGACCCTCCATCGACCTACCAAATCTCTGCAGTCGACTTTCAACTGCTCCAATTGGCGAAGCAAAATGCCACCCTCACCACTGAGAGGGATGCTCTGAAGAAAGCAGCTTCCGAGGCTGGGATCGCTCTACCTATTCCCTCTACAAGTGAGAGGGTCGATCTTCCTCGACAATCAATTCACTCCGAGCAACGGAGGTCAATTCACTCCGAGCAACGGAGGTCAATGGGCACTGCTGCCCTCGAGAGGATCCGACGCGACCCAACTCCCTCTGCTGCCCCATGGAAGCAGAGTGTTTGGGACCGTCTCAACGATGAATCTTCCCAATCTTCTTCCGGCCGCAACTGCGACAAGAACGCGCCTTCAAAGCTCAACATACTAAGGAAGCACCACATGAAAGGCGCTCCTTCAAAGAGTAGAGTCTCCCCTTCCATTCCACTTCAACGTGGGCTTGGATCGGACCTCCGACATAGACTTCAACCGGCCAATACTTCAATGCCTGAGCAAGACCTTGCGATCTTGCCTCTTGACCCCCCTCTAGGTCGAGGACATGGTCGTAGGGATGGCTATTCCTCTGCTGGGCCTCTACATCGAGGTCTCTTCGAGGCAACATTTCTAAGGGGATGGAGAACTCCTATCCTCCCCAAATTCAACTGCATACGAGGAGACCCTACTCTCCACATCCTCGCATTCAAGCAAGCTCTAACGCCACATGAAGAAGAAAACAATGTGCTCTGCCGCACCTTCGCAGGAAGTCTCGATGAACCGTTGCTCGACTGGTATCACAATCTCCGAGCTGGGTCCATCACCCAGTTCGATGTTTTGGCTAAACTCTTTGTGCAGCATTATCAGCTCAATCTGAAGCCCGAGAAGAAGCTCGACTCTCTCTATCGGTTAAGGATGGGTGCTGATGAGACTCTCCGAAGTTTCACTAGGAGGTTTCGCAACGAGCATGCTGCCCTCTCTGGAAGACATCTGGATGATGAAGCCATCATGTTGGCTTTCCAGAACGCTCTCCGCTTTGATCTACACATCTACAACGACTTCATCCGCAATCCTCCTCCTTCTCTGGGGGCTATGTTCGATCGAATCCAGAGAGAGATCGAGGTCGAAGATGACCAAGTCGCTCGGAAAGAGCGAGAAACAAAACGAAGACCTGCGGAGAGAGAAGCTCCCAAGTATGCTGCCAAGGCCCACAATGCTGAGGCAGCAGCCCCTCCAGCCAACAAACGATCAAAGAATGACGGGCATCGATCTCCAACGAAGACCACTTTTACCGAGTGGAATATGCCGGTCGAACAGATACTCGATCGCATTCAACACAATGAATTCCTTCGAAGGCCCAATCCACTTCAGCCAAACACAAAGTTCACGGCTGATAAAACTGTTTATTGTGATTTCCATCGAAGCCATGGCCATTCCACCGATCGATGTTATCGGCTAAAGTTTCATCTCGAAGACTTGCTGAGAGAAGGCCATCTTCATGAATTCACCAGAGAAGGACAAGATCAACGTCGATCCTCTGCAAAGGGGAAGGAGGCTTGCTGGATCCATCAGATCTCTTCCAACCCATCACCTCTCACCGTGAATGCCAATGTCTTCGGCATTCATGGATCATTGCACAATCAATCAGTGACCGGGAAGGAAGTTGATCGGCAGATTCGGCGCATCTTCCATGTTCGATCTACTGCAAACAAAGAAGATACCTGGATCGAGAAGCCCATCGAAGGTCTTGCTTGGCCGACCATCGTCTTCAACGACACCGATCTTCAAGGAGTTCATACTCCCCATCAAGATCCTCTGGTCTTGAAACTCATCATCGACGGAAGCACAGTCAATCGGATCCTCATCGACACCGGGAGCTCCATCGATATTATGTTCTCAAACTGCTTCAAACATCTGGGACATAAGTATCAAAGCCTCAACGTCGTCCCGACCGTGATCACTGGCTTCAACGGCGAACAAAGCATCACGGTGGGTGAATCGAGATTCACTCTCAACCTCAGCCGAGAGACTCGAGTCTCGGTCAGGTTTGCAATTGTCGAAGGAATATCCAGTTACAACGCCATCCTCGGGCGACCATTCCTCCATCAGATCAATGCGATCTCCTCTTCTTATCATCAAATACTCAAGTTTGCAACTGGCGAAGGCATCGTCTGCATTCGAGGTGATCAGCAAGCTGGAAGGTCTGGTGAGGCTGCTGCGGCTAAGACAGATCGAAAGATCAACATTGCTCCTCCAAAGCGGCCACGAGATGAAGCTGGACCCTCTTCTAAATAGCAATCAAAGGAGATTCCGCTGACGGAACCTCCACCAATCGAATGGGAAGCGTCACCTTCAATTGAAGAAATCATCCCAATCAACATCGGTAGCGGAGATCTCCCTCGACAGACTTTCATTGGTACCGGTCTTAGCGACGCAGAAGCGCAAGACATGGTAACCTTCCTCAAGTCCAATATCGACGTCTTCGCCTGGAGTTTCGAAGACATGCCTGGGATCAATCCAGATGATGCTTGTCACCGACTTGCTATCAAAGAAGAAGTGAAGCCTGTCAAGCAGAAGCCACGCACCATCCGACCAGAGCTACAAATTGCTGTTCAAGAAGAAATCACCAAGCTACTCGCAGCATGCTTCATCCGTGAAGTAGAGTATCCTACTTGGATCTCTAATATTGTTGTTGTTCCTAAGAAAAATAGGAAGGTCAGAGTCTGTATCGACTTCACCAATCTCAACAAGGCTTGCCCCAAAGACCCGTTCCCCATGCCAAGGATTGATAGACTCGTCGATGCCACTGCTGGCCACGTGCTATTGTCTTTCATGGATGGGTACTCTGGATATAATCAAATTCCTCTTCACACAGATGATCAAGAGAAGACATGTTTTGTGACTAGCCGAGGTCTCTACTGCTACAATATCATGCCATTCGGCCTCAAGAATGCTGGTTCCACCTATCAAAGGTTAGTCACAAAGATGTTCGAAGATCAGATCGGTCGCAACGTCGAAGTCTATGTCGATGATCTCCTCACCAAGAGCTCCGTGCGAAGCAAGTATCTTTCTGATCTGGCGGAAACCTTTCAAGTTCTTCGAAAATATCGTATGAAGCTCAATCCAGCCAAGCGCGCTTTCGGAGTTCAATCTGGCAAATTCCTGGGTCATCTTGTGACCAGGAGAGGTATTGAAGCCAATCCCGATCAAATTCGAGCTATCCTCGACATGCCATCACCTACCAATCGAAAGGAAGTGCAGCGCCTCACTGGAAGACTTGCTGCCCTTAATCGGTTCATCTCAAAGTCTTCCGACAAGTGTAAGCCTCTCTTCGACAAACTACGAAAGGCAGACACCTTCGGCTGGAGTCCGATCTGTGAAGAAGCATTTCAAAGCATCAAGAAATATCTGGTGCAAACTCCAATCTTGACGGCTCCACTTCCAAAAGAAGACTTGTGGCTTTATCTCGCCGTGACCGATCAAGCAATCAGCGCGGTCCTAGTCAGTAGAAGAGAAGGCGTCGAGCATCCAGTCTACTACATCAGCCATACTCTCCTTCCAGCTGAAACTCGTTACTCAAAAACTGAGAAGGTCATCCTGGCGTTGCTCACTGCATCGCGTCGTCTTCAACCTTACTTCGTCTCCCACCAGATCACTGTCATTTCAGAACACCCACTCAAAAATATCATTGACAAAGCTGGTAGAGCTGGTCGAATGTCCAAGTGGGTGATCGAAATGAGTGCTCTGGGGATTCAGTTCGAATCTCGCACTTCTATTAAAGGTCAAGCTGTTGCTGATTTTCTAGCAGACTTTCCAGTTGAAGACCCCATCACTTGGGAAGTAGATGTCGACATGCGCTTAGAAGATGAGGATAATACTCCGATCAACCTTGCAACAAAAATTAATCCAAGTCTCGAAGCTACTGCTGCAACCCCTCCATGGAAGCTTTATACTGATGGAGCTTCAAGTTCGATCGGTTCGGGAACTGGGATAGTCTTAGTATCCCCCGAACTTGATCATTTACAGAAGGCCACTCTCCTAGGGTTCAACGCCACCAATAACGAAGCCGAATACGAAGCACTCATTTCGGGACTTGAAATGACGAAATCCCTGGGGGTAGACCGAATCATCGTCTACAACGACTCCCAGTTGATCATAAGGCAAATCAAGGGAGAGTACACAGCTCGTGAAGAAAGAATGCAACTCTATTTTAGCCTTAGTACGACATCTTCAACAACGCTTCACAAATACTGAATTCGTTCAAATTCCAAGGGCAGAGAATCGTGAAGCAGATGCTTTAGCTAATGCTGCCTCCATCCTCGGAGACTCGCTCAGAGGAAGGCAAATACAAATCGATTATCAGGAAGTGCCCAAGATCATCCCCGATCAACAGATCCTTGCTACTACAGCTACTGCAAAAGGATCTGGGGGTGGAGATCAACTGAGATCCAACCTCACTACTACAAGTGAGCTTGAAGACTGGAGACGATCAATTTTCGACTTCTTCAAGTATGGCAAAATGCCGGAAGATCCAAGTCAAGCCCGAAGACTTCAAAGGAAGCTCCCATGCTACATTCTACAAGGAGAAGACCTATACTTCAAATCGCACAACGGGATGATGCTCAAGTGTATTGGTCCAGAACAAGCACAGGCAATCCTGATTGATATCCATTCTGGAGCTTGTGGGAATCATTCAGGAGGAAGATCTCTTGAAGCCAAGACAAAGCTACAAGGTTATTACTGGCCTACAATGGTAAAAGATGCTCGACAAGTTGTTCAAAGATGCGAGCCATGCCAACGGCACGCTCGAGCTATCCATCTCCCTGCAGATGAGCTTCATCAACTATCAAGTCCATGGCCTTTCCATCAGTGGGGGCTGGACTTCTTGGGTCCTTTCCCCCCGACTCCAAGCAAGAAGAAATATCTATTGCTAGCCACGGATTACTTCACCAAATGGGTTGAAGCTGTGCCCCTCTTCCGAGAGACTGACGACGAAGTGATCAAATTCATTCGCCATAACATCTTCTCAAGGTTCGATACACCTCAAGTTCTTGTTGCTGACAATGGAGCTCAGTTTGACTCCGACAAGTTTCGAGAGTTCTGTCTGAACAACGGTATCAAGCTATTCTATTCAACTCCAAGATTTCCTCAATGCAATGGTCAAGCTGAAGCCTCGAATAGAGCTATACTTGGTATACTCAAGAGGAAACTCAACGACAAGAAGGGATTGTGGGAACAGGTCCTACCTGAAGTTCTTTGGGGGTATCGCACAACTCCGAGAAGATCAACTGGGTTCTCGCCTTTTCGCCTAACATATGGATCAGAAGCAGTACTCCCAACAGAAAACATATTAAGTACTCTGAAGACCAGGGCAGTTGAAGAAGGAATCAACGAAGAGCTTCGGATCAATGATCTAGACTTCTCTGAAGAACTACGAGACCAAGCTTCCCTTCGTGTGGCCAAATATCAGCAGAAGATCAAACGAGCATATGATGAGAAAGTCTAAAAGAGACAGTTCCCAGTGGGCAGTCTAGTTCTCAGAGCAGTTTTCTACAACACCAAAGAACACAGCAGTGGAAAGCTTGCTCCTAACTGGGAAGGTCCATATATCATTGAATCAGTAGGAGACAAACGTTCTTACAGACTGATCTCACCAGAAGGAAGGAGATTGCCTCGAGCTTGGAATTCTAGACATCTCAAGTTGTTCTATCCATGATGTAAATAGCATGATGAATAAAGTACTCTTTCAAACGTTCAAATATGCAAGTGTTCAGCTTTTCAAGTCAAGTTCTGAAGCAGTTTCAAATTATCCATATCCAAGTTACCTGGTCTTTTAACAAGTTTGGGTGTTAGAGTTGCGACTCAACCCCTTACTAGCAAATGTTAAATTGACCATATTCAAGTTACCAAGTCTTTTAACAAGTTTGGGTGTTAGAGTTACGACTCAACCCCTTACTGGCAAATGTTAAACTGACCTTCAAATTTCAATATTCAAATTCAATCAATTTCGATATCGTCTAACAGGTTTGGGTGCTTGAGTTGCGACTCAACCCCTCACATTCAAATGTTACACGAATTCAAGTTTAACTTTCAAGTTACAATAAATTTGGGTAATCGAATTGCGACTCGACCCCTTACATTTCAAAGATTGTATCTATTTTAATGCCATCCAGAACACAGCATTCAAAGAGTTCAAACACAAGACATTCAACTCAAGAGACATTCAATTTTCAAATATCAAAAAGATATCTTCTATTATCAAAAATTGGTCAAGTACAATGTCGAACTGCTACATATCAAAAGTTTACAAGTGTAAACAGCAAAGAAAAAGGCAAAAACACATCAGGGCTTGGCTACGCTTGGAGCGCGCGACTTCTCCCCTTCAGATTCGCCACGAGCCTTGCTCGCAACCGAAGCTTTAGAAGATCGGACACTGCTGACATGTGCCCTGAG
The DNA here is from genome assembly GCA_947650365.1 of Chamaelirium japonicum. NCBI lineage: Eukaryota > Viridiplantae > Streptophyta > Magnoliopsida > Liliales > Melanthiaceae > Chamaelirium > Chamaelirium japonicum. The sequence continues at coordinate 395,664 of CANTAL010000227.1, forward strand.
TGCCTCTGCCGCTTTCTCAGCTGTCTCCTTGTAAATCTTGCATTCAGACAGAGCATGCTCCAACGCCTTCTTGGAAGTCTCCTCTTCGGCAGTAAAAGCAGCGTGTTGAGCAGCAAGTTGTTCTTTCAGCTCCTTGATCTCGTTGGCGCGACCACAGGACACGCCCTCAACCTTGACGATCTGATTCTTCAAGGATTTGAGTTCGTGACTCTGTGCCTCGCAACGGTCCTGCAGCCCCTTGATCTCCAGCTTCCCCTTGCGAAGATCCTCGATCTTGGCCTTGAGAGAGGTTTTCTTCGAAGTCAGGAGCTCCCTCAGCCTATCTCTCTCCTCGCTCACAGTCTTCAGTTCGGCTATCAAACGAGATACCTCAGATGCGGCCTCCCGTTCTCCTGCCTTCCTAGAGAGAGCACTTGTGATTCTCAAAACTGCTGAGCTCTGCAGATGGGTAGGAAGTTAGAATTATTCCAAAGACAACTCAAATATTCAATCAAGAAGATACACATACCGCTACATCTAGCCTATCGAAGGCTTCTTCAAAAGTAGCTTCCGGAAGATTGCAAAGCTTCCGAATCACGCTAGTAGGGTGATTGATGTCAACATCACCCAAGCTCTTCATCTTTGGAGTCGAGCCAGCAGGCGTACCTGCAATCGACACAAGAATTCAAAGGGTTAGAATATTTTCGAGCTTCAATGGCAAGACAATCAAAGCAAGTTAGTGCAGATACCTGAAACCTCGACCTGAGGAGCCTTTCCCTTCCCACGGTCGGAGCTCTTACCCTTGGGGGTCGACTTCTCCTTGATGGGGGTTGGCTCTGACAAGGGTTGGGGGGTAGCCTCACCCACCCGGCTTCCTCTCTCCAAATGAGCAGGAGAGGGAACATCCCGAGGAGGTGAAGCACCCCCTTCATCTTCTCACCCACTCGAATTATCGAGCCCTGCCACCATGGCAGCTACCTCCTCAGCCAGAGATTGTGAGGGGGGTGGGGGTTGTTCAACCTCCACACCCCCACTTGTAGTTGCCCCTTCGAGACGGGGAACCTCGGGAGGTACCTGATCGAGGGGTGTAGGGTTGCTTCTAACCCCACCACTCCCCGATATCTTGATCTTGAAGCGAAGCGGGTTCTTTTGCAACTCCCCGAAGTCATAGGTAGGAATCACCTTAGGGCCATCGCCCATTGCGTCCATTACCCCCTACATTTTACGAGCCTTTGCCTCGTCTATGAGGATCGGCTGCGAATCCTCATTGGCACCACCAGTGGGGGTGGGAGGAATTTCTTCCTCGCCACCCCCATGTCCTTGACCACCATCAGTGGGGGTGGGAGGAATCTCTTCCTCACCACCCCCATCCTCATCATCATCATCTTCTCCATTTCCTTCCCTGTCGCTGCCTGTGCCCTCGTCCTCCTCATCTCCGCCTTCCTCCTCCCTCTCTACCTCCTCTTCTTCATCTTCCTCCTTCTTTTTCTCCTCATCCTCCTTCTGTTTGATGGGGATTTTTCTCTTCTTCTTCGCCGGGCCCCTCTGAATCACCAATTTCTCCTCTGTGGGAAGTGCGCGCCTGGCTCCGTAAGCCTTCTTCTCGAATCGAAGCCTTCTAACAATTTTTCCAGACTGAGGGTCCTCCTCGTAATCTGAATAGATGACCTCATTATCTTCGTAGCGAAGCTTCGATCGATGGATGAGGTTGGCATTGCCGTGTCGAACCGGGCAATTCGAGAATTGCTTCCAAGATCGAGTCCCGCATGTCAACTCCAAGAAGAGGTTGTCAAGGGCCCCTACTCGCTCTGGAGGCAAAGAGAGAGCTCCTCCTGTGCAGTACATGTCGATCTCTTCATGCACCTTGTATCGGGGAACCTCCGAAACAGACATTGGAGTCCAGGCACCAGACACTGACAGCGGCCAGTCAGTATAGAGTTTGTCGGAGCCAATGGTGTTAGCAATCGGGCGAAGGGCAGTGACATCTGTCAAGTAGTAGAACGGGCTATCCTTCTTCCAAGCCCATCGATAATGGTAAAAGAAATACCCCAGCTCGATTAGGGCTTCTTCACTCTCAGGGAGGCTGGAGTAGCATTCCCTAAGTTCTTTCTGGAAGTCCGACTCTACGCGACAGAAAGCGTAGATGATCCTCCAGGAGTTCCCGGTAACCTGCCCGGGACAGAGACCGGAGGTGTTCAACAACCTCGTGGCGAAAGGCGGCAGCGGGAGGCGCAGTCCACAGTTGAGCTGGCCGATCGTAACTATGGTTCCCATCACTTGCTCTTTGCTCGCCCACGAGACAAAGATTGTCCGCCTATCAACGCCAAAAGCAGTTAGAACTCCAGGGAGCGCTGGTCGAGCCTTTCCCTCTGTGAAACATGCCAGCAACTCCTGCAGCTTCTCCCTCTTTACATCTGTAAGTTTACTGCCAATGTTGTACCCAAACTCCATCTCCGCCTCCAAAGGTAGCTGCGGGCAGAGGACAAACTTTGCCTTGGGGATCTGCTCTGGCCTTGACGGTGCAGAAGCAAATCCCACTCCTTGGTGCCTCTTGCCCAGTTGGCCAAGCTCGATCAATTCTGCCCTGCCTTTGCCTCGGCCCTTCGGAACAGAAGAGACCTCGACAACTTCCTTGCCCTTCCTCTTGGAAGGAACACTCTTCTTCGAATTGCCCGAAGACGCCATTTGACCGATCAAAAGGAGACAAAGAACAAGAGAGAGGAATCAAAGAGTCTGGACTTCGAAAAATTCTGAAAGCGTGAGGCGAAAATGACAGTGAGAAAGACTTATATACCCAGGGTAAAACGGTACGCAAATCAAGAAGACACGTATTTTCACCATATCAAATCACGTGTTTTTGCAGGTACACATGGCATCCATCCATAGCAAGCGCAAAATCAGGCGAATCGTCGGACCAGACGAAGCGTCAGAACCAACGGTCCAAGAAAGCCACCGGTCTAAGTAAACCGGACCGCCGGTTCAAAGCCGCATTCAGGCGAACCGAAGATTCAAAGTAGAAAAAAATCAAACTCCCATCGATATTCAAGATTGCCAAAGATCAAAGGAGAAGAACAAGCTATACCACTTCCTTAAAAGTACAGGTTCAGGACTCAAACCTTGACCGGCTGATTTTAGCCGTTCGGTCAAACTTGACCGTTCGGTCAAAATCAACCGATCGGTCGATTTTCTACTAGATCTGGCAAAAAACTGAGGTTTTTTGCCGATCACCCAAACCTTGACCGGCTGATTTTAGCCGTTCGGTCAAACTTGACCGTTCGGTCAAAATCAACCGATCGGTCGATTTTCTACTAGATCTGGCAAAAAACTGAGGTTTTTTGCCGATCACCCAAACCATGACCGGCTGATTTTAGCCGTTTGGTCAAACTTGACCGTTCGGTCAAAATCAACCGATCGATCGATTTTCTACTAGATCTGGCAAAAAACTGAGGTTTTTTACCGATCACCCAAACCTTGACCGGCTGATTTTAGCCGTTCGGTCAAACTTGACCGTTCGGTCAAAATCAACCGATCGGTCGATTTTCTACTAGATCTGGCAAAAAACTGGGGTTTTTTACCGATCACCCAAACCTTGACCGGCTGATTTTATCCGTTCGGTCAAACTTGACCGTTCGGTCAAAATCAACCGATCGGTCGATTTTCTACTAGATCTGGCAAAAAACTGAGGTTTTTTGCCGATTACCCAAACCTTGACCGGCTGATTTTAGCCGTTCGGTCAAACTTGACCGTTCGGTCAAAATCAACCGATCGATCGATTTCTTCTAGATCTGGCAAAAAACTGAGGTTTTTTGCCGATCACCCAAATCTTGACCGGCTGATTTTAGCCATTCGGTCAAACTTGACCGTTCGGTCAAAATCAACCGATCGGTCGATTTTCTACTAGATCTGGCAAAAAACTGAGGTTTTTTGCCGATCATCCAAACCTTGACCGGCTGATTTTAGCCGTTCGGTCAAACTTGATCGTTCGGTCAAAATCAACCGATCGATCGATTTTCTACTAGATCTTGCAAAAAACTGAGGTTTTTTGCCGATCACCCAAACCTTGACCGGCTGATTTTAGCTGTTCGGTCAAACTTGACCGTTCGGTCAAAATCAACCAATCGGTCGATTTTCTACTAGATCTGGTAAATAACTGAGGGTTTTTGCCGATCACCCAAACCTTGACCGGCTGATTTTAGCCGTTCGGTCAAACTTGACCGTTCGGTCAAAATCAACCGATCGGTCGATTTTCTACTAGATCTGGCAAAAAACTGAGGGTTTTTGCCGATCACCCAAACCTTGACCGGCTGATTTTAGCCGTTCGGTCAAACTTGACCGTTCGGTCAAAATCAACCGATCGGTCGATTTTTTACTAGATCTGGCAAAAAACTGAGGTTTTTTGCCGATCACCCAAACCTTGACCGACTGATTTTAGCCGTTCGTTCAAACTTGACCGATCGTTTAAAATTGACCGATCGGTTAAAATTGACCGATCGGTCGAAATTGACCGATCGGTCAAAATCAACCTATCGGTCGATTTTCTAGTGGATCGGTCAAAAAACCAAGTTTTTTGACCGATCACCCAATCCTTGACCGGTTGAAATTGACCGTTCGGTCAAACTTAACCGATCGGTCAAATTTGACCGAACGGTCAAATTTGACCGAACGGCCAAATGTGACCGAACGGTCAAATTTGACCGATCGGTAAAATTTGACCGAACGGTCAAATTTGAACGAACGATCAAATTTGACCGAACGGGCAAAATTGACCGATCGGTCAAAATTGACCGATCAGTCCCTTTTTATGCTAACACTCGGCAAGCTTCTTTGTGCCTTCTTCGACAGGGGGTTCATATTTTTTGCACCAAATCCAAGCCAGCTAGAACGAACTCTAGCTAACTTGGAGGGGGTAACTGTGGGTGCAAATTTTGGCAAGAAGTCTGCAAACAGTGGGACCCACCGGCCCTGCCTGGTGGGTCCCCGAAGACAACAGCGGGACCCACCGGCCCTGCCTGGTGGGCCTCCGAAGACAACAGCGGGACCCACCGGCCCTGCCTGGTGGGCCCCCGAAGACAACAACGGGACTCACCGGCCCTGCCTGGTGGGCCCCCGAAGACAATAGCGGGACCCACCGGCCCCGCCTGGTGGGCCCCCGAAGACAACAGCAGGGCCCACCGGCCCTGCCTGGTGGGCCCCCGGAGACTACAGCGGGACCCACCAGCCTTACCTGGAGGATCCCCAGATACGACAGCAGAAAACCGCCATTTACCACCAGAGAATTCTATAAATAGCAGAGCCTTCGAATGTAAAAGGACCGAAATCTGGGATCAAAAAACCATTTTCCACTTCCGAGACCGAAATTTCTGATTTCCACTCTGAGATCTGATTTTCAGAATCCAGAGCTCTGGAATTTCTCATATCCTCCACCTCTCCTCGATCTTCTTCTTGTCTCTGAAGAGATCGGAGAGACTTCAGTGACACTTGGCCTGTCGAGGTCACTTCGAGAAAAGTGTTAGTGAATTCGGGTTGCTCCCTATAGCACGGAGACGTAGGCTTCGGCTGAACTCCGAGATCACTTCTCGTGTCAACACTCTCTCTGATTGCATCTCTCTGTTTACATATCAAAAGCTTCAACTTCGATCAACAGATCGACCAACGATCTTCAACATCAACTTCAACTCCAATTGACTGGTGAGGCGAGGTCTTCGGGTCGGCACGAAGATTTTTCCCCACAGTTTGGCGCCGTCTGTGGGATCCGAGCAAAAAGTCCAGCTCTCGGCTACTACTCGATCGGTTGAGCATACAACCAATCTTGATAGCCAAACTTCCTCGCCTCCTCGGTTGATCAGACAACTGATCGAACGTCGGCACTCTCGTTGCACCCTTCGCTCTCTGAATGGCGAGGACAAAACACCAGGGTCAACCAGAAGGAAGTAACACTCAACAATAACCTCGTCCCGAGACTCGTTCAATGAGTCAAAGGCTCAACTTCGGACAGCCCCTTGCTGTCCCTGAGATGGGGGTTCGTTCAGGGAGTGGGAGATCTGTCGATCGACCGATCGCTCACCCTGCACGACAGTCAATTGGGCAAACAGCCCCCTCTCCTGCTGAAGACCCTCCATCGACCTACCAAATCTCTGCAGTCGACTTTCAACTGCTCCAATTGGCGAAGCAAAATGCCACCCTCACCGCTGAGAGGGATGCTCTGACGAAAGCAGCTTCCGAGGCTGGGATCGCTCTACCTATTCCCTCTACAAGTGAGAGGGTCGATCTTCCTCGATATTCAATTCACTCCGAGCAACGGAGGTCAATTCACTCCGAGCAACGGAGGTCAATGGGCACTGCTGCCCTCGAGAGGATCCGACGCGACCCAACTCCCTCTGCTGCCCCATGGAAGCAGAGTGTTTGGGACCGTCTCAACGACGAATCTTCCCAATCTTCTTCCGGCCGCAACTGTGACAAGAACGCGCCTTCAAAGCTCAACATACTAAGGAAGCACAACATGAAAGGCGCTCCTTCAAAGAGTAGAGTATCCCCTTCCATTCCACTTCAACGTGGGCTTGGATCGGACCTCCGACATAGACTTCAACCGGCCAATACTTCAATGCCTGAGCAAGACCTTGCGATCTTGCCTCTTGACCCCCCTCTAGGTCGAGGACATGGTCGTAGGGATGGCTATTCCTCTGCCGGGCCTCTACATCGAGGTCTCTTCGAGGCAATATTTCCAAGGGGATGGAGAACTCCTATCCTCCCCAAATTCAACTGCATACGAGGAGACCCTACTATCCACATCCTCGCATTCAAGCAAGCTCTAACGCCACACGAAGAAGAAAACAATGTGCTCTGCCGCACCTTCGCAGGAAGTCTCGATGAACCGTCGCTCGACTGGTATCACAATCTCCGAGATGGGTCCATCACCCAGTTCGATGTTTTGGCTAAACTCTTTGTGCAGCATTATCAGCTCAATCTGAAGCCGAGAAGAAGCTCGACTCTCTCTATCGGTTAAGGATGGGTGCTGATGAGACTCTCCGAAGTTTCACTAGGAGGTTTCGCAACGAGCATGCTGCCCTCTCTGGAAGACATCTGGATGATGAAGCCATCATGTTGGCTTTCCAGAACGCTCTCCGCTTTGATCTACACATCTACAACGACTTCATCCGCAATCCTCCTCCTTCTCTGGGGGCTATGTTCGATCGAATCCAGAGAGAGATCGAGGTCGAAGATGACCAAGTCGCTCGGAAAGGGCGAGAAACAAAACGAAGACCTGCGGAGAGAGAAGCTCCCAAGTATGCTGCCAAGGCCCACAATGCTGAGGCAGCAGCCCCTCCAGCCAACAAACGATCAAAGAATGATGGGCGTCGATCTCCAACGAAGACCACTTTCACCGAGTGGAATATGCCGGTCGAACAGATACTCGATCGCATTCAACACGAGGAATTCCTTCGAAGGCCCAATCCACTTCAGCCAAACACAAAGTTCACGGCTGATAAAACTGTTTATTGTGATTTCCATCGAAGCCATGGCCATTCCACCGATCGATGTTATCGGCTAAAGTTTCATCTCGAAGACTTGCTGAGAGAAGGCCATCTTCATGAATTCACCAGAGAAGGACAAGATCAACGTCGATCCTCTGCAAAGGGGAAGGAGGCTTGCTGGATCCATCAGATCTCTTCCAACCCATCACCTCTCACCGTGAATGCCAATGTCTTCGGCATTCATGGATCATTGCACAATCAATCAGTGACCGGGAAGGAA